>CM043704.1:62618538-62808538 GCA_023935145.1 Bretschneidera sinensis | reverse complement strand
TTATGCTACAGGAAGAGGAACCTTCAATTCCTTGAGGAGTAGGGCAATTATCATCCTATAGGGCAGCTTGTTTCCATCACACTCTAAGCTAGCAACCATATTTCCAATGATGAGAGGATAGAGGTTGTAGGCTATGTCGGTTTTCAAGCAGTAGATCAGGATAATGTCTAACTTGGAGAAGGTATCTAGGCTTCCTACTCTAGGGTTGATGCACCAGTTAATGTTAGGATTAAATACCCTAGAACTAAGAGAAAGGTCAAGATAAATGGTGTACGTTTGAATCTCGTATACACAGTTTGGATTGACTTTAGCAAGCATATAGGCATTCTAAAAATCAAAATCTTTAGGCTAGCTATCATGACCCAACGCATACCTCCTTTTGGGAGTCTCAACACTTTCCTCAACAGGTTAGGGTTAATGGCTATCTCTTGACCCATGACAATGGTTTTGAAGTAGGGGTAAGGAATGTGAGGATTAACTGATGTTGGCATAGAACTGGTGAATCATTCTCGGGTACTAGTCCTCATGGATGCTTACTAAATAGGTCTATTTTAGTGCAACAAAAAGAGGTTGTATATCAAAGTTCCCAAATTGAAGTGAAGAAAAATCAATGTAATGACCCGAAAGAATTTTTTGGTGCTGGATAACAGTATCATAACTCTAGTTGGCTTCTTTGTTCCTAAAGAAGGTAGTGTCAAGATCTTCTCTTATTGGATGACTATCGTCCCTTGGAGGATTACTGCATTCTCCAACTTTTTTCTTGCCTTTATCTTATTGAGAGGTTTTCCTCTTGCGTGAGGTGGGGTTATCTACCCCTAAGTAAACTTTCTTTAGCCTCTTTGGTCTTTTAGCCAGTTGAGCAAGAAGAAATAATGAGAGTATGCTAGGAAAGTTTTTAGAGGAGAGGAATTAAGAGAAAAATTTAGAGAGATTGGCCGAAAAGTAGGTTTTGAGGTTAGAGAAAGAGACAACGCGATAGGGTTTCAGAAAAAGTGTAAAGAGTGAATTGGAATCAAAAGATTATATATATATAAACACACACACTATTGCATATTCAGTCGACTGGACAATGGATCAACTAACTGAACCGAGAATGAAATTGAAAGATTTTGAAAAATTGAGTATTTAGTCGACTAAAGGTATGTTCAGTCGACTGGATGAAAATGATTCAGTCAACAGTGCCTATCTTTCAGTCGACTAAATGACTAACAAAGAGTTGAGTTTGAAAAACAAGAATGATTCAGTCAACTGAATGCTTTGGTTCAGTCGGTTGAATCAAAATCATTCTTCATTCAGTCGATTGAATGATTCTTTTCAGTCGATTAGATCAGGATTTTAAAAGAAAATTTTGAACTTTAGTTTGCAAGTCTGGTTGTTCTATGCCATTTTGAGTGATGGAAACATCAAATTGAGGATCAATCTTCATTCACTCAATGGCACATATGCACATCATAAGTATGAATGCAATCATACACACACACGCATTCATAGTTTTTCAATCCCATTAACAATATAATTTTACAAAATTTATCTTCGTTCAAAGGTTTAGTAAGAATATCAGTAATTTGATCTTCTGAAGGTATGAATTCTAATTTAATATCACCCTTTTGAGCATGATATCTTAAAAAGTTATGTCTTATCTCAATATGTTGGTTCTAGAATGCTGAATTGAGTTTTTTGTTAAGTTGATAGCACTAGTGTTGTCACAATGAATTGGAATATTTTTAAAATATATACCATAATCTTCTAGTTGATGTTTCATCCATAAAACTTGTGCACAACAACTACCGGCGGCCACATATTCTGCTTCGGCGATTGATAATGTAATTGAATTTTGTTTCTATGAAAACCAAGAAGTTAACATAGCATCTAGAAATTGACATGTTCCACTAATGTTTTTTCTATCTAACTTATAACCAAAAAAATTAGCGTCCGAGTACCTTACAAGTTCAAAAGTTGATTTTCTATAATACCATAATCCTAGATTTGGAGTACCATGCAAATACCTTAAAAATATTTTCACGGAAACAATATGAGATTCTTTAGGATTAACTAAGAATCTAGCACACATGCATACACTAAATATTATATCGGGTCTACTAGTAGTTAAATATATTAAAGCCCTTATCATGCTTCTATAAGTCTTAGTGTACACACACTTACCTCTTTCATCCAAGTCAAGTTTTGTAAAGGTGTTCATGGGAGTCCCAATTGACTTTGAGTTCTCTATCCTAAATCTCTTTAGCAAGTCCTTGGTGTATTTGGATTGGTTAATGAAAAGCCTCATTTTCTTTATTTGATTTGAAGCCCAAGGAAGTAGGTAAGCTCTCCTATCATACTCATCTCAAATTCACCTTGCATACACTTAGCAAATTCTTGGCACATAGATTCATTAAAGGCACCAAATATAATATCATCAACATATATTTGGACTAAGAGTGTATCATGTTTATGAGTTTTTGTAATAAGAGTTGTATCTATTTTTCCTCTTATAAAGCCATTTTAAAGTAAAAACATACTTAACCTTTCATACAATGCTCTTGGAGCTTGCTTTAACCCATTAAGAGCTTTAGAAATCTTGTAAACATGGTTTGGAATGTTAGGATCTTCAAAACCAAGATGTTGTTCAACATAAACCTCTTCTTTTATAAAGCCATTTAAAAATGCACTTTTCACATCCATTTGAAATAACTTAAAATTCTTAAAGCATGCAAAGGCTAG
The DNA here is from genome assembly GCA_023935145.1 of Bretschneidera sinensis. Taxonomy (NCBI): domain Eukaryota; kingdom Viridiplantae; phylum Streptophyta; class Magnoliopsida; order Brassicales; family Akaniaceae; genus Bretschneidera; species Bretschneidera sinensis. The sequence goes on along the minus strand of CM043704.1, from coordinate 62,805,817 downwards.
CAACATACGAATAGCTTCCAATCTAGCTACGGGAGCATAGGTCTCATCAAAGTCTAGCCTTGTTCCTAGTTATAATTTCATTGTCATCCATTTTGTTTCTAAATACCCATTTAGTTCTTATGATAGTATGATTCTTTAGTATAGGAACTAAAGTCCATACTTTATTTATTTCAAATTCATTTAACTCTTCTTGCATAGTATTTATCTAATCAACATCCTTTTTGGCTTCAACAAAGGTCTTAGGTTCTACTTGAGATAAATAAGCTACACAATTGCAAATATTTCTAATAGAGGATCAAGTTTTTATCCCTTGTGAAAGATCACCAATCGCTTGATCGATTGGATGATAATTCACATACCTCCAATCTTGAGGAAGTTCATTACCTTGTTACTTATGGAAGGTTGATCAAGATATGGAGCATCTACCACTTAATTTGTTTGAGGTTGACTTTCCCTAGGGTCAACAATGGGAGTAGATGCATTTATTCTTGGAATAAAATATGCATCATCATCAAGAGAGACTATTCTACTACTAATTGGGTTAGATTCATCAAAAGCTATATGTATGGATTCTTCAACCACTAGAGTTATTTTGTTGAAGACTCTATAAGCTTTACTCGAGATTGAATATCCTAAGAATATCCCTTCATCATTCTTAGATTCAAATTTGCCTAAATTAGTTTTATTATTATTTAGGATGAAGTACTTGCAACCAAAAGCACGAAAAATAAGAGATATTAGGCTTTTTACCTTTCCATAGTTCATATAAAGTTTTATCAAATATAAGACTAATTAAAACTATATTTAAAACATAACAAGAAGTATTTACGACTTCTACCCAAAATTATTTTGGTAAACTATTTTCACAAAGTATAGTTCTTGCAAATTCTTCCATAACTCTATTTTTCCTTTTAACAACACCATTTTGTTGAAGAATTCTAGGGGCTGAAAAATTGTGATCAATTCCATTTTCATCACAAAATTTTGAAAAACTTTGGTTTTCAAATATTTTTCCATGATCACTTCTAATACTTGAGATAAAAATTTCATTTTCATTTTGAACCTTTTTGCAAAAGTTTAAAAAATCTTTATAGGCTTCATCCTTACAAACAATAAAAATAACAAAGATACATCTTGAATAATCATCAACAATAACAAGAGTATATTGATGGCCACATAGACTAATAGTACTTATTGGACCAAAGAAGTCCATATGTAAAAGCTCTAATGGTCTAAAAGTTGAAATCACATTTTTGGATTTAATAGAGACTCTTGTTTGTTTTCCCATTTGACAAACATCACAAACGTTGTCTTTTTCAAACTTTATTTTGAGAAGACCAATAACTAAATCTTTTCTTGAAATAATTTTAAGTAAATCCAGGTTCACATAGCCAAGCCTTTTATGCCATAGCCATGAGTTTTCAATAAAACTGGAGAAACAATTGTCATTTTCCGAAAGTAAAGATTTTAAATTAACTAAGTAGATATTATCATATCTATGGCCAATAAACTTAATCTTGTTACTCTTGATGTCTATTACAAGGTAATGAGAGGATTCAAATATGACTTTGTTGCCTTTTGTTGATATTTGTCTAAGCATTAAACAGGTTGAAGAGTTCAACATCAGGTCCAGGTGTGCGCTGTGGCACAGGTGGTGTGCACGCGACCTCTAGCAAGTGGAGGAAGTTCTCTTTTAGGTGCGCACCGCGGCACGGACTTGGCCGTGGCCTCTAGCAAGGCAACAAGTTTCCCCTCTTCTGAACCTCAGCACGCCCTGTTCTGAGCCTCAGCACGCCCTGTTCTGAGCCTCAGCACGAAGCACACCTGACAACAAATTTTCAGCACTTTGAGATGGTGCATCGAAATTGGTTAAAACGCAAAAGATTACTTAGACTCTTAGAGAGCTATGAGTCTTTGGTTTTTGAGATCTAAGGGTTAAAATTGATCTCAAAGATTAGATGAGGTAGTCATTGCTCTATATAAAGGGTCTTCTAACAACAAGTGAAGACATCATCATCTCAATAAGAGAGGTGGATGACATGTGAATGCGTGTGAAATAGAACACATGGTGTGTGAGAGTGCAAAGACGCTAAACACAAGAGAGACTCATTCAAGAGAGGCTGGTTGTTCAGAGAGAGATTTGTCTAGATTGGGGATTCAAGGGCTTCATAATTGGAATTTTCTTGGGGAAAATTCCAAGGAAACACCTAGTTCTTATCACTTTCTTCTTCTCTTCTTTCATTCTTCAAGAACAAGAAGGTTCTTGAAGAGGTGTTGCTGTAATTGTAAGAACTCCATTGATTTAGTGCAAAGAGGTCAGAGGAGCTCACGGGGACGTAAGAACATTGTCAAACCTCAATAACAATTCCTTGTTTTCTTTCTTTGATTGGTCTGATTGTTGTTTATTACAAGTCATTCTAGACTTGGGTGTTTGGAAAGATCATAACCTAGGATTCCGCAAGAAGGTGATTTTCCAACAGTGGTATCAAAGCTACAATAGCGGGTATCAGAGTTGAACAGAAGGTATCAGAGTAAGATTCCAAGAATCAAATGAAACTTCTTAGGAAATTTAAGAACGGAGTAGAGATCAAGAGTTGATCATGTTTTTGAGGTTCAAGAACGATGTTGAGATCAAGATTTGATCGTGTTCTTGAAGTTTAGAAGTTGGAAAGCAATTATGGGTGCTGCAAAAATCTTGGGATTTTCTCCGCAAGATGGGATCGAACTTCATTGTTGAGAAGTTTGATGGAAAGGGAGACTTTGCCCTTTAGAAGCGGAAAATCAAAGTTGTTCTTATGCAACAAAAGGTGAACTTGACGATTGGAGAAGATGACACTTTTTCAGCAAGTATCACGGAGGTCCAGTGGAATGAGATGAAGAAGATGGCGTACAACACCATCTTTTTGCACATGTTGGATAGTGTCACAAGGGAGTACGGAGACTTGGAAGATCCAGTTGTTACCAAAACTCTTCCTAATAAGATATACTTTTGAAACAAATCTTTGCTTTTAAAATGGATCCTAATAAAGAGTTGCAATATAATCTTGATGCCAAGATGAGGGAAGCATCAAGTGAAGAAGGGTTGTTCATTAGAAGAAGGCCAGTAACTCGGTATGGCAGCAACATGCATGGCTACTACCTGGAAAAATCACAAAGTAGAGGACAAAACCATGAGAGAGCACACTCTAAACCGAGATTCGGAGGAAAGAGATGCTACTACTGCCATAAGGAGGGTCATTTCAAGAAAGATTGCAGGAAGATAATAAGGGATGAGGGGAAAATCCATACCAAGAATGGAGAGGCTTCGGTTACCAAGGGAGAATAGCAAGATGATGATGTTCTTGCTGTGCGCTCAAATATGAGCAAGAGGCAAGAAGGCAGTAAGAAATGGATCTTAGATTCCGGGTGCACTTATCATATGTGTCCTCACAGGGATTGGTTCAAGAATTTTAAGGAAACTAATGATGGAAAGATTTTCCTGAAGAATGATACTTCTTACCAAGTGAGGGGCACAGGAGACATCTAGTTGAGGATGTTTGATGGAGTTACTAGGCTGCTGAGGAATGTGAGATATCTTCCGGAGTTGAGAAGAAATTTGATCTCATTGGGGCAACTGGATTCCATGGGATACACATACAAAGCAGAGGGAGAACCAAAGGATCTTTGATAGTGATCAAAGCAGCAATGAAGGATTATCTCTATGAGATGATCGGAGACACGAACATCAAGGATCAAGCAACAAACTTGATGGTTGAGATGGATAAGGCAGCCTTTTGGGCATAAGCACTTGGGACACATGAGCAAAAAGGGCCTGCAAGTTCTCAGCAAGAACGGTCTACTTAATGGTGACAAGGTAGAAAAACTAGATTTCTGTAAGTGTTGTGTTCTTGGGAAGCAACATCGGGTTAGCTTCAACACAAAAGTGCACAAGTCTAAGGGCATTCTTGACTATATTCATGTCGATCTTTGGGGGCCATCAAGAACACCAACACAGGGAGGTAATCTTTACTTTTTGTCTTTAATTGATGATTATTCTAAAAATATTTGGGTTTATTTGCTTAAAAATAAAACAGATGCTTTGAATAAATTTGTGGTGTGGAAAAAGCTGGAAGAAACTCAAACAGGCAGGGTAGTTAAGGTGTTAAGAACCAATAATGGCTTAGAATTTTTTAACAAGGAACTTGATCAATTCTATAAGTTAAATGACATTCTAAGACATAGAACGGTTGTGAAAACCCTTCAGTAAAATAGAGTTGCTGAAAGGATGAATAAGACCCTTATGGAAAAGGTTAGGTGTATGATTATAGGATCTGGATTACGCAAATGTTTTTTGGGGGAAGCGGTGTCTACTGTTGCGTATTTGGTTAATAGATCATCCTCTAGGGCTGTGGACCTTAAGACTCCCAAGGAGATATGGAGTGGAAAACCCCTTGAGTTAAACAACCTTAGGACTTTTGGGTATGCTGCGTATGCACATCAAAAGGATGATAAAATTAGCCCAAGATCTAGAAAATATGTGTTTCTAAGATATGGGGAAGGGGCTAAGGGGTATAGGTTGTGGTCCTTAGAGCAAAAAGGATTTAAATTCATACTAACTAGGGATGTCATTTTTAATGAGCATTTATTTCCCTATTTGGAGAAAACTAACCCTGCACGGGATAGTGAGCAAACCAGTTTAGTATTTGTGGGGCATAGCATCAAGGAAAATTCAGTTCAGGTAGAGTAAGGAAGGCAAGAGGGTTCGGACCAGGAAGAGCCCATTGATGAAGGCAAAGCTCAAGACACTCATGAGGAGGCTGAACTAGAAGGGGATGATGCAGCAAGTCATAATGACTATCAGCTCACAAGGAACCGGGAAAAAAGGCTGGTCAGATCACCTTTGAGATATGGTTTTGCGGTTGTGAATGCAGCAACTCCTTAGACAGAAGGAGGGATAAGTGAACCAGAAACTTACATTAATGGCATGGGATGTAAGGATTCGTCAAGATGAAAGCTAGCTATGGAGGAGGAAATGCATTCTTTGAGGAAGAACAACTATTGGGAATTGGTGCACATTCCAGGAAAACAGAGAGTTGTGGATTGTAAGTGGACTTACAAGATCAAAGAAGGTAACCCTCAAGGGGATAAAGTTCGGAACAAGACTAGGCTAGTGGTGAAGGGGTTCACGCAAAGAGAAGGCATAAATTTCACAGAAACTTTCTCACTTGGACATAAGGTGGAGGAAATAGTGATTATCCTCATCTATGTCGATGATATGTTGTTGGTTGATAACAGCAGGGAGAGGATAGAAAGGTTGAAGTCTCAACTCAGTTCAGAGTTTGAGAGGAATGATCTGGGCCTTGCACAAAAGATCATTGGGATAAGAATAATCTGGGAAAGGGAGAGAAACGAGTTGAAGGTTTCTCAGTCTTCCTACATAGAAAAGATGTTGTATAAGTTTTCTATGAAAAATGGTAAACTAGTGAAGATTCTCCTTGCTGGTCATTTCAAGTTCTCCAGCGAACAATGTCCTGGAACAGATGAAGAGAAGAAGAAAATAGAAAAAGTCCCTTACTCTAGTGCGGTTGGATCAGTCATGTTCATAATGGTAAGCACTAGACCTGACATTTCTCAGGCAATTAATGTTCTCAGCAGATTTATGAATAATCCCAGAAATGAGCTTTGTCTTGGGATGAAGTGGTTGCTGAGGTATTTGAAGGCTCAGTTGTAGCCAGTGGTAGCACTCTCAACAACCGAGGCTGAGTACATAGCGGCTACGGAAGCCGTAAAGGAGGCTATATGGTGCAAAGGGTTGTTGGAAGAGTTAAAAGTCCTAAAAGAGCAGGTGATGCTGTATTCAGATAACCAAAGTGCATTGCACTTGTGTAGGAACCCGGTGTTCCATGAGAGGACTAAGCATATGGATGTTCGATATCATTTCATTTGGGAAAATGTTACAAAAGGATGCATTCATGTGGACAAAGTTGCAATGGAAGAAAATCCTGCAGATTTAGGTACTAAAGTTGTACCTCTAAGCAAGTTCAATCATTGCTTTGGACTTCTTAAGATTGGAGTCGATTGATATGGTGACTCAAGTTGAGTCTGGATCTTGAGTTCTCTGCACAATGGGTTCGGGTTTAATCGTTAAGACAAAGGTAGAGATTGTTGGTATTTGTCTAAGGATTAAACGGGTTGATGAGTTCAGCATCAAGTCCAGGTGTGCACCGCGGCCTCCAGCAAGTAGAGGAAGTTCTCTTTTAGGTGCCCGCCGTAGCACAGACCAACCGCGTCGCGGCCTCCAGCAAGGCAGCAAGTTTCCTCTCTTCTGAGCATCAGCACGCCCTGTTCTGAGCCTCAGCACGAAGTACACCTGACACCAATTTTTCAGCACTTTGAGATGGTGCGTGGGACTTGGTTAAAATGCATAGGATTACTTAGACTCTTAGAGAGCCATAGGTCTTTGGTTCTTGAGATCTAAGGGTTGAGATTGATCTCAAAGATTGGATAAGGTAGTTATTGCTCTATATAAAGGGTCTTCTAACAATAAGTGAAGACATCATCATCTCAACAAGAGAGGTGGATGACATGTGAATGTGTGAAATAGAACACATGGTGTGTGAGAGTGCAAAGACACTAAACACAAGAGAGACTCATTCAAGAGAGATTGATTGTTTAGAGAGAGAGTTGTCTAGATTAGGGATTCAAGGGCTTTGTAATTGGAATTTTCTTGGGGAAAATTCTAGGGAAATACTTAGTTCTTATCACTTTTTTCTTCGCTTCTTTCGTTCTTCAAGAACAAGAGGGTTCTTGAAGAGGTGTTGCTGTAATTGTAAGAACTCTATTGATTTAGTGCAGAGAGCTCGGAGGAGCTCACGAGGATGTAGGCACACTACCGAACCTCGATAACAATTGTTTGTGTTCTTTCTTTGATTGGTCTGATTGCTGTTTATTACAAGTCATTCTAGACTTGGATGTTTGGAAAGATCACAACCTGGGATTCCATAAGAAGGTGATTTTCCAACACCTTTGTCACATAATTGACTAATATTAAGTAAATTTGGCTTAGGCCTTGCACATATAAAACAAGATCAATAGTTGAAGAATTTTTGCCCACTTTGTCATACTCGATAATCTTTATCTTTGTGTTATCTACAACGGTGATGTGTTCGCCATTCCTTATAGTTAACTCCTTGGATCAGTGGTCATGTACTTTGAGCATCCACTATCAAGGTACCAATAGTCACATTTTTTCTTTTGTGTGGAGATATATCTATATTATACATGGATATACAATAGCACTCTTAGGTACCCAAAATTTCTTGGGCCCTTTGGGGTTAGTCCTAGAAAATACAGTTTCTTTAGGAACCTGTACTTTCTTAACATTATAATGTGCTCTATAGTTGTAGACATGCTTATGATGCATGATCCTAAGATGATAGTTATAGAAGTTTCTAGGATGTCTTGAATATGTATACCTATTGTTTCTTGGATGAGCATTCATAGAATACATGTTTCTAACGTAGGAGTTATGAACAACCATGTTATCTTTAGGATATACATGATAGTTATTTCTAGGATATGCATTCCTAGCATGTGCATTTTTAGGATGAGCAAATATATATGCATATGTATTTCCAGGATTTCTATTTTTAGCATATGCTTTTAAATTCATTGCATTTGAATTGAAATTTGCATTCTTAGTCTTACTAAAATTTTTTAAAGGAAAGCTCTTAACATTGCTAGAAGCCTTAGAAGTGGAGATGTCATCCACACATGTTGCTTTTACAAAGGAAGTCTCTTTTGATTTTTGTTTGCCTAATGGAGAATTATCCAAACCAGATTTTTCTTCATTTATTCTTTGGCAAGATAACACTTCATCTAGTTTTTTTTTTCCAAGAATAAGACTAGATATAGTGTTATTTAACTCCATCACTTTATTTTTTAAATCATCATTTTCATTTTTCAAGAAATCTTGTGATGAGTTATAGAGCATTAAAGATAGTTTTACTTTTTTTTCTTTTAGAGTTTCCATCTCTTTAGAGAGATGAGACCTCCTTTTTGAGATAAATATTTCTATAATCAAATTCCTTCAATTCTTCATGCATTTCATTAATTACTTCAACTAATTATTCACTGCTGCAAACAATATTATCATTTATTCTTAGTGGGGGAAGAATTTTTTACCTTATCTTCATTATCATCAATTGCTATTAAGCAAAGATTGACAATTTGTTCATATCCGATGTCGTTATCCGAAAGTTCTTCTTCATCATCACTCCAAATGGTTATAACCATGGCTTTTCTTTTGAAGTTTTTGTATGGTTTGTTTGTTGTAGGATAATCGGTCTTAATGTATCTAATCTTCTGTAACCATAGCACATAATAGGTTCCCTTTTTGGAGTAGAATCCTTTGTGTAAGGTTTCTTGCTTTTCTTCAAGAACTTATGAAATCTTTTGGTGATGAGTGCTATCTCACCTTCTTTTTCACTGCTATCATTATCTTCTTCTTTTTCTTCCACTTTCTTGCTTATGGAAGCTTTGAGAGTAATCATTTTCTTTTTCTTCATCTCATCATTATTAATATCGGGATTCATTTCCTCCATCTCGTAAGTAACAATGAGCTGAGAAGGGTTTCGACATCAAGTTTGTCGATGCCTTTGGCCTCTCTTATGGTCGGCTTCTTTGCTTTTCAATTTGATGGCAAAGATCTTAAAATATCCCTTGTTAATTCAAACTCCTCAATGTTCCTACCAAGATGCTTTAAACCATTAACAATAGTAGTGAAACGGGAGTCCATTTCGGAAATGGTTTCGTTAGGAGACATTTTGAAAGATTCTTACTCGGACACTAGCATATAAATTTTTTATTTTTTAACTTCACTAGTGCCCTCATAAGTAATTTGAAGTTTTTTCCATATTTCTTTTGCTAAAACACATGCTGAAATTTAATTGTATTCATTTATATCTAAAGCATAATGTAGCATACTAGTAGCTCTACTATTTAAACGCATCATTCTACAATCTTGTTCAGTAAAATCGGTTTTGAGCTTAGGCATTGTACGAACGACCTCTCCAATAGTTATATCTTTAGTAGGAAATCTAAGTCATTCTTCAATGATTCTCCACAAATTATAATATTGTCCTTTAACAAAAAATTTCATTCTATTTTTTCAATAATTATAATTTGTGCCATTGAACGAATGAGGTCTAGTATAGGAATGACTTTGGTATAACCATTTGAAGCCATAGAATCAACTCAAGGATTTTAAGCCTGAAATTGAGTACGTGGCTTTGATACCAATTGTAGACCAATAGAGGAGGTGAAATGGGTTTTAAATTTTTTTTTGCAATTATCAAGTAAATTTTAATAATTTAATCAATTAAAGCAAACAATAAATAAATTTCTTTAATTTAAAGGAGTAAAGGAAGAGAATATGCAAACTTTGTTTATAGTGGTTCGACAATATCGGAATTACTTCGACCCTACGTCCACTCTCTTTAAGGAACCTCTTCGAAGTAATCCACTAATGATGATCAAGCAACTTTATAGGTGTTGCCCAAACCTTACAATAATCTCTTCCATAAGAAAGTTACAAGAAAGAGTTTAATGACTAAACACTCTAAGAGTCACACCAACTCTATAATGATTTGAATTGATTGTAAAAGGAATACAAGAGATACTTGAATTTAATGCTATTACAAGGAAGAATGTATCTATATTAGAAGTATAAAGCTTTTAAGAATGGCTCATAAAGGATTTTGGTAATTTTGAATGATAGCAAATGAGAAGATGAAGATTTAATGCTCTTGTGTATGTTCTGATTCTCATTTATGATAGGTTTTGATAGACAGAAAAACTTATTAGTTGTTACCCTTCAAATAATCTCGTTTGAAAGTGGTTTGGTGCATTAAATACACTGAACGAAACTTTCATATTTGAAATATTACTATTATTTTCGAATGTTCAGTCGACTAGATGTTTGTTCAATCGACTGAATAGTAATTTAAAATTTAAATTGGTGTCAGGTATTTTATTCAGTCGACTTTATGGTTCATTCAGTCAACTAAATGAATAATGGAAACTTTATGTCCTTCATTTAGTTGACTGAATGACTTCATTCAGTCGATTGATTCAAAGCATTCAATCGACTAAATACTCTAAGCCAGAATTTTTCTGTTTTCAAAGGTTTTTTCAGTCAAATATGTTTTTGTCAAAACATTTTATTTAAAAATGAGCCATAGAGAAAAGCTAAATACTTGTAAGTAGAGATTTACAGATCTTAACGACCTTAGCACCTATTTTAGGTCTTTTGTCTTCTTTCTAGTATCTCTCAAGTGCAATTTCTTTTTCCTTAGGCTTGTAATGCGTCTTGTCTTTGAGTTGGATGCTTAGATGCAATTAAAAACACTTAGGTAAAACTGTCAGCACAGTTAAAACATTGTTTTGTTATAATTAAAATCAAATAAGGGTCAACAAGCAGTAAATAAACCCTAGTCCAACAAACAAGTATCAACATATTTCGTACCAAATCATAACACATCGGACCAAAATTTTTTGCTCTTTAAATGAGACTTAATAAAAAAAAGTAGGTAATGCAATCTTGTTGTGCTAAAATTTTAGATTTAATTTGTAAAAATTCTTCTTACTTTGGACAAGTTTGTATTAGTATTTTGAGGTTTAATTTGGTATTCTTAATACCTTTTAAAACAATTTTTAACACCTTGTTTTTCTCAAAATCGGGTTATATGGCAGTAAATAAACCCTAAAGCAACAAACAAGTATCAACATATTTCGTACCAAATCATAACACATCTGACCTAAATGTGTTGTTTTTGTGGTATTATTAATATCTATAAAACACTCTTGAAATTTTATTTTTTTTCAAAATCATGCTACATAGCATTAAATAAAGCCTAAAGTAAAAAATCAAATTAAAACGTATCTCTTACCAAATTAAAATACATTAATCCAAATAGGCCACTTTCTAGACGATACTTTGGATAAATGTGAGAAATGCATTCTTATTGTAATAAAATTTTAGGTAAATTGACAAAAGTTGTCCCTAATTTGAACAAGTTTGTGTTAACACTTTGAGATTTAATTTTGTGTAATTAATCTCATGTAAAACGTTTTAGAATACCCTTTTTTTTTTCAAAATCATGTTATATAGTAGTAAATAAACCATAAAGCAACGAATAAGTAATAATGTATCCCCTACCAAATCATAATGCATCAGACCCAAATGGACTGCTTTATAAATGCGATTTTGCAGAAACGTGAGAAATGAAATCTTGTTGTGCAAAAATTTTAGGATTAATTTGCAAAAATAGTCCATACTTTAAACAAGTTAGTATTAACACCTTAAGATTTAATTGGTATTATTTAAACTTTTTAAAACGTTTTTGAACAACTTGTTTTTCTCGGCATTTTACATGGCAGTAAATGAACCCTAAAGCAATAATAAAATAATAACATATTTCCTTTCAAATCATAGCGCATCTGACTCAAATGTGATGCTTTTTTATATGAGACTTAAGAAAACATGAGCAATGCAATATTGTTGTGCTAAAATTTTAGGCTTAATTTGCAAAACATTCCACATTTTGGACAATGTAGTATTAATACTTTGATATTTAGCTTGGTATTAATATTTTGTAAAACGTTTTTGGACACATTATTTCTCCCAAACTAATGTTACATAACAGTAAATAAATTCTACAACAACAAATTAATAACATAATTTCTTCCATATCATAATACATCATGCACAAACGTCACAGAAACATGAGCAATTCAATATTGTTGTGATAAAATTTTAGGCTTAGATTGAAAAAACACTCCCAAGTTTTGACAAGGTAATATTAACATTTTGATATTTAATTTGGTATTATTAATACCCCTGCAAAATGTTTAAAACATTTTGCTTCTCCCAAAATCATGTTGAATAGCAGTAAATAAATTGTAAAGCAACAAACAAATTAATAACATAATTCATACCATATCATAACGCATCAGACCCAAATATGTCGCTTTCTAGATGAAACTAAAAAGAAATGTGAGCATTGCAATCTTATTGTGTTAAAATTTTAGGTTTAAATTGAAAAAAATGCTCCCTTTAAAAATGTTAGTAAAAATACATTTAAGTTTAATTTAGTATTATTATTACCTTGTAAAATATTATTGAATACCCTGTTTTTTTCAAAATCATATTACATAACAATAAATAAACCAGAAAGCAACAAACAAATAATAATTTATCTCTTACCAAATCAAAACACTCAGACTCAAATAGATCTATTTTTAGATGATTTACAAAAACAGTCCCTATATTTGATAAGGTAGTATTAACACATTGAGGTTTAATTTAGTATTATTAATACTTATGAAACATTTTTGAAAACCATGTTTCTTTTTTCCAAAATCATGTTACACAGTAGTAAATATAATTAATAATGTATTTCCTACCAAATCATAACACATCAAATCCAAATGGATCACTTTTTAAATAACACTTTAGAGAAACTTAAGCAATGCAATCTTGTTGTGCTAAAATATTAGTTTTAATTTCCATAAACAATCTCTAGTTTGGATATGTTAATATTAACAACTAGAGGTTTAATTAATCTAAAACTGCTACCGAGTATATTAGCTCTTTAAAGGAACATGACGAAATGTGATTATTTTGGACATGGGATAAAAATGTGAGGATAACTATCAAAATCAATTTTAAAAGTGGATAAAAGTGTGATATGATTTTGTAGACCAATGGTATTATGATGGACTACTTTTTAGATTGCATATAAAGAGAAACGTGAGCAATACAATGTTGTTATGCAAAAATTTTAGATGTAATTTATAAAAACACTTCTTAATTTGGACGATGTTGTATTAGCATTTTTATGTTTAATTTTATATTCTTAATACATTATAAAATGTTTTTGAACACCTCATTTTTATTGACATCATGTTATATAATAGTAAATAAACCCTAAAGAAATAAACAAGTATATACATATTTCGTACCAAATCATAACGCATCAGATCTAAATGTGTCACTTTTTAGATGAGGCATAATAGAAACGTGAGCAATACAATCTTTTTGTGCTATAATTTTAGATTTAATTTGTAAACGTCTAAATTTGGACAAGATTGTACTACCATTTTGAGGTTTAATTTGGTATTCTTAATACCTTATAAAAATGATTTTGAATACCTTGTTTTTCCCAAAATCATGTTATATAACAGTAAATAAACCCTAAAGCAACAAAACAAGTATCAAAATATTTCGTACCAAATCATAACGTATCAGAACTAAATATGTCACTTTTAGTTGAGACTTAATAGAAACAATAGCAATGAAATCTTATTATACTAAAATTTTAGGCTTAATTTTAAAAAATTCTCTCTAGTTTCAACAAGGCAGTATTACAACCTTGAGTTTAATTTTGTATTAATAATAGCCAATAAAACGTTTTTGAACCCTTTTATTTTTCCCAAAATCATGTTGCATAGCAATAAATAAAACATAAAGAAACAAATAAGATAACGTATCTCCTACAAAATTATAACACTCCGACCCAAATAGACTAGTTTTTTAGATGAGACTTAAGAGAAACGTGAGCAATACAATCTTATTGTTCTCAAATTTAAGGTTAATTTGCATAAATACTATCTTGTTTGGCAAGGTAGTATTAACACCTTGAGGTTTAATTTGGTTTTATTAAAACCTGTAAAATGCTCTTGAAAACCTTATTTTTCCCAAAATTATGCTACATAACATTAAATAAACCCTAAAGCAACAAACAATTAATAATGTATCCCAAATTATAACACATTAGACGAAAATGGGCTGCATTTTAGATGAGACCTTAGATAAACATGAGAATACAATCAAGCTATGCTCAAATTTTAGAATAAATTTGCAAAAATAATCCCTAGTTTGAACAAGTTTGTATTAACACCTTGAAGTTTAATTTGGTATTATTCATATCCTGTAAAATGTTTTTGACTACCCTATTTTTCCCAAAATCATGTTACATAACCGTAAATAAATCATAAAGCATCAAACAAATAATAACATATCACCTACCAAATCATAATACGTCAAACCCAAATGGAACGCTTTATAGATTTAACTTTGCATGAACGTGAGCAATGAAATTTTGTTGTGCAAAAATTATAAGATTCATTTACAAAAATAGTCCATAGTTTAAACAAGTTAGTATTAACACCTTGAGGTTTAATTTGGTATTATTAATACATGCAAAGTTTTCGAACACTTTGTTTTTCCCAAAATTATGTTACATGGCAGTATATGAACCCTAAAGCAACAATGAAATAATAACGCATTTCCTACCAAATTATAGTGCATCATGCGCAAATGTTCTGATTTTTATATGGGACTTAAAAGAATCATGAGCAATGCAATGTAGTTGAGTTAAATTTTAGGTTTCATTCACAAAACACTTCGTAGTTTGGACAATGTAGCATTAACACTTTGATATTTAATTTGGTATTATTAATACCCTGTAAAACGTTTTTGAACATATTCTTTCACCCAAAATCATGTGACAAAGCATTAAATAAATACTGAAACAACAAACAAATTAATAACATAATTCCTATCATATCATAACGTATCAGACCCAAATGTGAGAGAAACATGAGAAATGCAATGTTGTTGTTCTAAAATTTTAGGCTTGATTTGCAAAAACACTCCCTAGTTTGGACAAGGTAGTATTAACACTTTGAGTTTTAATTTGGTATTATCAATACTTTGTTATCATGTTACAGAGCAGTAAATAATCCCTAAAGTAATAAACAAATTAATAACGCAATTGCTATCATATCATAACGCATTAAAGCCAAATGAATCGCTTTGTTAGATGAAACTTAAGAGAAATATGAGCAATTCAATCTTGTTGTGCTAAAATTTTAGGCTTAATTTGTCAAAACACCCCCTTTAGACAAGGTAATATTAACACATTTAAGTTTAATTTTGTATTATTAATGCCTTGTAAAATGTTTTTGATAACTCTGTTTCGCCAAAATCATGTTACATAGCAATAAATAAACCTTAAAGCAACAAACAAATAATAAATTATGTCCTATCAAATCATAACTCTCACACCCAAATGAGTCTTTTTTCAGATGAGACTTACGATAAACGTGAACAATGTAATTTTGTTGTGTTAAAATTTTAGGCTTAATTTGTAAAAACACTCCCTAGTTTGGACAAGATAGTATTAATACTTTGAGGTTTAATTAATTTGGTATTATTAATACCCTATAAAAATGTTTATGAAAACCATGTTTTTTTTCCCAAAATCATGTTATATTGCAGTAAATAAACTAAAAAGCAACAAACAAACAAAAAATCATAACGCTTCAGACTTAAATGTACCTTTTTTAAGATGAGACTTAAGAGAAATGTGAACTATGCAATCTTGTTATCATAAAATTTTTGGCTTAATTTGCAAACGCACTCCCTATTTTGAATAAGGTAGTATGAACATTCTGAGGTTTAATTTAGTATTATTAATACCTTGTAAAACATTTTTGAAAACCATTTTTTTTTTCAAAATCATGTTAATTTGTAAAAACACTTGGGCTTAATTTTTTGAAACATTCCCTAGTTTGGACAAGGTAATATTAATACTCTAAGTTAGTTAATTTGGTATTATAAATATCTTGTAAAACATTTGTGAAAATCATGATTTTCCTAAAATCACGTTACATAGCAGTAAATAAACTCAAAATCAAGCAAATAATAGCGTATCTTTTACTAAATCTTAACGCATCAGACCAAAATGATTTTTTTTTTTTATAAAAATGAGACTTAAGAGAAACATGATCTATGCAATCTTGTTGTGCTAAAATTTTAGGCTTAATTTGTAAACACACTTCCTATTTTAGACAAATTAGTATTAACACCTTGAGGTTTAATTTAATATTATTAATACCCTAGAAAATGTTTTTGAAAACTATGTTTTTCCCAAAATCATGTTACATAGTAGTAAATAAACTCCAAAGCAAAAACAAATAATAGCGTATCTTCTATGAAGTCGTAATGCATTAGACCCAACTGGACCACTTTTTATATAAGACTTAAAAGAAGCATGAACTATGAAATCTTATTGTGCTAAAATTTTATGCTTAATTTGCAAAAACACTTCTTAGTTGGGATATTGTAGTATTAATACTTGAGGTTTAATTTAGTACTATTAACACCCTGCAGAGCGTTATGAAAATCTCATTTTTCCCAAAACAACGTTATGTAAAAGCAAATGAACCCTAAAGTAACAAACAAATAATAACATATATTCTACCAAATCATAACACATCAGGCTTTCTTTTTCAAAATCATAATGTGACAAATTTGCTAGATATATAGAGAGACGTTATAATAAAATGTTACCTTTAAAATTTAGTTTGATTGGAGTATAAAATCAAATTCGTATACTTGTTGAATTTGTTGCAGCGGTGTTAAGTCCATATTTCAATAAACTTGACAAGAAGCATATCTAACCGACTAAAGCTTAAAGGAACAATTAGGGCAACTCAATTACCCAGACAATTACCAATTTGTATACCCCAAACTATGGTAGTTGTGAGGAGCAAGAAACCCTAATATTAGTTCTCTAAATAGGAAATTAGGGCAAAGAATGGACATCGTGGGCTATCTAAGTTATATTATGAGGTATTGGTTACTTGAAGTTAATGGTGTTAACATCGTACACTAATGACATAATCCAAATAGTGTCAATAGTACCAAATTAGACTTCAAGTTTTAATACTACTTACTTCAAACCACATAGTGTTAATAGTACCAAATTAAACATTCGGATGTTAATACTAAATGGTTTAAACAACATTGTGTTTTCAAAAATTTAGCCAAAATTTTATGATAGTTATAAAAAGAAGTATTACTTTCTTATATGCACTTATATACTTGATTTCAATTTTGTTCTACCATTTTAATTGTATCAGTTACATTTAATTAAGTCACGATGTCCCATTTTTGTTAACATGGTTTTCTTTATCTTTACAGACAAATTTGACACACGAATATTTGTGCATGTAAAATATACGAAAAGTTGGGACACGTTATGTTTAATTGATCTTAGCAACCTTCTTTCTTAAGAAAGATTCTAGTATGAGTTTGTTTAGATAGAAGTATCTCCTACCTATATCAATTCTAATTAATATGTAGAAATCCAAGTACCATACCTCGTATAATGCCAATATTAATAGTCATTTCCTAACTTTTGTTAAAAGAAAAAATAAATAAAATAAAACTCATTATATTTACATTTTATATTTTTCTCGAGCTAACCTTTTTAGTATATTCACTGCGAGGAAATTAAACCTGAATCTCCTAAATAAAAGATCTAGAGGTGACCATCAGATCAATAGATCAAAAGACTGCAATATTTTATTAATATGTGACTTGCAAATTGTTAAAAAGCTAGACATCCATGCTTAATAATGATATAGTAGTTTGATTGCCATAAATATTGAGTGACATTTGACAATAATATTGTAGGCCGTATAGATGGTTCTCTACGTAGGTTTTTCTCTTCAACCAAAAAAAAAATATCGAAACCGTAGGTCTATATAAATCAATATAAATTAATTAACTAAATTGCTCAAAATAAGTACTCCATCAGTGATCATAGGTTAAATATGATGATCACACTTTCATTTAAGAAGAATCTTGGATTGTCTTTGATGTGATCAAAATTAGTCAATCTAGTGTTATTAAATACGTGGAGCATCATACTGACTAGTTACTCGAGCAATGTAGGGACTAAGCCTATTCTGAACATGATGATGAATCTATCACTTTAAGCCTGAAGATTTTGTCATTGATGGAAGAACTCATAGATAGAGGTCACATCTCATAGGCAAATGTTGCATCCTATATACAGAGGTCGTTTTTCACAAGGCTCAAGGCTCGAAAAGTCACGTTCCAACTAGAACGCACTTTGAGACTCCAGACAAAATATCTACAATTCCTATTTAAAGAAGCTGCAGCCCTCAAAATAAAGGGAGGAGAGAGACCAGGAAGAAACTAGACACAGAGAGCAAACACTTAAGAGAACAAGAGAATCATTTCAGTTCTTTCTCTCTTTTTATCTCTCATTTCGTTTTCTCTCTAAATCATTCCCTTACATCATTTCAATACACACAATGACTTAATCATTGGAGGGTCCTCTCCTACGGGAGCGTATGTACCAAATGAATTGATCACAAAAGTAAAGTCGACTCAAAACTGTCACATTCTTCAAATCCATAATTATTAAATGCTACTTCCACCCCATTGAAAATCAAGAAGAAAAGGTTATCCCTTATTTTCATTGTTGGGATTTTACCTATAAGATACACCAATTCAAATTTTAGGCAAAAACACAACCACAAAAATTAAATAGACAAAAAAAATAAAGAGCAAGAATATCAATAATTAATGTGGTTCGGCAACCTCTTTACCTACATCTACAAACAAACCAATTGCTTTATTAATCTTTAATTACAACTTTAGGAAGAGCAAAGTTATCAAACTCTCACCCTAAAATCTCAATACAACAAAATCTCTTAATCTAGCTCTAGTTATAAATGCCATCTCTACTTGACAACCCAAACCCCAATATACTCAAAACCTAGTATACCCAAAACTCTTATCCTAGCTCTAGTAAACACCTCTAGTTTACAATGTATATGAGAAATATGAGTGCGTCTCAAAACTTCACTAGGACCGCATTTATATATAGGATATTTTCCTAATCTAATTAGGGAAAGAACAACAACATAGGAGACTACTACTACTCCTATTAGAATAAACAACTATAATATAGAAAACCATTTTTCGCACACCAATTAGAATTCCTCTTTATGGGGAATTGAGCCAAGATCTTAACAAATTTTCACCAATTTTCACTTTGGCTCAAATTCTCAACCTCATTATCAAATTTCATTTCCTTCTTTCGTTGGAGAGATCCTTCCTTTTTGGTATTTATATCTCATCCGCTTACTCTTCGAAGCAATCATCCTCTCATTCAACACGTACAAGCTCTCTTCGTTCATGGTATCTTTTATCACTACATTTGAACAATCAAGAACTTGTATCTTATCATTCTCATTAGCCTTTTCATTATCACTCTCCTTTATTCTACTTAATTCCTTCAAATCCTCCACCATAGCTTTGCTTTGCAATTGTGTGTGTTCCTCTTCCTTATTGTAGATGCACTTCTTATTTGAAAAATCTAGAGATTTGAGTCTTGATCTTTCCTCTACCTTCCTTGAAGTGTTCCACTTATCCACATTGTCTAGCTCTTCTCTTGATATAATCATAGACAAATATTCAACCTCGAACATACTTAGTCTCTTCAACTTATATCTCTCTGGAGGTATAGTGGGAACCTCCTGACGCCGGGCAGAATAGCGATTATTCTGCAGGCTAGTCGAACAGATCGTTCACAGGGAGTAACATAAGAAAAACTCTAAAAAAGAATGCAGAGAAACAGCTCTGATGTTTATTTAAAATTATGCAAATTCAATAATAATGTTTACGAAACCCTATGACCCTATTTACAAGGTCGAAACAAAATAGAAAAATTAAATTAAGGCTGAAATTAAAATAACTAAAATAAAAAGTTTCCTAAAAAGTTTAAACTGCCAATTTGGAGGCCTAAACGTCGTTTTTTGGCTAAAATTTTACCAAGCTGATTTATTAAATCAGGTTTTGTTCGTTGGCCCATTTCCAATCAGACTAGGATCTTTCAGGCATGATCTGAGCCCGTGACCCGTTCTAGGTGATCTGCCAACTCTGCATCATCTGACTTAGATCCTCCTGCGTCACCTCCTCATTTATCCAAACTTCTTTTCCCACCATTAACATCATAACTATGTCATCTCCTTTCGGTGGCATGTACTTCATCTTTGTCAACATACTATTCAACCAAATAGTGATAATAGAACTGAAAAGGCTAATATTCATTATACATTCTTCCACCTTCAAATTATCAAATAGCTCAATATTAATTATGCCTACCTTTTTGTATTTTTGCCATCGGACCTATAGCTCTGATACTACTTGTTGAGATTTTACCTATAAAATCCACCTACTCAAATTGTAGTCGAAAACACAATCATAACAATTAAATATACAAATAAAATAAAGAGCAAGAACACCAAGAATTAATGTAGTTTGGAAACCTCTTTGCCTATATCCACCAATAAACCAACTGTTTTATTAGTCTTCAATTACAACTTTAGGAAGAGCAAACTTATCAAACTGTCACCCCAAAGTCTCAATACAATAAAATCTCTTAACCTAGCTTTAGTTGTAAGTGTCCTCTCTACTTGATAACCCAAAACCCCAATACACCCAAAGCTCTCATCCTAGCTCTAGTAGTAAACCCCTCTAGTTTACAATGTATATGAGAATTATGAGTGTGCATCAAAACTTTACTAGGATACTCTTTATATAGAGGATATTTTCCTAATCTAATTAGGAAAAGAACAATAACATAGGAGACTACTACTACTCCTATTAGAATAAACAACTATAAAATAGGAAACCACTTTCCCAAAGCAATAGAACTCCTTCTTGTAGAGAATTGAACCAAAATCCTAACAAATCTCCACCTTGGCTCAAATTCTCCACCTCATCATCAATTTTGACTTTCTTCTCTGGTTGGTTTAATTCTTAGTTTTGGTCTTTCCATCTCATCAGCTTACTCTTCGAAGTAATTAGCCTCTCATTCAACACATACAAGCTCTCTTCGTTCACGGTATCTGTTGTCACTACCTTTGAACCATTAAGAACTTGCATTTCATCATTCTCTTTAGCCTTTCCATTATCATTCTTCTTCGTTCTATTTAAGTCCTCCAAGTCATCTTCTGTGGCTTTGGTTTGCAATTATGTGTGTTCATCTTCCTCATTGTAGATGCACTTCTTACTTGAAAAATCTAGAGATTTGGATCTTGATATTTCCTCGACCTTCTTTGAAGTGCTCCACTTACCCACATTGTCTGGTTCTTCTCTTGATATAACCATGTACAATTCTTCAACTTAGAACACACTTGGTCTCTTCAACTTATCTCTCTCTGGAGGCACCGCGGAAACCTTTCCATTCATCTAAACTTCCTTGCCCACCATTAACATCGTGACTAAGTCATCTCCTTCTTGTTGCATGTTCTTCATCTTTGTCAATATACAACTCAACAAATTAGTGATAATGGAATCGAAAAAGTTAATATTCATCATACCTTCTTCCATCTTCAATTTATCAAATAACTCAATATTAATTATGCCTACCTTTTTTGTATTTTTGCCATCGGAACTATAGCTCTGATACCACTTGTTGTGATTTTACCTCTAAAATCCACCTACTCAAATTTTAGACAAAAACACAACCATAACAATTAAATAGGCAAATAAAATCAAGAGCAAGAACACCAATAATTAATGTGGTTCGACTACCTCTTTGCCTATATCCACCAACAAACCGACTGTTTTATTAATATTCAATTACAACTTTAGGAAGAGTAAAGTTGTCAAACTCTCTCCCCCAAAGTCTCAATACAACAAAAGCTCTTAACCTAGCTTTAGTTGTAAGTGTTCTCTCTACTTGACAACACAAAACCCCAATACACCCAAAGCTCCTATCCTAGCCCTAGTAGTAAACCCCTCTAATTTACAATGTATATGAGAATTATGAGTGTGCATCAAAACTTCACTAGGATCCCTTTTATATAACTGATATTTTCCTAATCCAATTAAGAAAATAACAACAACATAGGAGACTACTACTACTCATATGAGAATAAATAACTACAAAATAGGAAACTGTTTTTTCCAAACTAATTAGAATTCCTCATTGTGGGGAATTGAGCCAAAATCCTAATAAATCTCCACATTGGCTCAAATTCTCCACCTCATCATCATATTTGACCTTCTTCTTTGGTTAGTGTGATCCTTCTTTTTGGTCTTTCCATCTCATCCGCTTACTCTTCGAAGTAATCATCTTCTCATTCAACAAGTATAAGCTCTCTTTGTTCACGGTATTTGTTGTTATTACCTTTGAACCATCAAGAACTTGCATCTCATAATTCTTATTAGCTTTTCCATTATCACTCTCCTCCGTTCTACTTAACTCTTCCAAGTCCTCCACCATGGCTTTGCTTTCCAATTGTGTTTGTTCATCTTCCTCATTGTAAATACACTCTTTATTTGAAAAATCTAGAGATTTGGATATTGATCTATCCTCTACCTTCCTTGAAGTGCTCCACTTGCCCACATCATTTGGCTCTTCTCTTGATATAATCATGAACAATTATTTAACCTCGAACACACTTGGTCTCTTCAACTTATATCTCTGGAGGTACCATGAAAACCTCCTCATCCATCCAAACTTCATTGCCCACCATTAACATCATGACTATGTCATCTCCTTCCGGTTGCAAATAATTCATCTTTGTCAACATACTACTCAACAAATTAGTGATAACGGAATTGAAAAGGCTAATATTCATCATACTTTCTTCCATCTTCAATTCATCAAATAGCTCAATATTAATTATGCCTACTTTTTGTATTTTTTCCATCGGAACCGTAGCTCTAATACCACTTGTTGAGATTTTACATCTAAAATCCACCTACTCAAATTTTAGGCAAAAACACAACCATAACATTTAAATAGGCAAATAAAATCAAGAGCAAGAACACCAATAATTAATGTGGTTCGACAACCTCTTCGCTTACATTCACCAACAAACCAACTGATTTATTAATCTTCAATTACAACTTTAGAAAGAGCAAAGTTGTCGAACTCTCACCCTAAAGTCTCAATACAACAAAAGCTCTTAACCTAACTCTAGTTGTAAGTGTCCTCTCTACTTGACAACCCTAAACCCCAGTACGCCAAAAACTCTCATCCTAACTCTAATAGTAAACCTCTCTAATTTACAATGTATATGAGAATTATGAGTGTGCCTCAAAACTGCACTAAAACTCCATTTATATAGAGGATATTTTCCTAATCCAATTAGAAAAAGAACAACAACATAAGAGACTACTACTACTCTTCTATTAGAATAAACAACCACAAAATAGAAAACTAATTTTCCCAAACCAATTAGAATTTTTCATTGTGGAGAATTGAGTCGAAATCATAACACTTTTTTTGACATCAACAGTCTTCAATAATCAATCTATTAGAGTTCTACACTTCTACCCATTGTTTATAATTATTGCCTTTGTGTCAAAATTAAATGGAATATCAAAATAATAAGTTAATCATTATTCCGTTTTGTTAAATTATTTGTTTCAACTATATAGTGACATGCTTCATCTAAAAAAACCCTATAAGGCCATGCTCTTCCTCTTTGTCAACAGTTAATAGAGTATGAAGTATAATAATTGGAGTTGGTATGCAAATGGTAATGAAAAGCTTATTTTATCTAGTACTGATGAAAATTGAAATGCATGGAAACATATAAATTAATTATATACATAGAAAAAATATATATGGACCAATCTAGAGTATAGTATAAGTTCAAAATGGGACCCATTTAGCTGTTTCTTTGCCCTGCTGAGAGAAGACAGCCATAAATTTCATGTGAGTATGTTCATATAGATAAACTGTTACACAATTTATTGAATATGGACAACTATTGTTGGGTAGTAGATGAGATTTTGCATTCCATGGCAGGTTTCATGGACCGACCATGACTTAGCTTCAGTGTTCAACTTTATATTACTATTAATTTCACATGCTCTCTCTGCCTTATATATATATATATATATATATATATATATATTACAAAAACTGACTTGGGTACATGTGATTGGCTCCTTTTTGGCTTTTAGTTTCCTTCCTAAATTTTGTCATTATTGTTAGATATTGTCTTACTGTATAAGAAAATATTGCTTGGTGTGAATAAATTAAAATTGACTTTTAAACTCAAAGATAAAATAATAACATTTTATTAAGGAAGATGCTATATATTCACTTTTGAATTTTTTTCATGCAAGAGAAATTTTTTGTCTTCTAATACACTTGAAGATAAAAAAATTTAACACAAAAAGACAATGTTTTTTGGTGTGGAAAACCAAATATAGTGTATATATATATAGAGCTTCCTTTGTCCTTTCTGGGACTTTTGATAAAATTGAAGCCATACAGTAAAAAAAAGGGCTTCCCTTTATTAATAAAACTTAGTAAAAGTGGAATTAATTTTGAATTTAAAAGTATCATTTTTATATGAAACTGTGATTATCAATGGGTTATACCTTGACAACAACATCACTTTAAGCTTTATATTTACTTATTTGCAGGCTTTATCAAATTTTAAAAGTGGAATTCATATTTAACAAACTGTATTTCCTCTCTTTCTCTTGCTCTCCTATTATGAAGTACGAGAACTACAAGACTTATAAACAAACATGCCGATTCACGAAGAAAATTAAGGGATAGAACAACTTTAAAGAAACCAGTGAGGTATGAAACAACAGAGAAGAACCAGTAAAACAAAAAGTAACAAGAGTTACCAGTGAAACTTGGGACAGCAAATGAGTAACAAAAACATCAAATAAAAAAAATAAAAAATAAAAAAGCAAAGCTAGTGCCAAAAAAAAGAAAAATTTGTTAAGAAAGCAGATGGTTGCTTAGCTAGATATTAGTTAGAAAAGCTATTAGTTAGTTAGCTTCTCTAACTCTTTGTGATTATTGTTACTAATTTGTTAGTTAGACTTCCTCTCAACACTTTTCGGAATTCGTTTCAATCTTACCAATAAATATTCTTAATGTTGTAGGTCTTTCATATGAATTGAAAGAAAATAAATAATTACATATAAAACTGATTACAGACGTTAATTCCAAAAAAATATCTAACTTATAAAACCGTGAAATAATGCTTATGTGTGATTATCATTAGACACATATTTTTTTATGTGGGATGATAACCATTAAAAAAAAGTTTATTTTTCGTTTCTTTATTTTACCTTTTAAGCAATCGTTAAAAAATCCAAACACATATGGACGAGGAAAATATATATATAAAATATTGTCCAGAAACATATGGAGTATTCTAACAACACAAATAATGTAATTCAATGACATAGCTTTTGTTTCTATAAATATATTAGGCCTAAATTGATTACCACCAAAAATTGGGTTCCACAACCAAATAATCCTTTCTACCTACATAGCGTGATCAAAGGGTCAGATTTATTTGAAGTGGGGCCCTACAGGGTTCCAAAAGTTCACTGTGTAATTGGAAACGAGTTGTAGATGGTTGTTCTCTCACCTAATAGTATTTAATTGGTGAACTCAAAAAGCAAAGCAAATGCCAACGACCTTCATTCCACCAAAATGCACGCTCCTTTGAAGCGTGTGACATAAACGCAGGTATTTTTTTTATTTATGAAAACGCAAGTAAATTGAATATGAAGAAGTTAGCTCTCTCCTCAAAAAAAAATATAAAAAAATAGTAAAAATTTTTAAGATTGCTTAAAGTAATTTTTTTGATTTAATAATAACACAAAAAGCAATCTTATAAAATTTGTATAAAAAAATATTTAATCATGTAGAGCAAAAAAATTACTTTAATATTATATTTCTCGGTTTGATATAAAGTTATGTTGATGTCACGATTCAAACAGTTAGATCCATAACACTGCAGAATTATTTTTTTTAATTTGTGTCGTGGCAATTCAAATTACACTCGAGATATTTCACGAAACAGATATATTACAAACTAAGTTAAGCTCATATCACACATTGTAGAATATTAAAGTAAGTAACTTTAGAAGGTTGTAATATCGTTGACTCAATTATAAGTGATAATATCATAGGTTCGGTTTCGAGTTACTACAAAATCAGAAAAGTTCATTGATAATTACAAAAAAATTGAGTAATAAATTTGATATTTAATTTTTTAAAATAATTACTATTAAATTTTTTATGATTACTAATAAACTTTCTTGATTTCGTGATAATTCTCGTAAAATCGGATATATGGTAAAAATTTGGTAGTAATACTGAAACCTCTTTAGAAATTCATATTAAGTTTCCCAATTAGCACCATTGCAACAAAACTTTAATAAATGTTTTGTTTTATAATAGCGAATAATATAATAACCCTATTATCAGAAGTCAAATATTCACATACACAGTCATGAATTTTTTTTAATACTTTTCACGTCTGTTGTCATTTTTATCACTTAATGTGTTATTATAAAAAATAAAGTTTCAAGAGCTTTATGTACGCATAAAAAAAATTATTAAACGAAACGAGTGATGCGATCGATGATTTGCAGTGAAGACCTTATGTTGAGACCACAGAAAACTAAGTATAATTTTCTTTATTATTGTATATTTAAGTCTAATATGTTTCAAATAAAAAAAATCAAATTTTATTATTTTTAATACTATTAGTTATTATTATTGCCCATCTCAAATGATTTTTTGGTTCCACCCTTACCGCACATGTAGGGGTCGCTTTTTTCTGCCTAAGACTCGTGTATTTTACTCATTATTCAAGGTCACTCCCTTTAAAATGTGGATATGACAAGGGTGTGGATTACAATGAGTAAGCATGTGGAAACAAGTGAAACCTATCAGGTCTAATACAAAACCTTTATAAGTAATAAGGAGGCTCTCATGATGGACACACTTTTAATGTATTAAACAATGAGCCGTTTGTCATCCAAGCACAAAGCAAAGATGATGAGTAAGGAGCAGCCATTTGACTTTGAAGGGGTCAAATCCCTTGTCATTAGTCTATGTGAGAAATTTCAAAGCTCGAGAGATTTTGGTGCAAAACAACGAGGATTTAAAGCTCTCTCTCTTGTCTAGATCAAAGTCTAACCTTTTGTGTTTCAAGGAAATTAATTGAAATTTTGATTTAGGTATTATTATCATACACTACTAATAAAACCAAGCACACATTTTACAATTTTTATTCAAACAAAGCAACACCAAATATTAGCTTTAAAGTAATGCGGTAAAAATAAGTATATAAAGGAAATAAATTGCTTTGACTATGAAGAAAAAATATTAAAACTACTTGCAAAGTATGGATGAGAAGTATTTTAAACTATGCGAATTAATTATATAAGTTAAACTAGATGGATTGAGACTAAATCATTTTAAACTAGATGAATTAAACTTGAAAACTAAATTGAATGAATTAAACTAAGCTACTTTAAACTAGACGAGTTAAAAAAAAATAAGAATTAAGCTAAATAGATTTAAACTAAACTACCTTAAAGATGAGATTTAAAATTTGTAACTAGTAACATTTTTAATAGGCTAAAGAGGACCCAAAATTCTTATTAAAGAATTAAGTTCACATGTAATTAATGACAACTTAAAATAAAACATCTAACTTAGAGAACATAAAAATTCTTAATGTATTAAACTAAAAGAAAAAACTTTAAAACTACAGTTAACTTAACATTGCATTTAACGAAGAGACTACATATGACTAGTAGCTAACTAAAGAAAGACATATAACTAGTGAAAAATAAAATGCTAAGAAACTAGTAAGTATCTTGAGACGAAACTTTTAAAGTGAGCCAAATTAATCTAGTTTATTTTCAAGGTGGTTTAAACGCATCAATCATGCTAATAATTTATTTTGCAAAAAGTAGAAGCTTAACCAACCTTCTTTGGCTAAGGAAAATTTCCACGCGCGAGGATTATCTTCGGAGATCCTTATGCTCTTGTGGACTTAGTGAAGTTGGAAGAATGACTCCAATGAAGAATAAAAGACCAAAAAACAAAAGGTGTTTCTCTCTTTGCTCTTTTCTCACATTTCGTGAACACTCTTTTCTTTTGTTATATTCATCTCTTTGATCTTCCTACTCTTCTATCTTTTTATCTCTTTTCTCACTTCTTTCTTTCTCTCTAAACTTTCTCTATTTTCTCTCTTTTTTGCATTACTTTACCTTAGTATTGTGTTGTGTTGTTTTTGTTTGCAAAAGGGAGTATTTATAGGAGGAGTAAGGGCTGGTCAAGAGATTAAACAAACAAAATAATGGGTGAAAAGAATGTGTATGGCTGGTAATATAGGGAAGAAGAAAAGTAGTTTCAACTTTTGAGATGAAAAAGGTGTTTCATTTTTGAGGTATAAAGGTGAGGCTAGAGAAGTGAGATGTGGTAAACCAAGTGAAAAGTGAGAGGGAAAAGACTTTTAAGTGGTTAGACATAGAGAAGATGGAGGGGTTTATTTGAGGTGAAAAAAAAGTGAAGAAGAAGGTTTGCAAAAAGGTGAAAAAGAAATGAAATTTTGGAGTGTTTTCAATAAAGAAAAAACAAAAAGCAAAAAACAAAATAGGTAGGGAGAAACTCTTCTTGCTTTGGACGACCAAAGGGGGTGAAAAACACACAATTTTCTTTGGTTTTTGATATTTAATAAAGTGAAAAAGCTTAGGAAAAAAAGAGTGCAATTACAAAACAAAAGAAATGAGAAAAATGTTTCACATTCTAAAAAAACTACTATTTTTTATGTACTATTTTTGGGTATAAAATATAATTTTTTTGGGTAGAAAAATGTGTTATTTAACATTTAGGAAAAAGGTGAAAGATTAATAAGATAATGTTTAATTAACTAAGCAAAAGGAGAAGAAAAGAAACTCATTCTTTTTGGTACACATGGCTGTCCAAAGAGTGAGAAAATCAGTTACTTTATAAGTGCATTGTTGTTGCTTTTTAGGTGAAAAATATCATATTTTGTGTGGAAAAAATGTAGTATTTGGTAAAAAAGGAAGATGAGGGAATCTAGGAGAGAAATGTGAGTTCAAAAGGCAAAAAGAAAGAGTGAAAATTCCTCATTATGGCCAGCTACATAGGGAGATGAAAGAGACATTTTTTTTGTTATAAAAAAATAATTTTTACTTTAAAAAAAGTGAACCAATCAAGGAGTGCCAAAATGATGGTGAAATTAGAAGTTCACCCTTAAAAATTAAAAGTCTTTTTGGGCTTGAAATTTGTGTTAAAAGTATTTGAGCTTTGGAAAGATCAATGAGCTCTAGTAAATTTTAGATTGGATCAAAGTTTAAATCAAATAAGGTCCAATTAATTTAAACCTAAAGTGAATTAAAT
This sequence comes from Bretschneidera sinensis, assembly GCA_023935145.1. Taxonomy (NCBI): domain Eukaryota; kingdom Viridiplantae; phylum Streptophyta; class Magnoliopsida; order Brassicales; family Akaniaceae; genus Bretschneidera; species Bretschneidera sinensis. The sequence goes on along the minus strand of CM043704.1, from coordinate 62,776,727 downwards.
TGATTGAACAAAAGGATTACAATTTTTCTTACTTTTTAAATAAATCTATACTTCCTTATTTATCAAATTTAGACACACTAAAATCAAAATAATTCGCACGTGATCCATTAAAATTTTTAAAACGAAATTGAACATCTACTGTAGACGCACGAATAAACTATACGTATTGCAGGGTCCAGTGTTTACCGTCAATCGCTTCACATGGTATAAATTTTTTAAGTGCATTGTATTTAGATTTCAATATTCCCTAATAAAAAATTGAGCTTTTTGTGTCTTCTAAAAAAATACCATTAACGACTTTCATATAAAGAGCGCGTGGCGTTATCAACTCACGTCAAGAATATCTTTCACGTTCAACTTCACTCACTCACTCACTCTCTCTCTCTCCAAAAAGCTGCACTTAAAATACCAGCGTGACGAATAAATATTATAGTATTTATTAATAGAAGAAAGCAATAATTATAGTAAGATGACAATACTAATTTATTAACTGAATTCATAGTTCTTTGAACAATTTTTATTTTTTTCGTCTTCTGTAAAATAGACACTCTCCCCCTAGATCCATTTCTCTCCTCCTCCGTCTCTCCTTGTCCCTCCACAAACCCTAGATCACTCTTTATCTTTCGGGCTTCAAAGTTTCAATCTTTTTGCTCATCATTTGTTGCAAGCAGTGTATTCACAGGAGCAAGCATTTTCAAGGTACTTGCTTTCTGTTGAAATGTTTCATTTTCTCAAGATTTTGTTGGGATTTTGGGTATTTGGTTTTGGTGAGTGTTAAATCTATGAGTTTCATTTGGGTTTCCAATGCAATGATTTGATAGAGTGTAGAAATTTGACTGCACGAAGAACTGTCATTTTCAGGTTATTTTCTTAATTTTGGAGTATGGGTTTGTAATTTGTAACTTTCTTGAGTTATTGGAATAGTGGGTTTTGGTTATATTCACTTGGTGATTGATGGTGCAAGAAGTGGGGTGGAATTAATCTTGAGTATTACTTGAGCTTTTATAGCTTTGTTTAGTTTAGGAATTATATTTGGTTGAGTTTTGATGAAGATGGGACTGAGAGAAGAAGAAAATGTTGCACAAAATGCAATATTGGAGTAATTATTGATTCAAAAGGTGGGAGTTGTTGGGGGTGGTTTTGGTGCATAATGGGTTGCCTTTGTTGCAAGCCCTCTGCTATCGAGGATAGCAAAGATAGCCCGAGAGAGCGACTGTCCAGCAAGATCTCGTCGGACTTGCGGGTGTCCAGAGCCACTTCTTCGAGGAGGGAAGAAGCATACAGAGCAAAGGATCGATATGATAGTAATGATGGGAGAGCAATGTTGATTGATAAGCAAGTGGATGGCTCCGTTCGACTGCATGGGGGTAATTTTGATAGGAAGAGGGAGAAGATGGAGTATGTCGTTGCTCAACATCCAGGACTGGGTAGTATTCCAAAAGCTACAGAAGGAGAGCAGGTTGCAGCAGGGTGGCCTGCCTGGCTAGCTGCAGTGGCAGGAGAAGCTATCAAGGGCTGGGTACCACGGCGTGCTGATTCTTTTGAGAAGTTGGATAAAGTATGCTCCTTTCTTTATTTCTTATATATTGTTGTTATTGTGCTAATTCAATATTTTTAATGATCAGTTCTCTTTTTATTGGTCGATTCCTAAGTTTTATTTCAATTTTAGATTTAACTTGGACGCTAGTCCATTGTAAATGGAGTTCCTTGTGAGTGAGTTAGTAGCCATTCTTGATACGTGGCATGGTTTTTCAGCATTGTGGCTTGTGAGCAAACTGGTCACGTATGTATTGGGGCAAAACTCTATCTGTCCCCCCGAACCCCAATCCTAACCCTAATCTCTCATTTCATAAAAAAAAAATACAAAGTTCCAGTTGAGAGACAGAATGGCCTAAAGGATTGTAGCATTCAATAGACTTAGCTTGCAAATTTAGTGATAACCTTGAAAACTGTCTCTAGTCTAGAAGGTGGAAACAAAATAAATAGAAAAGTTGAACTTTTCCGGTCTCTGTATATATTTGTACCTTGGTATAGGAGTGTCATTAAGGAGGCAGAGAATCATGCATTTGAATTTAAAACATCGAGTCACAGAGAAATAGCACATAGATATATGGTGGGGTTATGTTTATGAATGGCAATTGCTAAAACTTCTTGTAGCATATAATATTTTGATCACTGAATGATCCTTAATTTTTGATTCAAGAGAGAAGGCATTGTTCACACTTAGAGGGCAGAACTTATTTCATAAATCCCCTTATCCTTATTCTTACAAGTACTTCGAAGATAGTTTACTAGTATTTGAGTATTTATTTATTTTTAATAATTTTAAAATAAATTTTGCATATGTATTGAGGATTATCCAAAAAGTATCAGCATTTGGAGTTCTGGATTTTTGAAGAAATGTGCATGCTGACTTTGCAGAGTTTCGTATGTACAGTGTCTCTCAGTCGTGTCTCACAGTCTCAGAAAATTAAACTACTAGCAGACAAATGAATTTAAGGATGAGCAATTACAATTAAAAGAAAACAAAAATGCATTTAAGCCAATAGTAAAAAATTTCTGTGTGCGTGTACGCATATTTTGCTCATCGGTAATTGAGTAGTTAGGGTTTAGAAGATGAGTATTAATCCAAAACTCTGCCTTAATATGTGTGATGTCTTGAGGTACACTAGTAGTTTAACCCTGTGACAAGGTGGATGGAATTAAATTGATGCCAGTTTATAACCTATAGTTGAAATTAATTAGAAGTTAAGGTAGAATGGTGAAAAAATATTTATATTTCCAACCTGAAAGAGTTGGATTACTACTTATCAAAAGAAAAATAAAAAGAAAAGGAAATAGTTGGATTACGGATTATTTGTTATTATTATTGGGTTGAAGAGTGAAGTACTTGTTGTCTTTAAACCTTGAGCTCTTGAAGAAGTTAACAGCGCATGCATGATTTATGGGGAAATTGTAGTCTACTGGTCCATATCCTCAAACCCCTCCCTTTTTTTGTGAGAAAAGTCCACTCTTTCATCTCTTCGGACAAAGCTTAGAGGTTTCATCCACTTCTTTTCTGAATACTTTGGGCTTCAAATAATCAAATTCCCTGAACTTGAAACTTTAACACTACGGGGTTAAATAAGATCATATAATCTATCTTACATTTAGCTATCATAATATCTCTTGGGTTGATACTGTCCAATGTCAACTCTTAAGTTGAAAATTTCTATTGACTGGTTTTGGCATGTAGTGTGATGACATGTATTTTATGCAGATTGGTCAGGGAACTTACAGTAATGTTTATAGGGCTCGTGATCTTGATCAAAAGAAAATTGTTGCTCTGAAGAAAGTAAGGTTTGATAACTTGGAGCCTGAGAGTGTTCGCTTTATGGCAAGGGAAATTCACATTCTGCGTCAGCTTGATCATCCGAATGTCATAAAGCTGGAAGGTCTAGTTACATCAAGGATGTCTTGCAGCTTGTATCTTGTTTTCGAGTACATGGAACATGATTTGGCAGGGCTAGCCTCACACCCTGGTCTGAAGTTTTCAGAGGCCCAGGTATTTGTGAAAGGTTTTGTTCCGTTTTCTATAACTTCAACTTAATGTATTTTAAAGTTTTTATAATTTATCAATTTTTTAAGTTTTCATCCCCTATAACTGCAGTTCAATGTGATGATTCGACTTAATAGGCTTTCCAAGAATTATTATCTGTTTTTTTTTCTTTTTAATTTTTTAATGTGTCAGTTACCTGGAAACCACCCTCTTAAATCTAGAATTCTTAGGTATTATGTTTGCACCATTATTTTTTTTCTTTTGATTGCAACCTCTGAGGCTTTTTTTTAAAAAAAAAAATTGTTGGCAGGTGAAATGTTACTTGCAGCAGCTCTTGTGTGGACTAGATCATTGCCACAGCCGTGGTGTCCTACATCGTGACATAAAAGGATCAAATCTTCTAATCGACAACGATGGCATCTTGAAAATTGCAGACTTTGGTCTGGCAAGTTTTTTTGATCCCCATCAAAGTCAGCCTTTGACAAGTCGTGTTGTAACTCTTTGGTACCGGCCACCAGAACTTTTACTTGGAGCAACTTACTACGGGACTGCTGTCGATTTATGGAGTTCGGGTTGCATACTTGCTGAACTGTATGCTGGCAAGCCTATTATGCCTGGAAGAACTGAGGTACTTTCTGTTTCTGTAATTAGAAAATCTATGTGGTTTTGTAGCCAACATGTCTGACTCTTGTTGATTGCTTCTCACTGTTCCGTGATAACTTTATGGTACAATGAATAATATCATCATTGGAGTAATGGCCATGCTTCGCGTCATTAGAACTCCAAACAGAATATTGGATTGACCCAGAAGTTGGTTAAAAACAGAAGCACTTGTGTCCTTAATAAGTTTGTTATAGTGACGATTAATGTAGAGTAGTCCAGTCCATTAAGAAAGAAATTAAGAGAAGAAGACTCTGACTGTAGAACCCACTAAACGCTGCCCAATTCTAGAATTAAATGAAATTATCTGACCACCACTAACTTAGAAAGCGCTTGTTGCGTTTTGCTCAGCTGGGATTTGAAGAACAAGGAACAGAATTTGGGAGGGAAGTCTCTTCTTGATATATCATTGTAAAAGTGCTTTCACAGTGCTTGTTATTTTGTTGAAGTGTCTCACAACTATGTGCATATTCCATTTTTTTTATTTGTCATTAATGAGAGGACTTTGTTAATAATTTTTTTTGATAAGTATGGACTTTGTTAATAATATTACATGAACTCCTTGCCAAGGGATAAGGAGGCTTTTATTTGCTCCCGTGTCTCCTTGGCTGGTGGAGAGGTGGTGTGGGAGGTTCCTTTAATCCGGAGTGCGCATGATTGCGTGGTTCAAATATTTGGTTGCCTTTTTGAAAAGATCTACATTGCTCGGGTGGATTTGAGTCAAGTAGATAGGATAACTTGGAAGCTTAAAACTGGGAGGAAGTTTGATGTTAAGTCCTTCTATAAGGTCCTTGTCAAGAACACCGTGATGGAGGGGAAGGGTGATTTCCCTTGGAAAGCAATTCAAAAAACTTGCACTCCTCTAAAAGTTACTTTTTGGCTTAGGAAGGGGCTTGGGAAAGGATCTAGACTGGTAACAAACTTCAAAATGGGGCAAAATTCTTGTTAACCTGTGTTACCTTTGCAAGGAGGATGCAGAGCCCTTCACTCACCTTCTTGTTCGATGTCCTTGGACTAGGCATCTTTGGGTGATGTCCAGTGTTACCTTTGCTTTACTAGGGATAGTTGGTAGGGGCCAAAACTATAGTAAAGGAGTTATGGACTTGGAAAAGGCATAAACTATATCTTTGCTTTACTAGGGATAGTTACCTTTTTTAAAAGATCTACATTTCTGGGTGGATTTGAGTCAAGTAGATAGGATGACTTGGGAGCCTAAAACTGGGAGGCAGTTTGATGTTCAGTCCTTCTATGAGGTCCTTATCAAGAACACCATGATGGAGGGGAGATGTGATTTCCCTTGGAAAGCAATTCGGAACTTGTGCTCTTTTGAAAGTTACTTTTTTGGCTTGGGAAGGGGCTTGGGAAAGGATTTAGACTGATTACAATCTTCAAAAAGGGGCAAAATTCTAGTTAACCTGTGTTACCTCTGCAAGGAAGATGCCAAGCCAACCACTCATCTCCTTGTTTGATGTCCTTGGACTAGACATCTTTGGGTGATGTCCTTTGCTTTAGTAGCATAGTTGGTAGGGACCGAAACTATAGCAAAGGAGTTACAGACTTGGAAAGGCATCTGCGAGCAATAGAGAATTGGAGAGAGCTTTAGCCTTGATTCCAGTTTCTATTTTTTGGTTGTGTGGAATTAAAGAAATAGGAGGGTGTTTGATGGGGAGGAGAAGTCATTTGCCTTTGTTAAAGATAGGTGGCTTCACACTAAACTTTTGGGTTGGCACTTCCTTGCTGCTTTTATAGTGAATTTTACGTTTCAAAAAATAACATCATATGAACTTTGACAGTAATTGGTTGGTTTAGAATAAGGTTTCTTTTGCCCCTTGTTGGAAAATTGTTGCGGATTGGTGATATAAACTAGTTATTATGCGCTTTTTCCTTTTATGATTCTTTACATTTGGTTTGCGATATGTAATCTTGTTTTGAAGTAATTTAGTTGCACAGTTAAAAAAAATGGTTTTTTAGTTATATAAAATAGACGATCAAAGTCCAGATCTTCTGCCTTGTAGGTGGAGCAGTTACATAAAATTTTCAAGCTATGTGGTTCTCCTTCTGAGGATTATTGGAGAAAATCAAAGCTGCCTCATGCAACCATTTTTAAGCCCCAACAGCCTTATAGACGATGTGTTGCAGAAACATTTAAGGAATTCCCTACACCAGCTTTAGCACTTATGGAAACCCTACTTTCAATAGATCCAGCAGATCGTGGGACTGCAGCTTCTGCTCTCAAGAGTGAGGTATGGCAGTTTTGGTGAATCAAGTAAAATAGAACTTTTCATATGACTTATCATTCTTACGCTGTCGGTCAATCTGTGTTCTCTTTCCCTCTCTTTCTTTATCTCTCTCTGTGTTGTGTGAGGCGATGTCAAGGGAGGGTGTTGTGATGAGCTTAGTTGTGTTCTCAGTTTCATTCATGGATGTAACAAAACATTTACATACATAACAACTTTTCATTGGTTAGTTCAATAGTACAACATAGTTTTGCTTTTGAGAATGTGTGTTTATATCCACTTTTTACTAGGGTATCTCTAAACTTCCCAAATCAAGACATGCCTTTGGCATTTGCGATCCATACATTGGCTTAAGTTGAAAACGTGAAATGCTTTGCACTATTTCCCAAGTGCTTTAAAAATGGAATTATCATCATAAAAGCATCTCTTGTTGATGACTTTCCGTAAAATAGGAATGATATCCTTAACTTCTGCCGAAATAGTGAGCCCTCATCAGAGTGCTTTTATAGAAGGAATGAAAAATTTTGGATGCTGTTTTAATAGCCAACGAAGTGGTGGATGCTCATCTCAAGAATGGTGGGGGAGGAGTGATTTGTAAACTTGATATGGAAAAGGCGTATGATCATGTTAGTTGGGGATTTATTATTTATTTATTGAAAAGATTTGGTTTGGGAGATAAATGGTTAATGGTTGGCCTCCCCTTTATTTTAGAGTCTCTAGAGGTCTTAGACAAGGGGATCTCGTCTCCTTTCTTTTTAACTTGTTTATGGAGGCATTTAGCAAGATGCTGTTGAAAGCGGGTGGTTGAGAGGGGATTGTTAAGAGACTTCAAAGTTGGAAGTAATGACGATAGCATGAATGTTTCTCATCTTTTTTTTGCCGATGATATGATTGTTTTTTGTGAAGCTGATGCCACTCAGATTTTACACCTTCGTTGTATTCTTCTTTGTTTTGCGGCGGTGTCGGATCTTAAAGTTAATCTTGGTAAAAACGACTTAATCCCTCTTGCTAGTTTATTGGGGTGTAAGATGGGAACTCTCCCTGTTTCTTATCTTGGTCTTCCTCTAGGGCCTAAATTAAAGATAAAAGTATTTGGAACTCGATTGTGGAAAAGTTTGAGAAACGGTTGTCTAGGTAGAAAAATCATTACCTCTCGAAAGGTGGTAGACTCACTCTTATAAAGAGCACTCTCTCCAGTCTTTCCTTCTATTATATGTCTCTTTTTCTTATCCCTAGTTCGGTGGCTAATAGATTGGAGAGCATTCATAGAAGATTCCTTTGGGGTAACACTTCGGAGCAACATAAGTACCATTTGGTTAATTGGGGTGTGGTTAAACATCCTTTGCAAAGAGGGGGTCTTGGTATTAAATCTATCTTCTTATTAAATAAGGCACTTCTTGGCAAATGGCTGCGGAGGTTTCTTGCTGAGAGAGATCACATGTGGAGAAAAGTGGTAGTGGTCAAGTTTGGGATGGATCATGATGGGTGGATGTCGAAGGAGAATTTGGGGGGGGGGACTATGGAGTGGGGGTTTGGAAATGGATTCGGAAAGGGTGGGAGGACTTCCGTCCTTTTGTTGAGATTTTGGTGGGTAATGGAGTTAGAACTCGTTTTTGGTACGATATTTGGTGCGGGAACATTCCTTTAAAGGACAAATTTTCGGGTATTTTTTAATATTGTGAGAGATAAAGAAACGTGGGTTAGCTCTTGTTACTCTTTGTCTATTGAAGGGGTCTCTTGGTTGTGCCATTTATCTGTAACGTTCAAGATTGGAAAGTAGAAGAAATTGCTATGTTTTTGGAAACTTTATATAACTCTAGGATTGAGATAGGTAGAGAAAATGTGATGAAATGGGGACTTTGCCGTGATAAAGGTTTTAAAGTGAATGATCTTTATAAAATCCTCCTTGATAGTTCCCTTTGTCATTTTAATTTCCCTTGGAAAACAATTTGGTAACACTCCCAAGAAAGTTAATTTGTTTTTGTGGGAGGCCTCTTGGGAGAAAATTCTTACTTTTGACAATCTTCAAAAAAGGGGAAAAATGATTGTTAATAGGTGCTATATTTGTAAAGATTGTGCCGAGTTCGCGTTTCATCTCTTGGTGGAGTGCTCTTTAGCGAGAAGTTTGTGGGAGATGGCTTATAAAATTGTGGGAGTGTCTTGGGTGGTTACGGGCTCCGTGATAGATGAAATTCGGGCTTGGAGTGGCTTGAGAGCTTCTGTGTTCTCTTTCCCTCTCTTTCTTTATCTCTCTCTGTGTTGTGTGAGGGGATGTCAAGGGAGGGTGTTGTGATGAGCTTAGTTGTGTTCTCAGTTTCATTCATGGATGTAACAAAACATTTACATACATAACAACTTTTCATTGGTTAGTTCAATAGTACAACATAGTTTTGCTTTTGAGAATGTGTGTTTATATCCACTTTTTACTAGGGTATCTCTAAACTTCCCAAATCAAGCCATGCCTTTGGCATTTGCGATCCATACATTGGCTTAAGTTGAAAACGTGAAATGCTTTGCACTATTTCCCAAGTGCTTTAAAAATGGAATTATCATCATAAAAGCATCTCTTGTTGATGACTGTCCGTAAAATAGGAATGATATCCTTAACTTCTGCCGAAATAGTGAGCCCTCATCAGAGTGCTTTTATAGAAGGAATGAAAAATTTTGGATGCTGTTTTAATAGCCAACGAAGTGGTGGATGCTCATCTCAAGAATGGTGGGGGAGGGGTGATTTGTAAACTTGATATGGAAAAGGCGTATGATCATGTTAGTTGGGGATTTATTATTTATTTATTGAAAAGATTTGGTTTGGGAGATAAATGGTTAATGGTTGGCCTCCCCTTTATTTTAGAGTCTCTAGAGGTCTTAGACGAGGGGATCTCTTGTCTCCTTTCTTTTTAACTTGTTTATGGAGGCATTTAGCAAGATGCTGTTGAAAGCGGGTGGTTGAGAGGGGATTGTTAAGAGACTTCAAAGTTGGAAGTAATGACGATAGCATGAATGTTTCTCATCTTTTTTTTGCCGATGATATGATTGTTTTTTGTGAAGCTGATGCCACTCAGATTTTACACCTTCGTTGTATTCTTCTTTGTTTTGCGGCGGTGTCGGATCTTAAAGTTAATCTTGGTAAAAAGGACTTAATCCCTCTTGCTAGCTTCTTGGGGTGTAAGATGGGAACTGTCCCTGTTTCCTATCTTGGTCTTCCTCTAGGGCCTAAATTAAAGATAAAAGTATTTGGAACTCGATTGTGGAAAAGTTTGAGAAACGGTTGTCTAGGTAGAAAAATCATTACCTCTCGAAAGGTGGTAGACTCACTCTTATAAAGAGCACTCTCTCCAGTCTTTCCATCTATTATATATCTCTTTTTCTTATCCCTAGTTCGGTGGCTAATAGATTGGAGAGCATTCATAGAAGATTCCTTTGGGGTAACACTTCGGAGCAATATAAGTACCATTTGGTTAATTGGGGTGTGGTTAAACATCCTTTGCAAAGAGGGGGTCTTGGTATTAAATCTATCTTCTTATTAAATAAGGCACTTCTTGGCAAATGGCTGTGGAGGTTTCTTGCTGAGAGAGATCGCATGTGGAGAAAAGTGGTAGTGGTCAAGTTTGGGATGGATCATGATGGGTGGATGTCGAAGGAGAATTGGGGGGGGGGGACTATGGAGTGGGGGTTTGGAAATGGATTCGGAAAGGGTGGGAGGACTTTCGTCCTTCTGTTGAGATTTTGGTGGGTAATGGAGTTAGAACTCGTTTTTGGTACGATATTTGATGCGGGAACATTCCTTTAAAAGACAAATTTTCGGGTATTTTTTAATATTGTGAGAGATAAAGAAACGTGGGTTAGCTTTTGTTACTCTTTGTCTATCGAAGGGGTCTCTTGGTTGTGCTATTTATCTGTAACGTTCAAGATTGGAAAGTAGAAGAAATTGCTATGTTTTTGGAAACTTTATATAACTCTAGGATTGAGATAGGTAGAGAAAATGTGATGAAATGGGGACCTTGCCGTGATAAAGGTTTTAAAGTGAATGATCTTTATAAAATCCTCCTTGATAGTTCCCTTTGTCATTTCAATTTCCCTTGGAAAACAATTTGGTAACACTCCCAAGAAAGTTAATTCGTTTTTGTGGGAGGCCTCTTGGGAGAAAATTCTTACTTTTGACAATCTTCAAAAAAGGGGAAAAACGATTGTTAATAGGTGCTATATTTGTAAGGATTGTGCCGAGTTCGCGTTTCATCTCTTGGTGGAGTGCTCTTTAGCGAGAAGTTTGTGGGAGATGGCTTATAAAATTGTGGGAGTGTCTTGGGTGGTTACGGGCTCCGTGATAGATGAAATTCGGGCTTGGAGTGGCTTGAGAGCTTCTAAAGAGGTCAAGAAGGCTTTGTCTTTGATTCCTCAATCTATTTGTTAGATAGTATGGAGAGAAAGGAATCAGAGAGTTTTTGATGGAGTGGAGAGACCGTTTGGAATTATAAAAGATAGTTGGTTCAATATCCTCAACTTTTGTTTTAGAGGGAATTCCTTTGTAAATATTAATGATTTGTTAGACTTGGTGAACTCTTTTCATTGTAGTTAGCCTTGGGCTTTGAGTTGCACCCTCTTGGTGCTTTTTTTTAATAAATTTTATTTATCAAAAAAAAACTTCTGCTGAAAATTGCTGATAAAGAGAAGATGCAAATTTATATTTTAGCAGCTAGTGTAAAGACTGCTTGATAAGTAACTCAATCTTAATCGTGGGCGTGCAAGCCAAAAAACAAGAGTATTAAGCCACCAATCTTCAAGAGAATTAATCGATCTTTCCACCCCATCAAAAGCTCTCCTATTCCTCTCTAACCAAGCCATCTAAAAAATGGAGAGTTGGATCAAGGCGATGATCTTTAATCTTAAAAGTAGTAATATAAAGAAAAGCACCAACAGGGTGCAAACCACTTACAAAAGGTTAGTTTTTGGCACCATTTAAAATTGAAAGCCAAAACTTATGACTTGTATTAACATTTTGAGTTGCATAGGAACTAGAATAGGCGGTTTTACATTGTGTTTGGGTTCAACCTCTAGCACTGGCTTGCACATGCAAGAAGAGCACTGCTTTGTTTCTATCTCTTCAGTTTGGTTTCTATCACTAAAGAAGGGGACATCACCAGATTAAAATTGGAGTATAATTTACGCTGAACTGTCCGCAACAAGCACTAGTTATTCGTCTCTGGAGAGGCTGACCTTATTTTTTAGGGGCTTGATGTCAATTTTTTCAGTCTAATTGCTGCTCCCATTACTTGTTCCAGAGGGGCATTTTGTCCCAAAATATATTTTTTAAAATGTTGTGTTTACATTATTAAAGATCTTAACTATTATTAGGTCTCCTGGATATGGTGGGTTTTTAAGATTTAAGATCTCAACTATTAGAACAATTGACTAGTATTTTATTCCCCTACTTTTTATTGTTATAGCTTGTCCATGTTGGTTGTTTATTAACATTATTGCTGATTAATATTCAGTATGTTCTACATTTTTACTTGACTTGTTTTGGTTTATGCATCCAGTTCTTTACAACAAAACCCCTTCCATGTGATCCTTCGAGCTTGCCGAAGTATCCTCCCAGCAAAGAGTTTGATGCGAAAATAAGAGACGAGGAAGCTAGAAGGTGAATATCATATGTTCAATAATTATATTAGTCTTCCTTAGTTTGCTAAAGGCACCTCATTTTATAAAATGATATTCCAGCTTCAAGAGGAAAGTTTTTATTTTTGACAATTTAAATTACATATGCAATTATGCTTCATATCATTATTGAAACTTGGAGATTTCCAACTTATAAAAAAAAGAAGCTTGGAGATTTCCTGTCAATACGATGTGTTTGCAGGGTGCTTTGGTGATTGACTATATGGCATTAAATGAATACTACCCTAAACTAGGCTGTTGTGAGTGACTTAATTAGTTAAGGCCTTATCGGCTTGTTATTTTCTGAAGGACATTGCTGAAAGTTTATGCGTTGTGTCAACATTGATAGTTTCTTGTTTTGTTTTGCTAAGAGTCAAGAGTAGGACTGGAATACTAGTTGGTTGCGCTCAGATAAACTATTAGTTGTGTACTAGTATGATACTCGGTTCTTGCTACTTGTTTGGTTTCATCCTTTGCTGGATTATCATGAACTTGATCTTCGTTTTTGGTTAATGGTCTACTTCCTGTTCTTTTGCACTTCTGTTTTATTGGTACTAATAATTTTGTTTTTGTTCATATTGGTAGACAAGGAGCAGTAGGAAGCAAGGCCCAGAGAGTTGACCTTGAAAGGAGAGGAACAAGGGAATCTCGAGCTGTCCCAGCACCTGATGCCAATGCCGAGTTAGTCTTGTCGATGCAGGTAACTTACTGTTGCATTAGTAATGTTACTCGTGCATCTTCATTCCTTCCTTCCTATATTATGTAGGGGATGCAGGGCTCTATTTGGTGTATGCGTTCTGAGAAGTTATATTGCCCAACATCATAAGATCTTCCAACTTTGATGTCTATCCAAACTGCTCAAATCTAAACTTTTTGTATGTAAAAAGATCGATGAGAAAAGAAGTCTAGTTTATTTTCTTTTTCCTTTCCCTAATATGGTTTGATAGAAAATTCAAGGGCGCCAACCTACTCCAGAGGAGCTTAAAACTGAGAAACCACAAATATAATTGCAAAAACAAATTAAAAAAGAAAGCAGTAGCTAAGTCCTACAATATGAACTGCCCATATGATTAGAAGAAATTACTAAAAAGCATGTAATGACCATCCAGCTAGATAGTAATCTCGAAAACTGAAGCTGAAGCCGTTGACCATTGTTGAGGAATTTGAAACACCTTCAAGTTTATGCCTGCTCCTCTCACATCAAAGACTAGGCACAAACTCAATGAAAGAGTTCGTTGTGCCATATTACTCCTCTACATTCTAAGGTTCCCTTTCCAACTCAACCTATATAGCTAGCCTCTTTCGCATCCTTGTTTTCAGAGGTATGAACAAATATGGGAAAATGGTTTTCAGAAGTGGCCAGTGAGGACAAACTCAATGTCTTTGCTGGATATCTGACCATGATCAATATCAAGTGTGATGACACTAGAGACTGTTTTCTGACCTCTTAATGCATACATGATCTGAGTATCTGACTTACCAAAACTCCCTTTCTATAGCAGAGAGATGTTCCAATCAACCATTTACATGACCAATTCTCTCAGAGAACTATTAGAACCCCTATTGAATGGGACCTTACTATCTTCCAATTTCTTTAGTGATATTTTAACATCTCTATGTGTTGAGAGGGTGTGGTGAGGTCTGTGGGGTTTGGTGGGTTTATGGTATCTTGACATGTTTGGCCTCGATAATCCTCCTCTAAACCCTCAGCCACAGAAATAAGCATCTTGGAACACCTGGTTTCTGAAGACAACCATGCCTTATAGCGTGAAATGGGGAAGATAACAAATCACATTCGTCATCCATTCCAGTAACGATTCATTTGATTGCTTCTGACATGTCAATATCCTTTTGTATTTGTAAATAGATTATAAATATTACGGGGCCGAAGGAAACTTAAGGAGCTGCTGTCAGATAATTTCAGTTTGCTTTTCTTTTCTCCTCCTTTTCATGTGAATGCAATCATACACAACATTGTGTTTAAATTGAAAAGGCGGTACACCAGTCAAAATGTTGGTTAAAGCAATGTGATATTTGATTTGATTATTATTTCATGAAAGATGAAAGTAGATACTTCTCGCAAGGATTGAAGAGCATTTGTATCTGTTTATTTATTTTTAAATTTAGCTGGTTCCATGTATTGTTAACATGGCAATTCATGGTGCTTTACTTACCAAACCTCCCCTCTTTTACTTTCTTCTTCCCCTTTCAGCTTGCCTTAGTTTTCTTTGCACTTAATCTTTTGCTTTAACTTTGATTTTCCCTTTGTTTGATAAATTTTATGTTAATTGGATGGCTTTTCTCCATTCAGAAAAGACAAGGTCAGTCTAATTCTAAGAGCCGGAGTGAGAAGTTCAATCCTCATCCAGAGGAAGTTGCTTCCGGCTTTCCAATAGATCCACCTAGACCATCACAAGCGACAGAATCTAATATAGATCCTCAGGGGCATACACATAAGAGAGCCTCCCATTCAGGGCCACTTGCTCATCGGGCTGCATGGGCAAAGGCTGTAAAAAACTTAGATGAAGCTCCAAAGATTTCAACTGGTCCTAACATGCCAGCGATGCCAGGTTTGGTGGCAGCAAGGAGGAGTTTATTATCTGAAGATCGCAGAGAAAGGTCTGGTCCTTCACAATCAGAATCTTCCAAACTAATAGCAAGGTTCCCAGGATCCTTTAAGGAGGCCACAGAAAACTCAAACCAACAGGATCAAAAGCTTCACTCGCAGGGTGTTGCAGGTTCTCATCAGAAAGATGATGGAAGAATTAGCAACAAAGATCCAATTCTTGTAAGTAGTTGGACCCATACCTTTTTCCCAGCAATAATAAATTGTCATCATCAATTTCTTGGGTGCTGATAACTTGACACCATTCTTTGATAGGGTATTGCCCCCCGTTTATTTGCTGTATAGTTCAATTGAAGTCTGTTTACAAATGTATCTCTTATCATTATATTCTCATTATACAAATTAGTAAGAAACCCCTCCATTCCGCATAATCTTCTCAAGGATAAAGCATGCTTTTGTGTTTCTGTTATCACATTTATTTAAAATTCTGTGTTTCGTTGTTTTCTACATTTCGAAAGTGTATTCTTCTTGGTTTAAATTCCTGCTTTTGTAGATCTTTGAGTGCTTTACAAATGGTTCTTGTTTATGTTTATTCCAGCTTGGTTATGGGTCAAAGGGTCACAAAATTCACTACTCTGGACCATTAATAGTTCCATCAGGCAACATGGATCAGATGCTTAAGGACCATGATCGCCAAATCCAAGAAGCTGTTAGACGGGCACGCATTGACAAGGCGAAAGTCAGAAAAGTGCAGGTGGAAGGGAACCAAATATCAACCAATTCATTATTTGTTTCTGGTCGTTGAGCTATGATCAAGTAAACCCCAAACAAGGAAAAACATTGGTTGGGGTTTTTGTATAGGAGGGTTGTTTCTAGGAAGGTGGCTGGTGCGATATTTAGGTAAGCTTATAGCTCAATTAGAAATGTCTTTCTCTCTGCAATTTATCACGTGTATTTTATTTCCACTTGGCAACTGTAATTTCAAAGGTGCAGCTCATTCTTGTAGAGTTTACTGTTAGCCGTAAGTTATTTTGAAACCTGACACTTGTGTAAAAGAAGCAATACATTGTATGATCCTCAGTTAAGTTGTCAAGAAGTTAAGATGATCTTCTGTGTCCACTAACAGCACAGGTTGGCCTAATGGCTTCTCAACTTTAGAGTGCATAAATGTCTGTTTAATTGTGTCCATTAACTTTTTGGAGTCACCTCCAGAGGCTTGCTGGACCTGGATTTGGGTAATGTGAGGGGAAGAACTCGTGCTTAGGAATTATTGGGTGCTTTAAGGGCTTTCAATTTCTTAGCATTGACGAAAGTAAGTGGCTGTAGTGATATTAACCATCCAAAGAAACCCATCTCCTTTTGTCTCCTTATCTTCTTTTCTCAACTTTTCATGAAGTTGACATTTCTGGCCTTGAAATTTCTATGAAGACCTTACTTGAACTTAAATGTCTGTTACGGTCACTCCTGGGTCATTGTGTCCCTTTCATCACTAAAAACGCCCTAGTTTCATTTTTTGGTTGTCAAAAGCCACAACTGTTAACAGGTTTTTAGACTAAATTTAGCTTCTTAGAAACTGTGATTCTTCCTAGAAACCCTTTTTGGGTGTTTGGCTTAGCTTCTACTTTTAAGAAACAGAAACTGTTTCAAAAACTGTAAGACCTGAACAGATTTGTGGCTGCCTTTATATTTTACCATCTTGAAAATTACTTTTGGTAAAAGTAAAAGTTGAATGAGAATTTGCTCTAAGCCTCTAGTCATGGTTGAACATTCAAATTTGCCGGCTGCTGTAGGCAATATATATATATATATATATATATATATATATATATATATATATATATATATATATATATATCAACTTGGAACTCCAGAGGGAGCCTCCTTGTCACTGGTGCTGTTTAGCACTGCATCTCCTCAAACTACTATTACTAACTTCAGTTCTGCGCCTTCATCTTTCTGTTGCAGTTGAGTTAACCTTCAAAGGGTTTGATCGTTTAGACCTGTTGCTCTATGGCAATGTGACACTCGATTCACGTTCTATTACTCTCAACAAAGCTCTCTCTTTCCCCAAAGATGGAACACTCTTACTATTCCAAGATACCAACAAGGTCTCCAATCTCATATGCTTTTCTGCCATTCTCTACTTACTTTACTTTCTCCATCACCCCATACAAGAACTATCTCCCTGGGCATGGCATAGCCTTCATTTTTGTGTCTTTATCAGGCATCGAAGGTGCCTCCTCAGCTCAACATCTCAGCTTCTTGAATCCTTCTAACGATGGTGATCCCAACAACCATGTTTTCAGCATTGAATTCGATGTGTTTCATAACGAAGAACTGAATGATATTAAAGATAACCTTGTTGGTGTTGGTGTCGATGTGAATTCTCTCACTTCTTTGGTTGCTCACAAAGCTGGATATTGGTTAAAGAGCAATCACTATAAGAGTTGAAATTGAACAGTGAAGAGAAATATGGGGTATGGATTGATTATATGAATATTGGACTTAGTGTAACAATGGCTCCTTTAAACATGAAGAAACCTCAAAAGGCCAGTGATCTCTCTGAAGTTTTTCTTGATGAAACGTACGTTGGATTCTGTTTAGCCACCGGGCATCTTATTGAGAATCATAAAATCTTGAGTAACCCCAAGATTTAGTTATTTGTTTAAGTAAAGGAAAGGTTCTTGCCATGTCTCCATGGACCATGTAATAATCTTTGTTTAGGGGTAACAAAAATCATCCTGTTCACATGTTCTGGTTAAAATATTATATAACAATAATCATATAATACCATGTTTTTAACTTGCTTTATCTTTTGATTTGGGACAAAGGAAAATGATGTTTGGTCGGTTAATCAGATTGTTTCTACGCCAAGGTCTTACGAATGCAGTGAACTTGAAATAAATGGCAAGTTTAATGATACTGGACAAAAGTTATCTACCATGAATTATATATAATTTCATCAACTACTTCATCATTTTCTTCCACATGAAACTTTGAATATGATGCTAAATGGTCCCTAACCCTTTAAATGAATCTTTCTTGTTCCTATATTTCTAATGAGCCAAATCTGAAATGAAAATAAAAAATAGAAAAAAGATAAGATAAGATAGAACAATAAAAAAAATATATATATTTTTTATGATGTGTTTGATAAAAAAAATGGGAAAATGGAAGAAAAGAATAAAAAAGGATAAACTTATTTTATTTTTCTTTCACCAAACATTTAATTTGGGAAAACTAATATTTATACATGTAAAAATAAAACCTCAATTTCCTTCTTTTTTTTCCTACCAAATATTAAAAAAAAAATCATTAATTTGTTTTCTTCCTTCTTTTTTTTCTCTTACCAATCACAATATAAAGATTAAAGCTACATTTTATAAATCATAACTTAACATCAATAAGATTCTAGCAAAGAAGATAAACAGAAGAGGAATACTTCAATATCAAATTTTCTCAGAATCATTGTTTTCACCCATTTTTATTTTATTTTCCAGATTATTAGTTGATACTCTTAATTTTTATTTCCTACTAGTACGATTTACCCTCATAAGTCATTTTTTCACTAACTATAGTTTGAAAGTGATATTAAATATTATATTTAATTGGACATAAGGTATCCAAATGATTTTATATTTAGTAGTAAGATATCCAAATGAAACTTTTAATCATCCCATCTTGTTAAAATAAAAAAAATTAACCAAAAAAATAATTTTTTAAGATCTTATTAGTGAATTGAGCAAACCTGATTAATGTCATTAGCTAGTCAAAATTCAACAGAACAAAAATGAAAATAAAAATAAAGATTGGGGCACTTAGGAAGAAATAGAAAACCAAGGGAACAAAATTGAATATACTCAGACCTTGAGGAGCAAAAATGATTGCTGCCCACAGATTTTATTTACTCTCTCTGTTTACTAAAAACTGATAGTTCTTTGAATTCTGACCAACAAGTGTAGCACAGTGTACTGACAATCATGATGTACCAATAAATTGAGTCTAATTTCCTTTGTTTAGGGTTATGTTCTCTTTTTTGTTGTAAAAACACAGTTTTAAGGATTTAAGAAAGAGGCAAAAGAAGATATGAGATCACCCTTGAAGATTACATTTGAGTTCTGTTCTCTCATCATTTCTTTTTGAATTCCATGAATTTGAAGTTTTTTTTTGTCGTTGCTGTTTTACTAAAATCAGAATTATCTTTGTTTAATATAATTAAAGTATCATATCATATAACTACCAATCAGTAATCAGAAGTGAATCTTTTTATAATATTTGTGTTTGTTTGTTATTAGTAGAACAAACAAACATCAATAGAGTAAATTAATGTTAAACCTCAAACTCAACAAAATCAGCGCTGGTGGTTTAACAATCGAAGTTTCCTCTTTGGGAAACCAATGCTCTCCTTTTTACGCACCCAGAAGTCGGTAGTTTTTTATTTTTACTAAACCCAGAAGATACTTTTTTCAAATTTTCATTTCATGGCCCCACGAAATTCTTATTTTTATTTTTTGGCCTCTTTACATGATATCAGCTCTAAGGCCATGGTTGTGCCACGTAGCCGACATAGAATAAAGCGGGAAGATAACGAAGAGCGAGCTAAAGGTGTGGTCTATGTTTCAAAAAACAAACAATAAATAAAGTAGCTTCTTACGAAGAGGTAGGTCCTAGAGATTGTATAGAAAACTGATTTCTATATTAATATATGGTCTGTGTTTTTTCCCTTGGCATTTTGCTCGTCTTTTTTTGTTGTGAAATATATTGGGAATTTTTGAGGCTGTGAGTTCTTTTTTTGTGTTAATAGGACTTCAAGTAATAGTATTCTGCTGTGTGGTTCTGTTTTGATCAGGTTGGTCTTGTAAAGGGCACAAGATCCTTTCACTCCATGAGAGGTATCTCATCTTCCTCTCCCTCTCCCTCTCTATCTCACTGCATATATATAATTATGTATCTACTATCTAATGGAGTACATATTTTATTTATTGATGAGTTTTTGTTAGTGGTAGTGCTTGTGTTGTTTAGTGCTGAAACTTGCATGTGTGTTTATAATTGTATATTGTGTAATGGGTATTTTGGATTTTGTTTACTTGTTTAAGTTTTATACGTTAAACTTTCCTGATTGATGGTGTTTATGGTGGTGAGGATTGTGATGTCGTGTGTCCTGATATTCTGAATGCTGAAAGTTTATGTATTGCTGTGTGTGACCCACAGGGAATGGTGTTCCTGTTTCTGAAGTTGAGGTGTGTAGCTTGATGGGAAGTTGGATACTTTTGGCTTGTGTTAATGAAATGAGTTTTTGACTCAAAATGGTAGTTGTGGAAGTGAGAGTGTGTGCAAGAATTTGGAGAATTCTTCCTCTTCTTGGATGTTTATATTGTGGTTTTCATTCAGCTCTAGGTGGATAATAATGGATGGTTCTTCTGAGTCTGCTTGGCAGAAATCTGATAGTTCTAGGGGATTGAATACTTCTGGTGTCTCAGACAGGAATCCAGGGCTGCTGCAAGTTGAAAGAATTGGTCTTTCAGGCGGTGCATCTCGTGATTTTGGGTTTAGAAAAGAGAGTGATAGAGCTTTGCTTGCTCACAGTGATAACCTTAGAAACCAGTTTGGGGTATCTAGGGTTTGTGAGGATGAAGTAGCTGTTGACCCTTTTACTCGGACCATAGAATGGGGTGATGTTAGCTTGAGGCAGTGGTTGGACAAACCAGAACGATCTGTTGATGTATTTGAATGCTTGCACATTTTTAGGCAAATAGTGGAGATTGTGAATGTAGCACACTCGCAAGGAATCGTTGCTCATAATGTTCGGCCGTCTTGCTTTGTCATGTCCTCGTTTAACCATGTATCCTTCATTGAGTCTGCATCTTGTTCAGATTCTGGGTCTGATTCTGTTGAAGATGGATTGAATAACCAAACTATGGAGATTAAGGATTTGTCCTCTTCCTTTTCCCATGACAGGTGTCACTGGAAAAGTAGGCTGGGCAGTGAGGATTTTCAACTGGCGGCAACTCCATCGAATGCCTTATCAGAAGCTAGTTGCATGCAGTTGAGCTCAGAGTATGCAACACATGGATCGTTAGAAGAGAATGAAGAAAATAAAATCCTAGACGGAAGGAGTGTTGAACAAAGAGAAGAAAAGAAGCAACCATTTCCAATGAAACAGATACTGCTTATGGAGAGCAGCTGGTACACTAGTCCTGAAGAGGTTGCTGGTGATCCAAGTATGTGTGCTTCAGATATTTACCGACTGGGGGTTCTTCTTTTCGAGGTTTGACACAAAAATGAAACATTTCTTGTATTATATATGATATAAGGTAGATAGGGTTTTGTTATTATTACTAATAGTGTTAGATTCAACTATCATATCTCTGTTAGTTTTTCGTTGTACAACAATGAGAGAGTATTATTTTTGTGCAGTTATTCTGCCCTTTTAGCTCAAGAGAAGAGAAGACCAGAACTATGTCTAGTTTGAGACATCGAGTTCTTCCCCCTCAGTTGTTGTTGAAGTGCCCGAAGGAAGCTTCATTCTGCTTATGGTTGCTGCATCCTGAGCCAAGTAGTCGTCCAAAGTTGGGGTGATTTCTCTTTTCAACAGACCTTTTGCATATCCTAGTTTCACTTTCACCTCAATTGCACCCAGATCTAATGCTTGTTATTTCTCGCTCTTTAAATTTGGTTTTGTTGCCCTCTTTTCATTATTTCGAGGGTTACCCTACATTTTTCTTGATAGCCTCTACTACTCCGCTTGCATCTTCAAATTTTGTTGACTTATCATTTTTTTTTCTTTTTTAAAGTTTTTTGCAGTGCTGGCAAGTGCATTATTCAACTTAGTAGTAGACTAGTATTTCTCTCCTAGCTAATTTGATTTATGACTGAGTGGGTATGCTTTTGTGAGTGCAAAATAGAAACTATTTATAGTAAGGCCATAATAGGATTTAGTGCTTTGAAGGTGATTGTGTTCTCTGGTGCTACAATTGGTAGTTTAGATGAAGACATTGTAAATTTAATATGTTTGTGCATGGCAGTTCTATGCCAGCTCTTTTCTTTCTTCTCCCTTGAATTTTAATTTTCAGTTAAGAAACATTATACTGAATTAACAGAAAAGGACTTAACATTTTGACTCAAAGATGTTAAATTGAAAGGTTCAATTTCTTTCAGGAAAAAGGTTAAGACAATTTTCCATAAAAGTAATCACTGCTTTAGTTTGCATTGGATGTAAGGATTAAATTTCTGATGTCTAACATGCTTTCTCCCTTTTTTTTCCACTTTTTTCCTTTTTTTTAATTGTAGTGAGTTGCTACAGAGTGAGTTTCTTAATGAGCCAAGAGACAGTTTAGAAGAACGTGAAGGAGCAATAGAGCTTAGGGAGAGAATAGAGGAGCAGGAGTTGTTGCTGGACTTTCTGTTATTGATACAACAAAGAAAACAGGAAGCTGCTGATAAATTGCAAGACACTGTTTCATTTTTGTGTTCTGATATTGAAGAAGTCAATAAGCAGCAAACAATTCTTATGAAACAGGGAGGCTCATACCCAGATCAGGGGAAGGAAGATCACTCAACATCTAATTTAATGAATATTGGTGAAAATGATGACTCTTCAAGCTTAGAATCTAGAAAACGATTCAGACAGGGACTTCAGATTCACACAACAGAGGAATGTGATGATAATCTAGATGATGGTCTGAAGTCAGATACACTCACTGAGAATCAGGAAAGTATTCTTCTTAAAAGTTCAAGATTGATGAAGAGCTTCAAGAAACTGGAATCGACATATTATTTGACAAGATGCAGGCATGTCATGCCATCAGGAAAAATATTGGTTAGGCATACACCTGTAAGTAGTGACGGTAGAGGGTCTATTGTTGTAAATGAAAGAAGTTCTGTCTGTAATTTAGCATCAAAAGAGCAGTATAGTGAGGGAAGACAAGGTGGATGGATAAATCCATTCCTTGAGGGTTTGTGCAAATATCTTTCTTTCAGTAAGCTAAAAGTTAAGGCGGACTTGAAGCAAGGAGATTTGTTAAATTCTTCAAACCTGGTATGCTCTCTCAGCTTTGACCGTGATGGTGAATTTTTTGCTACAGCTGGTATAAACAAAAAGATCAAAGTATTTGAATGTGATACAATTATAAAAGAAAAGCGTGACATCCACTACCCCGTGGTTGAAATGGCTAGTAGGTCAAAACTAAGCAGTATATGTTGGAATAGTTACATAAAAAGCCAAATTGCTTCTAGTAACTTTGAAGGTGTGGTTCAGGTAGGTCCTGCTTATGTCTCATTCAAATTTCAGTTTCAGCTGTCTGTTACTTTTATTTTTAATCAGTTGCTTAACGTTTTCAGGTATGGGATGTCACAAGAAGTCAAGTTCTCACAGAAATGAGGGAGCATGAGAAGCGTGTATGGTCCATCGACTTTTCATCAGCAGATCCAACATTGTTGGCTAGCGGGAGCGATGATGGTTCTGTTAAGCTATGGAGTATCAATCAGGCAATTCTATTTTTGCACTTGGTGGATGTCAGCTTTGAAACTAAACGTACTGCAGTTGTCTAATTTCTTACTCTGTATGCTTAATTCTGGATGTATGATAAGTTTTTCCCCTTACTTGGGTTGCTACTGCAGGGGGTGAGTGTGGGTACCATCAAAACAAAGGCCAATGTCTGCTGTGTCCAGTTTCCCTTGGATTCTGGACGTTCTCTTGCATTTGGTTCAGCAGATCATAGAATATACTACTATGATCTCCGTAACTGTAAAATTCCGCTGTGCACATTAATTGGACACAATAAAACTGTGAGTTATGTCAAGTTTGTCGATTCAACTACTCTTGTGTCTGCATCCACGGATAACACACTGAAGCTCTGGGATTTATCGATGTGCACATCTCGGGTCATTGATACTCCCCTTCAATCATTCACAGGTCACATGAATATGAAGGTACATTCACTTGCCATATATTCTTTTATCAACCCTTTTATAGTATTCTTATAAGTCCATTCTGTTGTTAATTTGACTCTTCTTGTTGTGAACTGTTTAAAGTTGCTCTACTGAGAATGGATGAACTGGCCAAGTTTAATACTGTTGTTTTATAAATTTCTAGGTTGACTTGTATGAGGTTATTTATGTTTTAAACATATTTGGTTATTTGAGAATTGCAAGGATGTGTTAAAACCAACTGGACTAAATGTTTATTGTGTCACAAGATGAAGGGTTTTCGTCTCATTTTTTAAACTTAAAATTCCATTTCGTTTCTTCATTGAAGGGAGTTTAGTACTTGGTTTTTTCTTTGGACCACTCCTTTCCTTCTTATTTTAATTAGTGGGGAAAAAGTTTTGGTACTTGAAAAAGGTCATTTAATATTATCCAGTTATGGTCCTATCAAAAACGTGTATTTTTCACCAATAGTGGCCCCTAAATCTCCAAGAATGAAGAATGATTTTAAAATGATAGTGCTATATTATATTTTTGTTATATGTTGCATTGGTGACATTTTCCATATGGCCTGCTTCTGGGTGATATACCTGTACTCTCTACATATTTCTAGTACATAACATCATTATGCTAACTTTATTTGATTGACTTAGTTGTCAATTTTTATGCCATGAATCCTGATATACATTCTTCATACACTAACTGCTAGAAAAAAAAATATATCTTGGTTGATTTTTTCTCATGTGTGTTCTAATTGTTGCAGAATTTTGTGGGCTTGTCAGTATCTGATGGTTACATAGCCACAGGCTCAGAAACTAATGAGGTATTCCACATAACATCTTTGCTATTAATCAGACAAATATTTGGAGTGATAGTCTTGTTTCCCGTTGCTTTTTAACACGGTGATATTTCAAGTTCTTTTATTGTCTTCAGAGCCTGTCATTTGTTCAGTTAGAATTATTTCATGAACTCACATAAAAAATATAAAAAAATAAGCCTGACTTTGGAGCAAAGTCACTGAAAAATGGCCTCTTATGAACCCTAGAAATTAGTATACACTATACCATTTGCTTGGGGATCAACATACCAGTTTACTCTGTATTGCTTGCCTGTTTAAAGATATCAGAAGGGTACATTCCTGCTATCCAGAAGACGTTACAAATGAAAATTTATCCTCCGTGTTAAACTTTCATGCCTACCCAAAAGATTAAACAAAGCACTAGTCGTATTTTCCTCATATAATCTTTAGATAACGTGGAAAAATGGGGTCCTGATGTTCAGCCGTTCCATTTTTCTGCGATTCTTGCAGTCACCTTTGGCAGTTGTCATTCAAAAACTAATCTCCAGTTTGTCTCACTGTATTTCTAAGCGGCAATACTCAAGGACTGTACCTTCTCAACCTTGCATCCCTTAGAATTTTTGAATTCAGGTGAGAACTAGGAAATAAGAGTGAAGTGGCAACAAATTGTCCTGTTTCTTGTCTCTTATTCATAGATTCTTTCTTTTCTTTTTCTTGTTTTCCCCCATTTACCATCAAGCTCAATGAAGCATTAATCTCAACTAGTTGGGATTGGCGACAGGATTTTTTTTTTCTTTCTTTTTAACACAATTTAGGTGGAAGAAAGAGACTATCTTAAACTTTTTTGATACAAGGATCTATCATATTCAATATTTTTAATGTTCCTTTCAATAGTGAATTGTCAACATCTTTTGCTCAATTTTTTTCCATGAGTTTTTAAGCTTTTCTGTCCCCCTTAAATATAAAATGTATTACTCTATTGTTCTTGTTAAAATAAGAGAAATTGAGAAGAAATTATGTATTATTGTGTGTTGTATTATTTCACATGGTCAAACTTATATATTTAGTCTGTGAATATAAACCCTAATTGAAATAAGAAACCTAAGGTTACAATAAATCAAGAAACTAAACTAATTAAGAAACTAATATATATGAAACTAGGAAATTGATATATCTTAACATCTCCTCTCAAACTCAAGGTGGTAATAAAGACGCCAACTTGAGTTTATAATTTTGTATACTAAATCGAATACGCATCAATAATGATAAGCTTTGATGAAGAACAATGTTGATACCAAGTTTTGATGAAGAACTATGCGGAAATAATTCCTTCTCATATGCAAGCTCACTTTCTTGCACATACTCTTGGTGGAAACAAGAAGAAAACCTAAAACATGCGTCAAAACAAAGTGAAGGGTACGAGTCCCACTCTAACACCCCTTCACAAGACTGGGTAGGGATTACCAAGGGATACAGAAATAAGAGGATTACTAGGATTCAAGATCGGAACTTGAAAAAGCGAAAACCTTAATCACAAGCAAGAACCTTCATTGTAGAGCTTGAATATGGTCAAATGAGCGTCACGGATGAAAAGATCACATCCAAAAACCTTCGAAACCTAGAGGTGAGATTCAACAAACGAACAATAAACCCCTCACTTTGTTGTCGTTAAGCTCAGATTCTAGGGTCACCAAAATAGTAACCCAAGCAAATCATGGTCAACATGAAAGATCATCTTCGACTAAACAAATCTCAAAATCCGGAGTTGAAAAACATGGGAACACGGGATATTGATCCAGCGATGGCAATGCATTAAACTAGGCTCGGTGCAAATTTGAACTTGATTAATTGAAGAAGGCAAAAAAATCCAAAGAACTAAATTAGGATAGATTAAAGAGAAGAAAATAAGAATTAAAAAGGGCAATTACCGAATGAGCGGCATTAGGCCAAAATTGCGGAAGAACTTAGACAACTCTCACAATAGGATCGACAGATCTGATACCAAATTAAAATAAGAGAAATTGAGAAGAAATTCTTTATTATTGTGTGTTGTATTGTATTACACAGACAAACTTATATATAAAGTCTAGGAATATAAACCCTATAGAAATAGAAAACCTAAGGTTACACTAAATCAAGAAACTAAACTAATTAGGAAACTAAGAAACTGATATATCTTTAAACGATTCGAGACCTGTCAATCACACGAATTATAAACAGAAAAGAACGATTCGAGACCCTACCCGCTCTCTAGGGAGCGGGACCCCGTGTTAGTCCGGGGTTTTACAGATCTAGTCCCGTGAAGTATGCACCAACTTTAACAATTTTACCAGTTCTGTTATTTAGCTCATTCTTTCGATGGATGATAGGGAGATGAACATAAAAGAACCACCAGTCATAAATTGTTTGGAGTTTCCGGTACTCATAGAAGATTCAATTTACAGTGAAACCGCTGACTTATATCCCTTCCCCATCAAGAAATAGAACTGACTAATCCCAAGGCAAAGGGTCGAGAAACTCAAGACCACTATTCTTGAACAACTTGGAGCCGGGCTTTCCTTTCGCACTATTACGGATATGAAATGAAAATAATGGAAAAAGTTGGATTCAATTGTCAACTGCTCCTATTGGAAATAGGATTGACTACGGATTCGAGCCATAGCACATGGTTTCATAAAACGTGCGATTCTCCCGATCTAAATCAAGCCGGTTTTACATGAAGAAGATTTGGTTCAGCATGTTCTATTTGATACGGGTAGGAGAAGCGGTATTCTTTTCTTAAAAAAATAGAGAAATCAGAACCAAGTCAAGATGATATTACATTTTCGGTTCATGCATTTGCTGGTTTGATTTATTCCCATGTGTGCTGTGTAACAGGTTTTCGTCTACCATAAAGCTTTCCCCATGCCGGCGTTGTCATTTAAGTTTAACAACACGGATCCACTTTCTGGCCATGAGATGGATGATGCTGCACAGTTTATCTCTTCTGTATGTTGGCGTAATCACTCTTCTACATTAGTTGCTGCAAATTCAACTGGGAATATCAAAATTTTGGAGATGGTTTAGTTTTTCTTTCACTCTCCAAAATCGTTGATGATTTCAGCAAAGGACATAATGTACTGGGGGCAGATAAGGGTAAAAAATAAGGAGAAGATTCTTATATCAGAGAATTTCAAGGGTATAGGAATTCAAACAAAAACCAATTTTTGCAGTAGATTATAGCGGATACAATGAACATTTAAGAGTGAGAATGTTCTTCATCAAATCTATGTAGATAAAAGTTCAAAGGTTGAAAAAAAAGTACAAAAATTGGTTCTCTTGTATATTTTGTAATGCTAGTATTTCACAATTCTTATATTTGTGGTATCACTTTTTTTTTTTATTCATTTTTCTTTTTTCTTTAACTAAAATTGTTTTAGATATAAATACCTCTGCTTGATGCAACTGATTGGAGAAAATATTCATTACTCCTTTCAGTGAATAGGCAATAAAAGCCTTGTGCAAGTTATGGAAGCATTGATTTGTTGAATTCATGATGTGTTTTGACTAGACAAATTATGTTGGTTTTGGACTCTGGTGTGATATCTTAAGTTGAGTATTGACGTTTTTTTCACATTGGTGGGGAAGGTGATTGTATTCGAGTCTCTTAAATGGAAAGATTAGGAGATGACTGTTAGGCCAAGAGGCTGCAGTTGAGTACTGAATTTTACTCGATTTTCAATGGTTCGTTGAATTTAATGGTTCTTTATTCTTTCAAGTTAGGTAAGGTTCCAAGGCCAAGAAAATGAGAGAGGCTTGACTGCTCAGTAAGGATGCTAGCGAGGTAATGAAAGTGGCTGCTTGAAAAGCTGAGATATTGGATCATTTTAACTAGGAAAGATTAGCCACAATAAGCGTCTAATGGTGTCTTAAGATAAAGCAAAGAGGCATATGATAACGGATTATAGGAAGGATTAATCGGTCAAGTTAATGCGGATTTTAACCCGGTCTCTTGATTAAATGGTTATTTTGAAATTTTTTAATATAGGAAACTTGAGTTCGATTTTTTTCTTCACTAATATATCAAAAAAAGTTAATTAAAAATGGCAATTCGTATCCGATCCATCGCGATCTCGGCCTCTGGCCACCTGCCTCAACCGGGTTGAGTTTCTTTTTTTCTTGAATCCTGGCACGGGACGGATGCGTCACGATTGATCATGGTGCTGCCACCATGGTGTAAGTCAATACGTTTTTGGTAGAGTGAATTAGGAGATATTCTTCGAATCAGCTCTATTGTCATTCTTAATGTCTTGATCATTTTTTTTATCCTCTCAAAATTTAACTATAATATATATAAAATTATCTTCCTTGACTTTGAATGGAATGTCAGTTGAACTCCACAGGATTTTATAAATGCTAGCATATTCTCACTCTTCAGTGGAAAAACGTTTTCTTCATTTCCCCTTCACTTGACTGATAACTACTGTAGTGTAGGACTTCCAAATTGTGTCAAAATCAAGAGTCCACCATTCTTTCTTTTTCACAAGAACAAAATATATGAAGTATTTATTCCTCACACCTTCGTTTCCATTATTTCTTCTTTTTATGTATATTTACCCACGTCAACCCTTATAACCTACGGTTTCATTAAATTAAATAAATTCACATTCTTTTGCTTTTGTTAACCAAGGTTTGCAGCCACAATGTTGGTGAATTGCTGAACTTGCAGGCACAAAACACTTTCCCTTCTTCCCCAGTTGTATCATAGATAAAAATTTAATACTTTCTTTAAAACCAAATGAAAATAAAATTTATTTTATTTTTAAAAAAATTGAAAAAAATCATTTTAAAACAGATTTTTTTATGTTAAATTTTAAAATTCAGTTGGATTTCCATGTTTAAAATGTTTGAAATAAATAAATAAGTGAATGAGGACATGAGAGAGAAGGAAAAAAAAAAAAGAATTTGCGACATGCTAACTCAATTCCATAGTTTTTTATCCTTTCAAACATAACAAATATAAAATTATACACTCGAAGATAAGAAATAACCAACTTGTGCTCTTGGATTTGTGTATCAGGCATTTTAATGTTACCTGCATTCATTCCCCATTCCCCCCTTCTTCCCCGAAAAAGGAAAAGAAAGGGCAGACAAGTAAGTATTTAGACATAAAAACACTAAAAATTGGCCATTCGTCTCACAAAATCACATGGAACATGTATCCAAATCCTGTGTAATGGAGGTTTTAAAATCTAAGTTCTGAGAAATAATATATCTCTGTTATTATGAAGCCGAAGGATATGCAAGGAACATAGAAAACTGGGAGGGATAAAAAGCACTGCAGAGAAGTCTCATGTAAGCCTGAAAAGTTCAATAAATTCTAGCCTACCAAAAGGATGATCAGGCCCCTACTTTGAATGTTGTATTCTTAAGGTTCTAATGAAACTGACATACCTTTAATTCTAACAAGGAACAGAGCCGTCTCAAGCACGTGTTCTTCCCGGCTTGTAGAAAGAAAAAAATTTATGTTCTTCCTTTTTCATTTTTCTGTTCCGAATCTCTTTTTCCATGCAAGCTGAAAACTTGCGTTGAACCCTATTCACACTGATTTTGACCCAGTCTAGCTTCCAAAACTAGCCTAGCTATTAGCTGATGAAGCCTTTGAGCTCCCGGACCCGGTTTGATCTTGGACGGGTCCCCAACCTTAAAACATTTGGGTTTGCCAGCACACCAACCACCAGGGGTGAAACTCCCATTCGTCCGGCCAAGTAATTCTCTATCAATCAAATCCAGGACAGGGTCATCTTGTTTGAATTTCCGAGCAAATGCAGCACCGCTTGTGATCATTTTGTCAGTGTCATTAAGGGAAAGGGTGGGCAGGTACTGTTTAGGGAGAGTGTGTTGGAATTTTAGGTTCAGATATGTTATAACATTGTACATGTAAACCTGTTATCTAATAAAAGACTCAATTAAGTGATATAATTTTTATGGGTCTACAAAGTATGGGCCACCTTATGTGTAGAAGCCCGATGTGGTATGGATCTTTGTTAATGGGCCAAAGACCTAATGCACATGTGTGAGGTAACTATTAAGGTTATGGTCCTTAAGGCACAGAGATATAAATAAACATCAGGGGAGGGTGTTTAGTGTGCGTTCAACTTTATTAAAAGAAACAGTTCTTCTTCCTCCCCTCTAAAGTTGATTGGTTCCCATATTAAAGGTGGTTTTCCCTGTAGTCTTAGAAGATCAACCCAAGGAGGCTTGCTTGCAATGGATTCCGGTTTGTTTCTGACTCATCTTTTCAATATATATATATATATATATATATATATATATATATATATATATATATATATATATATATATATGAATTCTTGACAAGTTTAATATGAAAAAATCTTGGCTGTATCATTGATTATTTGTGTATTAGTATCAAGATTAAAATGTAACAAGTGGTATCAGAGCCTTTCATGTTAAATTGTTGAGATTCATGTGAAAATTGAGTTTCTTGAATTTTCTCCCATAAAACATGTTTAGGGCATAAATTGCTATGAATCCATGTCTGAGATTTAAATCTTGTTAATTTGCTGGCGAGAAGCTTGATGAATGTCTAATTAAAAACCTTGTTGTTCTTCCGTTTTCTCGGGAATCAAAAGGGAGTTTATTATTCATATTGCCTTTTTAGTTTATTTTTGTGATTGCCAGTTAAATAAATATTTGCTCCTTTTTAATTAATATACATTCTCTGATGGTTTTAGAAAGAAAAAAAAACTTTCATTAAAAATTTTCGGTTTGGGTATTGCTTGATTTTATTTTGGGTTGTACTCCTTTATGTAATTTAATTGGAGTTTGGCTGCTGTGAATAGTAGTAACTGCTTAAAAAAAAAATCATGTTATACAGAAAAGGGCTTCTTTTTTCTTTCTCTGTTTTGATATCTTACTTGGAGAAAAATAAATGTGTATGAAAATTGAAAATGGGGCAGAATTGAGGTATAGCTTTGTAGTTTTGTCAACCAAGACATTGTTGATTGTATATTACATGCTTTCTTGTGTTAAGTTGCTGGATGGTTAATTGTATTTTACTAATCAGGACATTGTTAGAACCTAGTTTTACTTGAAGTGGAATATATTTCATCATTAAGTGATGTTCATATAAGTGCTTGCTAAGAAAGTCAGAAAAACTGAAGTATTATGAATAAAGAAGTAAGAAAGTTGATTACAGTCAATGAAAAAATCCGGTTTTGAAGAATCTAAAGATATTTGAAAAGGGAAAAAGAATTATGTCTCCATGATACACTGTGAAACTTAAATCTTTAGATTTAAAGATTTTAAATTCCACGATTTATGAACTCCAGATTTCAGAATCTTGGAAAGAAGCTGTAGCCTTAAAGCTGCTGCTTGTTTGATTATCTTTTAGGAATCAGAATTTTAACAGTCTTGATTTGTGTATTAAGTTACTCTACTTAGGTAAGCAAAACAATAATAATAATAATAATAATAATATATTTTTTTAAGGATTTTGTCCCGAATTTTATGTTTAATGTTTTTTGATGAATGAATTGAAGTATTATGTTTCCAAAGCAATCTCTGATATGTAAATTTATTTATTTTAAGACATATAAACATGCTATTAATATGTAAAAATAATCGGCCCAAAGGAAGGTTATTTTTGCATTGTTAATAGATTAAAATAGTTGTGAATATGTGACAAATAAAGGTTGCCATGCGAATAATGTGTCGGTCCGAAGAAAAACACATTATTTGGCAGGTTGGGTTGTCAATATTCATGAACTATGTTTGAGATATCACTTACAAGTTGATATTTCTGTCCAAAGACTAAGTATTAATGTTGTGCTAGGTATGTTGTTATGGGCCCACATGCATGTATATATGTATACAGTTTTGTTTTGATTAATATATACTTGGGTTGTTACTAATTGTGAGCTTTTGTTCTTGTTTATAGCAACATCGATTTCTGCTAACATCAACAGCATTCCCGTGCTTAACGGTACAAATTTCAAGAAGTGGCATGATCATGTTATGATCGTGCTGGGGTGCATGGAATTAGACTATGTATTGAGGCTCGATCGCCCCACACCTTTAACCAGCGATAGTACCGCTGAGCAAAAGGTTATATATGAAAAGTGGGAACAATCAAATCGCATGAGCCTAATAATTATAAAGCACTCGATTCCGGATACCATCAGGGGTTCTATTCCTGATGAAAATGATGCTAAGAAATTCCTCTCCCAAATAGCAGACCGATTCGCCGCAAACGAAAAGATCGAGACAAGCACCATCTTCACTAAGCTTGTCTCAATGCGGTACAAAGGGAAAGGGAATATAAGAGAGTACACCATGGAGATGTCAAACCTTGTGACAAGACTAAAGGCATTCAAATTAGAATTGCCAGAAGACATTCTGGTGCACTTAGTCTTGATCTCTCTTCCTACACAATTCAGTCATTTCAAAATAAGTTACATTACTCAAAAGGAGAAATAGACTTTGAATGAGCTGATTGCTCAATGTGTTCAAGAGAAAGAGAGCCCATGAAAAGATTGAAAGTGCTCATTTAGTATCAACTTATCAGGACCCCAGTTCCAACAAGAAAAGAAAGAGGAACATTAAAAGAAAGGAAACTGCAGAGTCTGGAAATTCACACCACAAGGGACAACAGAAACAAGATAAAGGTATAACTTGTTTCTTTTGCCACAAAGCTGGTCATGTGAAGAAAGACTGCACAAAATATGCCAAGTATGTGACTTGGCGTGAGAAGAAGAGTAAACTTCTCAACTTTGTTTGTTTAGAAGTTAATTTGGCCTTAGTACCTAAGAACACTTGGTGGATAGATACAGGTGCAACTACTCATATAAGTGTTTCTATGCAGGGGTGCATAAGGAGCTGAACGCCAACTGATGCTAAAAGATTCATCTATGTAGGAAATGACGAAAGAGCTCTTGTGGAGGCAGTTTGTTTATTTAGATTACAATTAGAATCTAGTTGAAATTTGGATTTGGATGAGACTTTTTATGTACCGTCTTTTAGATGGAATTTGGTTTCTATTTCATGTTTGGACAGATCAGGTTTTTTCTTGTTTATTTGAAAATAGAAAATTTAGTCTATTTCAGAATTCAAATTTGTTTGGTACCGGTTCTTTAATTGATAATTTATATAAACTGGATATGATTGCCTCCAAAGAAAACGAATCCTTGCATACCAGTAATGTTGGTATTAAGCGCAGATTAACAAATGAGAATTCATTAATGTTATGGCACAAGTGTTTATGACATATTTCTAAACAAAGGATTCAAAGACTTGTGTTAGAAGGAATTCTTGATCCCTTAGGTTTGTCAGATTTTGAAGTCTGCATTGATTGCATTAAGGGAAACCAAAAAAATGTTAAAAATAAAGGTGCTAATAGGAGTAATAATGTCTTAGAATTGATACATACGGATATTTGTGGTCCATTCTCTACAGCTTCTTGGAATGGACAACAATATTTTATTACTTTCATAGGTGACTACTCCAGGTATGGCTATATTTATTTAATTCATGAGAAGTCTCAATCTATAGACGTGTTCAAGAATTTCAAAGCTGAAGTTGAAAATAAATTAGGCAAGAAAATTAAGGCTGTCAAATCTGACCGTGGAGGTGAATACTATGGTAGATATGATGGATCAGGTGAACAACGCCCTGGACCCTTCGCCAAATTTTTGATGGAATGTGGGATCATTCCTCAATACACCATGCCAGGGACTCCTAGTCAAAATGGTGTAGCTGAGAGACGAAGCCAAACCTTAAAGGATATGGTAAGAAGTATGATTAGTCATTCTTCTTTGTC
Organism: Bretschneidera sinensis; assembly: GCA_023935145.1. Classification (NCBI taxonomy): domain Eukaryota; kingdom Viridiplantae; phylum Streptophyta; class Magnoliopsida; order Brassicales; family Akaniaceae; genus Bretschneidera; species Bretschneidera sinensis. The sequence goes on along the minus strand of CM043704.1, from coordinate 62,742,527 downwards.
AGAATCGCTTTGGGGTGAAGCCATCAAGACTGCAGTTTACATCCTGAACAGAGTTCCAAGTAAAGCAATATCTAAAACCCCATACGAGTTATGGACAGGCAAAAAGCCTAGCATTAGGCATTTGCATGTTTGGGACTGTCCAGTTGAGGCTCGGCCTTATAAGCCAAATGAGAATAAGCTAGACCCAAGGACCGTTAGCTGCTATTTTGTTGGATACTCTGAAAGATCAAAGGGTTTCAAATTTTATGATTTCTCTAATAGATCCTTTTTCAAAACGAGCAATGCCAAGTTCGTTGAGGATGTTGAGTTAAGTGGGAGAGACCAACTCAGGCAAGTCAATTTTGAGGAGGAATATGTTTACATTCTTGTTGTTGCAACTGAAAACGTTCAGGTATCCATACCTGATGTTATTCAAAATGCAAATCCAGAGATCCAACGCATTGATGACGAACCTGAATTGCTACCCGCTCAAAATCAAAAACCACCTAAGGTTCATCAAGAGGTACCTCAACAACCTCAAGTGGAAGTGCCATTAAGGATATCCACTAGAGAAAGGAGAAACGCGATTTCAACTGATTACGTTATGTATCTCCAGGAACATGAGTTTGATATGGGTCTGAAAGATGATCCGACTTTTTTTAGTCAAGTCACACAATGTCCTAATTCTGAAAAGTGGATTGAAGCCATGAAGGATGAGATGAAGTCAATGGATGATAACGGTGTTTGGGACTTAGTAGAGTTGCCTAAAGGTGCAAAACCGATTGGTTGCAAATGGATATTTAAAACCAAACCGGATTCGAAAGGCAACATTGAAAGGTATAAGGACCGCTTAGTTGCCAAAGGTTTCACTCAAAAGGAAAGCATTGATTATAAAGAGACTTTTTCGCAGATTTCGACGAAAGATTCCTTTAGAATCATTATGACACTTGTAGCTCACTATGATTTAGAGCTACATCAAATGGATGTTAAAACAACGTTTCTCAGTGGAAACATTGAAGAAACAATATACATGGTGCAACCGGAGAACTTTGAGTCCAAAGATTCAAAGCATCTTATATGCAAGCTTAAGAAGTCCATTTATGGCTTAAAACAGGCATCCCGACAATGGTATCGAAAATTTGATCAAGTGATTACATCCTTTGGATTTAAGGAAAACACCGTTGATCAGTGCATATATCTCAAGTTCAGTGGGAGCATATTTATTATCCTGGTGCTATATGTAGACGACATTCTACTGGCAAGCAGCGATATAGGCCTATTGCATGAAACCAAGAGATTTCTATCAAGTAAATTTGAAATGAAAGATCTTGGTGATGTGTCCTTTGTTTTGGGTATACAGATCCATAGAGATCGTTCCAGAGGTATACTTGGACTGTCACAAAAGGCCTATATTGATAAAATGCTAAGTAGATTTGGCATGAGTTGTTGTGCACTAGGAAACACACCCGTGGCAAAAGGTGATAAGTTCATTTTGCTAAAATGTCCGAAAAATGAACTTGAGAAGAAGGAAATGGAGAAGTTTCCCTATGCTTCGGCTGTCGGAAGTTTCATGTATGCACAAGTACGTACGCGACCAGACATTGCGTACATTGTTGGAATGCTAGGCAGATATTTAAGTAACCTGGGCGTGGATCATTGGAAAGCAACTAAACGGGTTATGAGATATCTACAGAGAAAGAAGGATTATATGCTCACATATCGGAGATCGGATCTTTTGGAGATCGTTGGGTATTCAGACTCTGATTTTGCTCGGTGTCTCGATAGCAGAAGATCCACTTCTGGCTATGTCTTTATGTTAGCTGGAGGAGCTATATCATGGAAGAGTGTGAAACAGTCACTCGTAGCTACTTCCACCATGGAGGCAGAGTTCATAGCTTGCCATGAGACATCAAATCAAGGAATATGGCTGTGAAATTTTATCACTGGGCTGCGCACGGTTGATGGTATTGATAGACCATTAACAATTTATTGTGATAATAAGGCTGCTGAGTTGTATTCCAAGAACAACCGGAGCTCGTCGAGGTCAAAACATATTGACATCAACTTTCTGGTTGTCAAAGAGAGAGTTCAGAATTCTCAAGTGTCAATTGAGCATATCAGTACAAACTCTATGATTGCGGATCAGCTTACTAAGGGTTTGCCACCTATAGTGTTTCATGAGCATGTTGCTCACATGAGTGTTGTTCTTTTGGACCATATGCCCGTATAGTGGGAGTTTGTATTTGGCCTTTTACTTTTGCTTAATTGACATGATTATGTTGATTACTCTATGATGACTTTCATTGCAGTTTTGCATTTAATTTTTGAAAGTATTTCATAGGATTCTTTTGAGTCATATGGAGGACCAGTTGAAAATTGACATGTTTAAGATCACGTTTCATGTAATTTTCATGCTACACATCCATACTAGATCTATGTCGTTAATTGTGTTAGCGTTGTGACCATTAATGGGTCTTGTTACGATAAATGTGATAAAGGCCGCTTTGATCCTACATTGATATGGTTAATGAACCAGATTGCTGTTGGATATTTTGGTTTAGATAGCACAAATGAGCTCAATTAAGGTTATCTTCATGTACAATATAAATGATAACATATGTAACCCAAGTGGGAGATTGTTGGAATTTTGGGTTCAGATATGTTATAACATTGTACATGTAGACCTGTTATCTAATAAAGGACCCAATTAAGTGATATAATTTTTATGGGTCTCCAAAGTATCAATGTTCTTTAGTATGTGCCACCTTATGTGTAGAAGCCCGATGTGGTATGGGTCTTTGTTAATGGGCCAAAGACCCAATACACATATGTGAGGTAACTATTAGAGTTATAGTCCCTAAGGCACAGAGATATAAATAGACATCAGGGGAGGGTGTTTAGTGTGTGTTAAACTTTATTAAAACAGACAGTTCTTCTCCCTCCCCTCTAAAGTTGATTGGTTCCCATACCAAAGGTGGTTCTCCCTATAGTCTTAGAAGATCAACCCAAGGAGGCTTGCTTGCAATGGATTCCGATTTGTTTCTGACTCATCTTTTCAATATGTATGTATATATATATATATATGTATATATATATATATACATATATGTATATATATATGTATATATATATGTATATATATATACATATATGTATATATATATGTATATATATATGTATATATATATACATATATATATATATATATTCTTGACAAGTTTAATATGAAAAGATCTTGGCTGTATCATTGATTATTTGTGTATTAGTATCAAGATTAAAATGTAACAGAGTGTCCCAAAAAATGATTGACAGCAGTCTTCGCGATACTCTGGTACATTGCATATAACAGTCTGAAAGTAGGCTTCAGGAGAGGAGACAAAATTTGTTTAATACATGAGCAGGGTCCTCGGTAGATTATACCAACCCCAAATGCAGTAATCCACAAACGAACGTGAGAGAACCATCCACGCCGAACCTTAAAGACTGCTGGATGTTATTTAATGGTAAAGAAATAAATTTCTTCAACAGTTGCAACAAAAGTACAGAGCAGTAGATGTGGAGTAAAGTTCAAGGCTTTTAATCCAATTGGAATTGTGAAGCTTTAATTAAGCCAGAAAATAGAAGAAGAGATATTTGGACAATGAACTTCATTGAAATCCATATTTGGAGTGACTGAAGTCTAATGATGCATAACTTCACAAGTCTCCTTTTGAAAAGAGCAAGAAATGCAACAAAATGATGTCTACAGAATGTAGAGGAGACTGAAGTATCATCAGAACCCCAGAAAAGAGAATAGAAACATGAATGTAATATTAAAACCAAGAGATGCAGGTGATTGCTAGAATCCTCCCTAATGGGTGATATTTCAAACTTTGAAATAAGTAGAATGGGCATGTTTGGCTTTCAACTAAAAAGAAATACACCCTTTAAGCAGCTCCTTCAATTTTCCGGTATCACATGCCTTCTAAATGAATTTTCGGAGAGAACTGCCTCACATATTGAAAGTAAGAACAAATTTGCTACAGTGTGTACTTCTGGTGTCAATTTCTATGTCAAATACAAAACCAAAAAAGGGCCACAAAAAGTTAAATTCTAGTTGCCAATAAAATTCACAACACTTCAAAATTTGCATTTGCTCCTAGGTAGAAGGAAATTCTTATCAAGGAAAAGAAACTAATATATAAGTAGTGAGGTAATGTTTGACTAGAACTCCATTGTTTCAGTCTTATTGAGACACTGCAATTTTTTAGTTATCCGTATTTGTAAAATATTAAAAATCAGTGAAAATGATATCACTGAGTCATGAACGACAAAGAAAATTAGGTGATTGGTGGAACACTAACCGGTAAATAATTTAAATGACGTTGGCAAATTTCTTCTTGGTGTGACCCAGAATAAATCAGACTTGCTTGACAGGTAGAGCCCAGGGTCAATAATCAAAGGCATTGCTCGCTTCTCCCTGCACAACACAATCATATTATATATGAGAAATGAGAATACATATTCATAGAGAGAGAGATTACTCTTTCCAACCTAGCTGGCTTGTGTGCTCAATGAAATTGAGGTCTCGGTTCAAATTTGAAAATGTGTCAAGAAGATCTGCATATTGCAAGCTAATAGATCAGACCAATATTTACTGCAGAATCGATACTCATTCCTCAAAAAAAAATTACTGAAATATAAAGGTAGAATGAAGAGACTAACCACCTTGAGTCACAAAAGGATAATCTGAAGCACTGAGATTGATAAACCAATGGCAATCTGCACTTCTCTGGAGAAGGATGGGACAAGCATGAAGAGTATTAGAAACCATGGTGGGTCCTCTATAAGCAACAAGATTAGCCTTGGGGATCACGTAAACATTGCCAACCTTGCTATAAATTGGGTCATTTTTCACTCGAGAAGCTAGCTCCAATCTTTCTTCAAAGCTTTTCCAAGTCACCCTTTGACCCAGAAACCAAATAAGCGAAACGAGGAATTCTAGGACCATAGGGAGGTGGCAGAGATTGTCCAGCCTTCAATTCAGCAAAATCTGGCCTTGTTTGGTTTATTGACAGACGAGATGGGATGATCGAGAAGATTGAATTGATTGTCCGAAGCGAAAAGACAAGACCCATGTTGAAGGATGTTGCAAGAAGGAATACAAATATAAGGGAGCTTATCACGAGTGGAATTACAATTAAATAAGTGTCAACACTTGAAATTATTGAGGGAAATTATGAGTTTAGACAATGTTTTGAAAATTTATTAAAATTGGATAGTATCTGGTTATACATTGAAAGAACATTAGTATTCACACATCCATCTTATTTTATTTGGAAATTATTTTAATGGACAAGTATCTTATTCCAATATATAATGCTATAAACTAATAAAACATATTATTATCTTTTTTTTCTTTGATTGAAGTAATTTTATATATAATTATAATTATCGATTTGATTATAATATAAACCCATACTATCATTCCATAACCCAAACCATAATACTAATATATTATCTATTTAAAATGGAAGAAATAAGCAATGCATAAATTGAACAAACAATCCAAACATCAGTGGAAGTTGAACTTAGAATTTTGTGGTCCCGAAAGCCTTAGTTTTGACCTTTTAGCACCGAACCAAAACTTTATTGGCACACTAATATGGATTTAATTTGGATGGATGATGATTCTTAGAGTTAATGGAAAAAAAAAAGATGGATTTTGATGTTGAATTGTAGGGAAGATGAAGATAATTAACACTGATTAATGGTTAGTAAAGAAACTCATTCAGAAAATAGAGATAAGAGAGAGATTACAAACTAAAGGTTTATTGATTAATTGCTTACTTCTACAAACGAGTATACAATGCCTTGCATATGCTACAAGAGATGAAAACAAGAGTAATAAACTAACATTCCAATTAATTAACTAATTAGCAAATTATTAACCAACTATTAACAACGAACTAATCCTTTATTCAATTAACATGCTATTTAATACTAATTTTATTTGTATCATTGCCCACCCATCAAATGAACCTTATCATCAAGTTTCAAGTAATTCCCTCGTTAAAATCATCATCAAAAAAATCAATCTTAAAGAAAAAGAAAATGACTCCAATTGTCGCAATTGCCTTTGTCCCGTGTACAAAATCAAGAGCAGAGGGCTCAATGAAGATCCCACTACTACCATCGCCAGTAGTAATGTTAGTCCATTCTGTTTCTTGGACTGAACTTTCTTGCTCTATAATGGTTTCAATAGAAACCCATTTTTCAAACATTTTGGTCTTTCTTTTTATACGCCATTTCATGCTCAAATCCTCATCGTCATTCTCCTCCGTATCCCAAGCTTGTTCTTGAGTTTCAAACCCTTCAATTTTATTTTCCTCATCACACGCCAACTTCTCTTATAAACCAAATTGCTCGCACCCTTTAATTTCCATGTTATGAAAACCTGAACTTCTGTTCTACCCCCAATATCTGAAGAAATTGTGGAATCAACATCCTCAAGTAATCCACAAGTATAACCAGAACCGGTTTCCATTAAAGTGAGGTTAAAAGATGGATGATATTTAGTAGTATTTGCCCCCAAGGTGCCACCCATTAAAGTTTTAAGCTGTAAGAATGCCACAACAGCCAGTCATCTGTCTTGTATCTGGCATTAGATCAAGAATCGAAGAATCTTTGTTGCAAGAGTGAGGGATCTGGTCCTTGTGTGACCCAGTACTGTACCTCACTTTAACTGAGTCGTATGCAGCATCTTGGACTTGAAAATCAAGCTTAGAAATTGCACTTGGATCATTTGTTGCCTGCATTTTCGAATCATCTCGACTAACCCATTCTTCTTCTTTGCTGTTGATGTTTGTTCTTCTTTGCCGGTAATCTTGGGACTCTCTTCCATGAGTTTTAACGCAACAGGGTGCCCAGTACGTCCAGAAATAGTAGGAGAAGATGGCTGCAATTTGGCCAGTTGATCAAGGATTGAAACAATGTGAGCCATGAATTTTTTAGGCAATTCCTTTTGAGATTCCCGGATCAATGTCGTTATGTTGTCTCATGTAAGATCTTTGGATCCAGTTGAGGCAGTCATTGATAAAAGTGATGAAGAACTTGTGGAGGAGTAACAATGAAAGCACCAAAATGATATAATTCTTTGATTTATGGAGAAGGGAAGATAGATTTTGACGGTGAATTATAGAGAAGATGAATATAATTGACACTAATTAGTGATTAGTGACAAAATCCCTAAAAGAATGGAAAAGAAAAAAATATTACAAATTTAAAGGTTTATCGATTGATTGCTTGCCACTAATTAGTGATTAGTGACAAAACCCCTAAAAAAAATAGAGAAACAAATTATTTGTATTATACACATTATTATCTTTTAAAATTAGAGAAACAAATTATTATCATTTAAAACTAAAAACACATTATAGCATTTTCATGAATTTTTACTCTATAATGTCGCAGTTTGGGGTTTTTTTTTAAGTTGGATTTAAACAATTTTGTTTAAATCATTTTGTCTTTTATATCACTTTTAAACCAATTCTTTTTTTGGATTTAAATAAAATTATTTAAATCTAGATTTAAAAAGAACCTAAACATGGTCGATAAACATGATATAATATTAAAACTTGATAGTGAGATTGCATCTCTCTTCTTGTGAAGAGATTTTATGGATTTGAACTCAACTATCGTTATAAAATTAAAAAAATTTAAGATTTGATAGTGAGACTATTAAAAATTGTTTAGGTAAGATAATTAAAATAATAAAATAAATAACTCATAAACTATGATCTTTAGTTTAAATTTAGGTTTACTTTGGTAATTTATTGTCATTAGAAAAATATACTGTCTTTTTGTTTTTTGGTTTGAGTACACAGCCCACCCTTCGATTTCATCAATATATATATTTTTCTCGTATTACTTTCTCTTTTGTTCTGTATACGTGTTTTAGGGATATTCATTAAACGGTTAAAATTGATTAATCGATCGTTTTAAACTGATTCAGTTAAAATAATTCAGTTAATTGATTAAATAGATATAAAATCAGTTAAACAAATAAGATATATTTGTTGGTTAGCGGTTAATTTTTTTAAAACCATTTTGACTGTTTAACTGATTAAAAAATTAAATAATATAAATATAAATATTTAATATTAAAATTAATATATAAAAAATTTAATAAACTAAACAAATCTTAAGTATAATTTATTATATATAATATATATATAATAAATTAAAAAAACATGATTATATAAAAAGTATTTGTTTAACCAACCGAAATTAATTTGATCGGTTAATATCAAAATATTTAGGTTACTCAGTCGAAACGGTTAAAAAAAAATTGACCATAAAAATCAGTTAAAATTTTTAATTAACTGTTTCTACCGTTTGAACACCTCTAACATGTTTCTCGAACAATTTCTCAAAAAAAAAAAAAATCTCTTTCTCTTATTGATTGCACATGAACTAAATGAATTCTCATATATATATATATATATATATATGACTTTACATTCATAAGATTGTGATAGATATTTTTTGCAACAAAACAAATTACGTGTTTATTTATGAATGAATGAATGTAATTATATTTAAATTATTTTTTTAAAAAAAATGATGCAATTCAAAGATTAGAGTTCTAAAAGTAACTTTTAAACTCATTAAGTATTAAGATACTTGCAAACATATATATTAATTTCAAATTCACAAGTTTATAATGTTTTGAATTAATTTATGATATTAAAATTTTAATACTTTCAATAGCTTTGAAGTTTTTTAATTTGATTTAAGATACAAATTCATGTATTTAAACATCAATTAATAAGTGATATGATTTAAACTTTAATTTAAATTTATCTTTAAGTTTTTTTTTTTTTTTGTTTAATGATCAAGTGATATCACAAGTTATTTTGCATGTACCGTGCTAAATTTATCTTTTCAGACGAATAAAAAACAAATCATCTACTCTCGACATAAAAAACATAAATTAGACCCGAACATTGCCAATATGGCTTGTGAGGATACATATAATAGTCAAATCCTAGTCCAAAATTCTTCCTATTGGTTGATCATGACATGTTATGGTTAAATTCAAAGCTTACAAAAAGGGAAAGAAGAGCAAAGAGTACAATGAATATGATGATAAACAAAACTTAAAACATTATTTAAAAATTATAAAATTACATGTTTAACACATGATCATAACAATTCTATTGACCTAGCAGTCATCTTTGATGAAAAGAGAATATTGCAATAAATTTTGCTCTCTCTCCTCCATCAATGGTTCTCATTATTTTCAATGTAGAGATTTATCCTACACCGCCAACATGTAAGAATTTTTCCAGAATCAGGGACTGACTGGTAGGCTTTCTATCTGAGCGAGATACATGGTAGCAACCCCTTATGGTAAATTCAGTACTCCCACAACCACAATATACGTTGACTCAACGGAAATTCTTCACTGGCGCGGAGCCCAAAAGATACGATCAGGTGATGACGTGATCAATTACTCAATCATTATGTCTACATCATAGTCATTTGTAGCCGTCAGATTCGATCTGGTGATGCGTGATCGATTACCCAATCATTACTGCTGCATCAAACTCATTTTTTACCGTCTGAGAAGATCTCTAGTTAGAAAAATAAAAAATTAGATGACAAAAAAAGTAGTCCAGTGTTGAAAAGTTTGGATAACGTGCACACTTCATACCATTTTAGTGGGCCCCAAAATAATTAATGGGGCTCACGTTTTAGAAATCAACTGCCCATCAACAAGATTCTTAATGTTGACGGTAACGTTAACGCGGTTTAGAAACAGTTTTAATTAATAATTAAAGTTATTTTAAAATCACATCGTAATTGTTTGTTTTAAGATCTCATATGATATTAGCGTTATTTAATAATGAATTTACGTCAATTTAAAGAAAAAATGCAAAAGGTAATTAAAGATAAAAATTGATTTTAATCAATACTTTAAGTTCAATACTTTATTGATCATCTTTGGTTGAGAAAATAAAACTGAGCAGTTTAAACCAAGACATTATTTATCTTTTAGTGAGGCAGATCAATTTCTTACATTAATCACAGTTTCTCGAATGCACACCTATACTCCAATGGGGGCAAGGGCAAAGACAAGAACAATTTTATAATATTGTCCACTTTATACCAAAAGGTTGCACACCAATACATTAATTCCAATGTCATTTTAAGATAACAGTGCTTTAAGACAACTTAAAGTTATCATCTAAACTTAATTATTATTGTTTGCGATTTGATTAAATTCAACTTAAATCATCAAAACTTAAGTTTTTACCTCTAAAACTTTAAGTTTTTACTTCCAAAACTTAAGTTTTGACTACTCAATCAGCTAGATTTAGTTTGCTACATGTTTTTTTTATACGGTTTAAAAACACGTTTAAAGTTGGTAAGATTGATATACAAATCATATATAATTTGAATCAAGCACTAGCATTTTCATGTGTCTTCTGTTAAAATTAAAATGTTTCACTTTTAACATTTTATGAGGAAAAAAACACTTTTAAAATTGGTAAGATTGATATACAAATCATATATAATTTGAATCAAGCGCTAGTATTAATACACAAAGTTTTTTAGATCAAAGAACACATTTGCCAGGCTGGCAAAGTGAAAATGTTTTTTTTCTATAAAAAATCATATTTTTGTTTTAAAAAGTCAAAATACAATCAAGGTTAGACTCACTCGCTGTTGCCCCGACGCGTGGGCCAACTTCCCGACCCAAATCACTTTTTTATAATATTTGTTAAAAAGTGCTAGTTCTAAAAAATAACATCCTTAATTCACCGCATGACGACTGTCGACGCTTAAAAGAGGCCTTTGTGAAGTGGAGAGCGGCAAAATCAATCCCACTCCTTATATACCAAGCTCTTTCCAGCTATATTAAAAATTCGGGACTGTCATTTTTTTTCTTTTTACTTTACAGTGAAAATTTGGGCTGCCAACTTTTTGCTGGGCCTGTTTGTGTATGATGTGTTGCGTTAATTGAAAAATAGGATCACTAAATGTACCCAATGGCCCAAGCACAATTTGGTCCATATCAAACAACAATAGCCCAAGACCAAAGAATGCATATCCGGCAACATAAGGAAAAAAAAGTGTAATTTTATGACAAACACAATTAACTCCCATTCATTACCTTCCAAAAATAAAAGCAGTCAAACCAAGTTATATTTCTTTTTTTTATTTCTCAAATTTTCCTTCTTTAACCTTTGGTTTTTGTACGTATTTATAGGTAAAAGAGAAATCATAGTCACATTTTTAGAGCGGTGATCCTACAGACTCTGTTTCGTGAGAGTTATCACGAGATCGAAAAAGTTCACTAGTAATCACGAGAAAATTGAATAGTAATTGTTTCAAAAAATTTTAAAATAAATAATTTAAATATGCAAGTTAATACTCAATTTCCCTATGATTATTAATGGACTTTTCTGACGGAATCAGATTCATGGTATCACCATTCCATTTTTCACCAAATCACTTTGAGATCAATGACATGAGAAATCATCATTGTTGTTAGCTTTAGTTTCTTGATGTCTATGCTTTGTGAGAATTTGAGATGATGCTTTTTATTGACTTTCCTAGAAAGTTTATTGTGGAAATTTGAATGATCGAATGGTGCAAATTATACTATTAGCTAGCTAAGATCAAAGCTGACTTCAATTGAAAATGATGTCGATAGAAAATTTCTTACATCAATAAAGCAAGTAATCCCATGAACCAAAGAATGCTTACATATAAGAATAGAAGTTTGAAAAAACATGGCTATGGTTTCTCTTACCCTTGCAGATACGAACAAGAACTTAAGGTTAAATACGGAAGGATTGAGGAATAAAAAAAGAAAGGTGATTTGTTTTGAATGTTTTTCCTTTTTGTGAGGTAATTAATGGCGGAGTCTTGAAAAAGAATAAAAAAAAAATTGAATCAATAAAATAAAGGGATAATTTTGTACAATAACACTTGAAAAAAATATTTTGCTTTGACCCTAACATTTTGTGCTATGGTAATATTATCACATTTTTTTTTTTCATTTACAATGATAATCTAATATATCCTTAATCTCTATCGACACCGACAACAACCCTTCTTATCTATAAGAGAGTTGTTGGTCTGAAGAATAGAACTCAAGATCTCAACGCACCCAAACATATTTGACTTGAAGCAATAATTATTGAACCAAAGTTGTTGGTGATATCACTTTTATCATCATTTGCAATTTTTCAAACATCAAGTATTGTTTTTTTTTTATCCTATTAGGACGAAAAATTTCAACCTTTAAGAACTTTATTTTAAATTTACCCGTAATATTTTTAGCCATACTCATTTATATTTACTTATCAACACACATAAAAAATGTGTTAAAAGAAATTATTATAAAAATTATTTTGGAGCTTTAAAAGTTGAATACTATTTTGGGGTGTGTTTAGTCATTATTATATGCAAGTATCTTATTTTCTCCTCCTCATGTGTGTGTTTCTTGTATAAATTCTTAAAAAAATCGCCTTATCCTCGATTAGTCTCTCCCCTTCATCTCTATCTCATATGGTAATACGATGAAGTTAATAAATCAGAGAGTATCATGGAGGATTTGAAGGATGATTTGAATTTCAAAGGATTGCCTGGAGTTGCTGGTAAACATTTTGATGAAAACTTGGCAGAGGAAGCCCTTGGTCAAGCCATTGGCCTTGATACCTCTGGGCAAGTTTGGGTTGCGCTCAAAGAGGCCTATACTCAAGTCTCCTAAGAGCGTCGGTTTCATCTTGTACAACAGCTCACTTATATGAAGAAAACTTATGATATTTCGCTCAATGAATACCTTCGTAAATTCAAAGGGGTATGCAACAGTCTTCATGCTATTGGAAATCCTGTTAATGACAAAAACAAAGTTTTTTCTCTTCTTACAGGGCTTGGTGCACGCCATGAACCTTTCACAACCGCAATGCTCAAGCTGCCTATGCCTTCTTACAACGAAGTTGTTCATCTTCTACAGAGTTATAAGACTCGTCTGAATCTCCATACACCAGACTCCTTGCAATACACTACCTTTTATACCCACAAAAATGATGTAAGATCACATCATAAGAATTCGAAGCAACCAGGTCAATTCTCCTCCAAGGGACGTGGCTTTATTCCTACCTATCAATCCATCAACAAACAATCTGGCCAAGTATCATCTTCAGCATCATCTCAGCGTGAGAATCATCGGGATATCATGTGTCAAATATGTGGAAAGCGAGGACACCCTGCTATTCGATGCTGGCACCGCTTTAATCATGCAGTTCAACCTGACAATCTTCCTCAAATCTTCACAGCTTTGCAACTTGACTCCGACGTGGCAAATGAGGAATGGACTTTCGAAACTGGTGCATCTACCCATATGACTTCTTATAAATGTAGCTTATGTAATCTTTATCCTTATAAAGGTGTTGATCATGTTATGCTTGGTAATGGAGATTTCTTGAATATTACACATGTTGGTGATGCTACACTTAGTTCTGGTACTTCCAAAATAATTTTACATGATGTGCTTCTAGTTCCTGAGTTAGAAATGAGTCTTCTATCTGTAGGCCAGCTTATTTCTGACTATCCGGTCAACTACGAATTTTCTAACTGTGATTTTGTGATTAAGAATCGACAGACCAAATAAGTACTGATGAAGGGAATAAAACGGGATAACTTGTACACCATTCGTGCTACCCTAGTGGCTCTATTCTCTACAAGATTTTGGATTGCCTTAGAAGAAACATGGCATCAATGACTTGGACATCCTCAGGCTGCTGTTGTTACGCATCTTCGACAATCAGGATTAATTAAAGTTGTATCCAATAAAGCAACTCCCTTGTGTGAAAGTTACCAGTTTTGAAAATTGTCTAAGTTACCTTTTACTATGTCGGGTTCTAAAACTCATACTCATTTTGAGAAGATTCTTATTGATCTTTGGGGACCAGCCCCTATCATGTCTTTGCATCAATTTCGGTTTTATGAAGCTATTATTGATGATTTTTTAAAGTTTGTTTGGCTCATTCCCTTAAAACACAAATCTGACTTTTTTTTATCAGTTTCTTCTATTTGAAAAATATGTCAAACGACAATTTAATGCCCCCATTAAAATTATTCAAATTGATGGAGGGGGTGAGTTTGTTAATCAACGCTTCAATAAGCATTTACAAGAAGCTGGTATTGTTCACCACCCCTCTTGCCCTTACACCCCTGAGCAAAATGGAACTACTGAAAGGCATCATCGGGTAATAAGAGAATTGGGTATGACCATGATGCTTCACGCCAATGTACCTAAGTATTTTTGGGTAGAAGCCTTCACTACAACAGTATTTTTATTCAATCGAATTCCTACTGTAACACTTCAATGGGACTCTCCATTTCATCGTCTACATGGCAAAAATCCCGATTACTCCTCCCTGCGTATTTTTAGGTCAAGATGCCACCCATATTTGTGGGACACAAAAACGTAGTAAATTTGATAACAAATCTTTACCTTGTGTGTTCATGGGTTACAGTGACAGGCACAAAGGCTATCGGTGTTTTTCTCCTACAATAAACAAATTCTACATCTCACGGCACGTGGTATTCGATGAATCAACCTTTCCTTACAAAATTTCAATTCAGCCACTTACACCATCACCTGAACCATACGCCACCACTTTCAAAAAGTTGGCTTCATCATTTAGTTCATCAACTACTGAGCTCCCTAGTTCTTAAGAAACTATAGAGGAGCCTCCCACCCCAGATGTCCCATTAAAGACTCTAATTCTTATCACTGATCTTGCAACTAATAAGGAGCCTTTATTGACACCTGTGCCTCCAATGGATTCTACTGATCAATCTTAAGTACTACCTTCTCCTCTTAGCATGGTAACACGAAGTCAGGTAAGTGTCTGAAAGCCGAATCCAAAATATGCCTTAATTCATTATTATAATTCAATACTGAAGGAGCCTCACACAGTTAAAGCTGCCTTGTCTCATAGTTGTTGGAGAGAAGCTATAGATGATGAACTTGCAGCTTTGTCTCAGAATAACACATGGATCCTTGTTCCTTGTACCTCCTCAATGAACGTGGTTGGATCTCGCTGGGTGTTCAAAGTTAAACTTAAGGCCGATGGGACAATGGAACACTTAAAAACTAGGCTTGTTGCTAAGGGGTATAACTAGCTTGATAGCTTAGATTTTACTGAGACATATTCTCCAATGGTAAAACTAAGAACCATTCAGTTAGTACTTTTACTTGCTACAGTTAAAGGTTGGGATATTCATCAATTAGACATTAAAAATGCGTTCTTACATAGTTTTCTCAACGAATAGGTGTTTATGGAACAACCTCTAGGGTTCTAAGATGATGAGTTTCCTGATCATGTTTGTCACTTAAACAAAGCGATTTATGGATTAAAGTAGGCCCCGAGGGCTTGGTTCGATCGGTTCAGTTCATTCCTCTTACAATATGGTTTTGAATGAAGCTCGGTAGATCTAAGCTTGTTTGTGCATCATTTGGATCAAGTTACCATGGTATTATTACTCTACGTTGATGATATAATTCTCATAGGTTCATTTATGTCTCTTATTCAAAATTTCACAACAAGTTTGCACGATGAGTTTGCGATGAAGGACCTTGGACCACTTCACTATTTCTTAGGAGTTCAGGTCTCTTCAGTACT
This sequence comes from Bretschneidera sinensis, assembly GCA_023935145.1. Classification (NCBI taxonomy): domain Eukaryota; kingdom Viridiplantae; phylum Streptophyta; class Magnoliopsida; order Brassicales; family Akaniaceae; genus Bretschneidera; species Bretschneidera sinensis. The sequence continues at coordinate 62,726,859 of CM043704.1, read as the reverse complement.
GAGTGGTCTTTTTCTGTAACCAACCAAGTATGCTATAGATATTCTAGAATGATGAAGAATGCACGAGTCCAAGCCCATCAACACTCTTATGTGCTTAAAGACCAAACCTGATCCTGATTCTCCACTACATCCAGATCTTTATCTATATCGCTCTCTAGTAGGTGCTCTTCAATATCTTACACTGACATGTCTAGATCTCTCATACAGTGTCAACTTCGTATCTCAGTTCATGCATGCACCTACAGAGGCTCATTTTAGTATAGTCAAGAGAATATTATGCTATGTCAAAAGAACCATTCATCTTGGTCTTCACATTTAAGCTTCAAGCTCCCTTGATCTCTATGGCTTCTTGGACGCAGACTGGGCTGACTGTCCACTTACAAGAAGATCGACTACAAGATATTGCACCTTTTTAATAGTAACATCATCTCTTGGTGTGCAAAAAAATAGTCTACATTTGCTCATTCAAGTTCGGAAGCAGAGTATCATGCCCTTGCTCAAGCTACTGCAGAAATGACATGGATCACGTTTTTACTTCGAGATCTTTTTGTACCTCTACCTAATCCTCCTATCTTATTCTGCGATAATATGAGCTCTTTGTTTATGACAGTGAATCCCATCTTTCATGCTAGGAGCAAATATATCGAGGTAGACTATCATTACATTCGTGAACGTGCTGCTCTTGACTTACGGGTTACTAAACATATCTCCACTTACTCTCATATCATAGATGTGTTCACCAAGCCCTAATATCGACTAGATTTGATTCTCTTGCGTGACAAATTATGCGTGTCAACCATGCACAATTTGAGGGGGGGATAATAAATTAGAGAGTATCATGGAGGATTTGAAGAGTATCACAGAGGATTTGAAAGATGATTTGAATTTCAAAGGATTGCTTGGAGTTGTTGCTCAACATTCCTATGAAGACTTGGCTGTAATTGAAAACTCTAGAAACAACACTACCTAAAGATTAAGGCAACCAGATAAGCTTGAATTAAATCAAATATTCTGTAAATATTAGCATGTTATACTGATGTAAACAAATTGTAAAAATATATAAATGAAGATCAATCACACACGTTTATGGCATGGTGAGATTTCCGCATCATTGTTTCTTCTTTATTTTGATGTGTCGTGCTGTTGAACTACAATATATCACACAATTGAACCACGATAATTCCTATCGTTGGACCACAATAGATCTCATTGTTGGACCACGACAAATCTTGTCACTAGACCATAAACCAATCGTTGAGCCATGATAGATACAAAAGACAATAGATCGCACCATTGGATCGCGACAAATCCCATCTCTAGACCACAATAGATCTCTTTGTTGGACCGCAACTTATCCTATTATTGAACCACCGTAGATCCAATCACTATGATGCAATATATCTTATTGTTGTTCCAAAATAGATTTAATTTCTAGACCACGACAGACAGACCATTGGGTCGTGACATATCCACCCGTTTGATCGTGATGTATTTAACCATTAGACCCTGGTAGATCCGACAGATTTAATAGTTGGAACACGACAAATCCCATTACAAGAGAAGATAGGAAACAAATTTTATAATATATATAATAAATTGATATATTATAAGTAGATCCCATTACAATAGAGAAGTATAATTAATTTATAGAAAACTAAATAAATACAATAAAATGAATATGTTGTGAACTTTGACTTAATTTATAAATTTCAAAATAAAAGGATAAGTTATAATTGTATTCAAATATTTGTTAAGAGTGTATTAGCCATTTACACCATATCTCATCTCAATTCTAACTTACTAACATATCAAACCAAATTTTAGATTTGAAATAGAATCACCTATTTAATATTCACAACCAAGCACAAAAATGGTATTGTAATTCTATTCCAACTCGAGTCTTTATTATGAAATCATAATTTTATTCAACCAAAATTTCAACATGCTCACCAAACATGCCGTAAAGGAAATGGTTATCTCATGTTTGATACTTCATACATTTAATAAAGAGATCAATTCCTCTGCACTAAAAATTGTGAAGTAAAGCCTGTAGTACACCGTTTTTGCAAATAGATTTGGACTCCTTAAATTTTGGATGAGATGAGATCACTTTATAATAAAATTTATGTGTATTGCAAGTTTATTTTATAATTTTTTTTTTGTAGTAGATGAGTTGATCTCTTTAATAAAGGGATAACCTACCATAAACCAAAAAAGTAAAAGAAAAAAAAAAGCATACAACATTAATATTAAGGGTAAAATACAAATACATCCCTCAAGTTTGATAGTAATTACAACTTAGTCTTGAGTCTTTAAAAAATGACAACTCATCTCAATGTTAAAAAAATTAACAAAAAAGTGAGAAAACACAATGCCTTTCAATTAATATTAATAACATATATGTATCTAACAACTCATGTCTCAATGGAATAACACAATTTCAATGTTACATGGTTGTCAAAAAGAATTTTTGTGAATTTATATTTTCACAGTTAACTTATTTTGGAAGTAGTTGTTATTTTAAATAAAACTTTAGAGGGAATGTTGTTTTCCAAAAACTTGGACTAAATTGTAATTATTATCAAACCTAAGGAATGTAACTCTACTTTACCTTAATCTAAATATTTCTCGTTCCTGTTTATTTCAAAATGTAATTTGCTGAAGCGGAAAATTTTGTTACTCCCAAATTTATATGCAGCAATCTTGCATTGCCGACAAAAAGAAAAGTGAGAAGTTTACTACAAAAGTAACATTTTCCTACTCCTTGGTACTCTCTTTATCATTCAACATCTATCCCAACGAAAGCCTAGCAACTTAGATTTAAGTTGCTGTTTTTTTTTTTTTTTTTTTTTTGACTTTTCACATTCTCTTAGACACTGATTGGTAGAGAAGAAAAATAAGAGAAAAGAAGAGGGAGAAGATGGAAGAATGAGATTATTGGTGTCTTATATCTTTTGTTTGGTAAAGATAATGAAGAAAAGAAGAAGAAAACAACAATAAAAATTAGTTTATTTTAACTTTCAATCTCCAATCATCCTAATTTGTGAGGATTGTGATTTGTTTATGTGAAAAGAAAATACCAATCATCCCATTTTTTTTTCTTTCAGACTCTTATTTCGTACCAAATGATCTAAAGATCACTATTTTCTCCCCCCACTCTTCATTCCTTTCACTTTTTCTTTCTATCAATCATAGTCTTAGATTATTATTATTTTTATTTAAAATTGAAGTCAATATGTTGTTCTATTTTGTTTTACAATTAAGTTTTTTCTTTTCATTTAGATTTTTACCGAAATAGGTTTTAATTGGATCTATTATGCATGGTTACTGACTAGTTAGTTCGTTGGATTGTTCAGATTCAAGTAGGTTGAGTTGTTAATTTCTTTCTCTCAAAATTTTTCGCCTCAATAACATTTATGATGTATTTTTGTAAAGTAAAACTCATCATGATTCATGTTAATACGTTGAATACTAAATCTCTGATGACGTTAGATCAGAGCCAAGCTATTACTCAATTTATGTTGAGAAAAATTATGCAATCCTATTATTTAGACTTCTCTTGATTCCCCAATTCATTATAGTTTTTATGATTACGCTCAAAAGGGTTTAAATGTCACACCCGTTGTTACCCTCTTTCTATTTTTTTCCCATGAAGTATGGGTTACACAATAACATGGGCAATCCATCATCCACATTAGTTGTCAAGCTGCATGAGTAACGTGAGATATATTCGTTACACGTAAGGCTGGGGAAAAATAACCTAAAAACCTAACTGAACTTGAACCATTCCGTAACCTAACCAAAATTATGGTTACCAAAAGAAATTGTTAGGTTTATGGTTAGCAATTTTTTTTTGTTATGGTTATGGTTATGATTCTTGATTTTTAAATATGTTGGTTAACCACTTAACCTAACCATATTAAATTATATATATAATTTATAGTTATATATATATATATATGTATATTTGATAAGTATATAGTTAAATATATATTATATATCTAGTTACAATTTTATCCTTATAAATTATAACAATAAATTAGACTCTTATATTTCAAGACCAAGGCTAAAATGGTAAAATAGGTTACAAGTAAAAATCTCAACTCCCTAATCCCTATAGCTTAATCACTAAATCATAATCAATCTTGAACATTGTTGATTGAGAGGGAGAACTTGGAGGAAAAGAGATCGGTTGTTTAATGTTTTGGTTATTTTAGTTATAATTTGAAAGTTTGTACCTGGTTATTTTAGTTATAATTTGAAAGTTTGTACTTTCTAACTTATTTTGAAGTATTTGAATGTGAATCAAATGTTAAGAATTTTAATATGGATTGATTGAATTATATTATACTTTTATTAGTGTAGCTTTCTTGAATTGGTAATATTTTGGTTTTTTTTTTGTTAACTGTGGTTAGTTGTAAAATTTTTATAATTGAACCTAACCAAAAGTGTGGTTACTAGAAGAAATAGTTAGGTTTATGGTTATGGTTCAACCAAATTTTGAGGTTACCTAACCATGCCCACCCCTAGTTACATGTACAAATAATGAAGTTTAATTGGAATTATCAAAATCTTTTGTTCCATTTTCTTTTAACGGAGAAATATTTTATTCACATTTTTATTCATACAATCAATCAAACAATTTTGGGAAAAAACACTAACTTGGTTGGTCACATCTTTGATATATTGATCAAATAATTCATTTTTTAACTAGCAATTAATATCTTTATTTAAAAAAAGTAATGTTGATGCCAAAAATCTGCCAGACAATTGGATGGTTGAAATGTGGTACAAGATTCGCTGGAGGGCCAGAAAGGTTGTGTCTCTAAGTATGTAGCAAGAAAACTATATGATTTGAGGGTAAATTGAGTGTGTACCTGTGATAATTAGAGCCCCAACTATATAGTTTTTAGAGGTAGAGTTCGATCAGGAAAGTAATTAATACTGTAGGATTAGGATTTCCATAGAATGGAATATCTTGATATAAGACTAGGGTTTCTATAAGATGGAGTATTCTAGTAGAATTAAGGTTTTGGTGTGAGATTATCGTTTTGCTCTTTGCCATGTATAACCATTTGATTAGTTATTCTACCTTATTTGTGAAATTGTCTTTTTTGAAGGGTGTTATGTGTTGTTATGTCACTAGTTGGGGAATTTCCCCTACATCACATAGTTTTAGGCTTTTAGCATTGGATCGATTAAGCTTTTTTCTTTTTTTGCAAATTTAATGAAGTGTTTTTTTTTTAATTTGAAAAAAAAAGTCAAACCAAGCCAAACTATCTATAGATTTTTTCTTTATTTATTGTTTTTTTTCCTTTCAAAAAATTAATAAATGTTGTTTTTTGTAAATTAAAAAAAATAAGCTTGAACTAAATTTGCAAAAATGCTTAACCAAACAAATTGAACTTCTCAAATATTGGTTGTATATAAAAAAGTAAATATAAGCATGTGTTTTTCATTGTATAATCCAGATAATTAAACCCTTTGATTATCTATATTTTAAGTTGTAAATGCTTGATTCTTAAGTAACTTCTCGATTTAATCGTTGCAGTTTAAGTCAGTAATTATAGCCTCCTAATTTGGGAACATTAAAATTATACCCAAAATTGAAAAATGCTATTCAGTGATTTTGTTTTTGAAAAATTCTTTTTTCAGTAAATATTAATTAATATAGATACCTATTTTAAAATAAAAATTATTATTGCTATCTCAAGAAGAGTCTAAAAGATTACTCCAAAGATGGTAAAACAAATAAATTTACCAGTAGTAATTGCTAAAGTTAAACTTGGGGTAGTTTTTGAATTTTGAGTAATTAAAGGAAGACTTAATTATAAAAAATACACTTTGGTTGATCGCATTTTCAAAAAATACCTCAACCTTTTATTTTTATTTTTATGTAGCAAAAAATACCCTGTGGTTGATTCAATTTTTAAAAAATGCTCTAAGACTTTTTTTTTGTGATAAAAAATTACTATATAGTATGTTGCTGTTAGCAAAATATATTATGTGGTATATTTTTATTAGTAAAAAATATTCTGTGGTATATTTCTATTAGCAAAAAATAACATATGGTTGACTAAAAGAAACATATCGTATGTTATTTTTGGCAAATAGAAACATACCACAGATTATTTTTAGGGGTTGCGATATTGACACTCTACAAATGGTTATTGGCACTCCACTTAGTTTTTTAGTTGCTAAAACTTATAATAATACCCCTAATTAATGTTAGATCATCTTTTGATTTTTAAAATACAAAATACTACCATTTATTTTATTCTCAATTTTTCATAATACAAAACCTTATATTAATACTTTTTTCTTCTCTTTACATTTTTCACTTTGTAGCCACAGCTTTTTTTATTTTATTTCGTTCTTTACATTTTCATAGCAATAGATGTTAATCCTAAAAAAATTTCAAAACTTGAATAGTTTCATGATCTTTTGAATATAAATTGTTTCAATGATTCTTTCTCATGCTTGAACATAACTAATACTGATAATTTTGTTATTTTATATTTTATTTTTATCCCATTTATTTTAATTAAATTTTATAATGTGTTGACACAATTAAAGATATTCATTTGTTTTTTTGATTTATTTATATGATATACTATATTTAATTTTGGGTTTTCGCGAAGTTCTCCTCCATGTCCATACTCAGAATGTAAAACCCTTTTTTCTCAAAACAAGTTGCAAAATCCTTCGAAGAGTTATGGATGCGAGTTTTAGCATTGATCGTCCCTTCTCCTTCAAGTCGAACAACACCAACTCATCTCTAAAAAAGTTTTAAACTACATCGTTGTACCATTTGTTTAAATTACACCGTTTGTTTAGAACTTATGTAAAACACTGAAATATTGAAAAAAATCTTGTTTGCTAGAAATAAGATCAAACTGGAAAATTTGAGTTCATAGAACGACCACCTTTCGAATCTCACCTTACCTCCAATGCCTCTATATGTTTATCCAATGTGATTAGCTTGTCACATCTTATTGTTATTCTTATGATCAACAATAGTAAGAACTTCAAGCCATTCTCTAACTTTGCTAGAAAGAGAGTGTTGCACATGACTTGTAGTTTTAAACTACAAAATACTACAGTGTTGTACGTAAGTTTTAAATTGCGTGAATTCTATATTGGCTCATAGTAAAAAACAAAAAGGTCAAGAAATAAGTAACATGAAGGAAAAAAAATGTTTTGGTTACAAAAGTGAAGATGGTAAAAAGTTAGAGATGAAGAAAAGTATTAAAAGAAAGTTTTATGTTATGGAAACTTGTGAAAGGAATAAATGACTTTGCTTTGTATTTTAAAAGTCATAATAATTAGGGGTATTAATGTAAGGTTTAGTAATTAAAAAAAATTAAGTGGAGTGTCAATATGGTTACTCTATTTTTAGCTACAAAAAATCTTGAAAATAGAATCAATAACAGAGTATTTTTTACCACAAAAAAAATATTAAGATGCATTCTAGTGGTTCAATACTTGACCTGGAGTCAGTTCATATGGTAGTGTTCCATAAATTAATTGAAATATAAAAATACATAAATTATTAAATAGTTTACATGTAGGTAATATATAATTCTACATTAGCAGGAAAACAATATATTAGCTTAAAGTGGATTTGGTTTCTATTACCCCAGAAATTGAGGTCCATACCTTTAGGGCTAGTTTGGTACATGGTATTATGGTGAGATACGATTAATTTAATCCCACATGAACAGTTAGTCGCATATTTGATTGGAGGGACTAACTGTTCATCTAGGATTAAGTTTGTCCATACTTAATTCTAATCCCTCAATTTCTGTCCCACTTTGTACAGAATTAAACCCATAGAGTGGGATTAATTTGTCTTGAAAGACCATTTTACCCTCATTTTTTTCTTCCCTACTTCAGACCTCCTCCCCTTTAGCCCTTTTCCACCATCCCTCCTCCCATGCGCATCTCCCTTCCTTCCCTCCTCCCATGCGCACCTCCTCTCCATGCCTACTCCCCCAACGCCTCCTCCTCCCCCCCTTCCCATGTGCCTCCTTTCTCATTCCCCCTCCTCCCCGCACCTCTCTTCTCCTCCTCCTTCTTTCCCAGATCGGGCACCCCTCCTCTTCCCCGGACTGCCCATTCTCCTCCTCCTCTTTCATCTCTTCTCCCATCCTCTTTCCTCCCCTCTCTCTTTCTTCCTCTTTCTTCCCTAGATTGGGCCGCCCCTCCTCTTCCTTCTTTCTCCTCTCTCCTTCTCCTCCTCCTCCTTCCCCGCACTACAGTCGCCCCTCCTCCTTCTCCTTCCACCTCTGTAGTTTTTGAAAAATAAGCACCCAAAAAAACTCTCTAACATAGGAAGAAGCAGAAAAGCAAAGAAAAAAAAAGTGGTCTCAGTTTTATATATATATATATATAAGGTTTATAATAAAATATAAAAGGGTATTTTAGTCTTTTGATTTGTTACCCTACTATAATCCCAATACAAAAATCTCATGAACCAAACATAGAATTAAAATAGTCTCACTTTAATACTCCTAATCCTAATCCCTTTGTAATCCTGTCTGTGTACTAAACGGACCCTAATATTCTAAGTAGGTTAAGGCAGGTTTGTAGTTGAGGATATTTTGATGAACACACCATTAACTTTCCTTTTTGTAAGGTCCTAAAAATTGATTTGATTGTGAATAATGTCAACATAACTACAGTTTTTTTTTTCTATCATTTGTTATTATACCATTTAGTGTTTTTTAATTACAATTAGATATCATTAATGTAATATCAAAATATTTTACTTTAATAATTTTAATTTAAAAGTACGAAATTTATAATATATCAACATTATAATAAACTTAGTTAATTTTTTCAAGTATGATTATACAAAATTGCTCATTTCTTTTATTAAATAATTGATTGTGTTTTGAATAAAATTATTGCAGGTGTGGAGGTCAAGATCTTAGTTTTCAAAAGAATAACTTTCTGCTTATCAAAACTAGTTTGGTTGAGAATTGCAGTATAATAGTTGTTGACCCTCACCGTATTTTAATGATGACAAAACACAACTATTATTATACTAACTAAGTGTAGTAAGCAACAAAAGCGTTCAACCAAGGATCAAAGTTCAAGAACTCAAACCGAATCAAAGTATCAAGTGAAGACTGAAGAACTAGTATAGGTCTAAGGCTTTAGAACCAATGTAAGTCTCACTTATACATTGTAATAGCTTGTTCAATGGCTCGAACACAAAAGGTTTTTCTAAACCAATCTTTTTTAAACAAATGTTTTCAATTAAAACAGAAAAACTGGGTTGGAAGACAACCCAGTCAACTGGGTACATATACCAGTCGACTGGTATATGAGATAATATGTCTCCAGTCGACTGGGTCATTCATACCAGTCGACTGGTAAAATGGATAGTGAGTCCCCAGTCGACTGGATGAAATATACCAGTCGTCTGGATACCCAGAAGGTCTGAAAACGTGATTTTCTCAAGAGAACCCAGTCGACTGGTATCACGACCCAGTCGACTGGTAGTTCAAAAATATTACCGTTGGACTCCAAATCTGAACGTTTTAAAGCAAATATTTTTCAAATTAAAGTCCGAACAGCCATATTATTTGATTGCTATATAAACCCATTATATTAAGCTTTTTATAACAAGCTGCATACATTCAAAAAGAGCTGATCTCACACAATCAAGTTATTATACTCTTGAAACACAAAAAGCTTTGAAATATTCTTATTGAGCCATTCTTCAAGCTTTACTTTGAAAGAGAGACATTATTCAGTTGTATAAGCTTTCATTAGTTGTTTCTCTACTATTTACTTTACGTCATATTTTGTAAAGGGATTACTTCCGAGAGGAAGGGGATAGCTTCCGAGAGAAAGGGATTGTAAGGTTTGTACAACACCGGGAAAGTTGTACGACTAAGTTACTTAGTGGATTACTTCAAGGAGTTCCATGAAGAGAGTGGACGTAGGGTCGAAACGAATCCGATATTGCCGAACCACTATAATCTGAGTTTGCATCCTCTTCTCTCTAAACTCTTTATTTACAGCACATTACTTGTTTTAATTGTTTGGTGCTTATTCGTTTTTATAAACTTGTTTTAATTCCGCAACAAAGTTTTTAAAAACCCAATTCACCCCCCTCTTGGGTTAAAACCTAGATCTACAATTGGTATAAGAGCTTCGTTCTCATATTTAGGCTTAAAATGCTTGAGTTGATCCAATGGCAACAAATAGTTACTCTGAGGGACACTCTTATACTAGATCACCTTTGTTCAATGGTTCCAATTATAACTATTGGAAAAATAGAATGAAAATCTTTGTCGAATGACAAGATTACAATCTATGGAGAATCATTGAAGAAGGAACTAAAATTCCTACAAAAGAAATAGCTGTTGGAGAGACTCTTCATACAATGCCTAAACTCAAAACTGAGTACACTGACGAGGATTGTAGAACGATGTCTCTCAATAGCAGAGCAACAAGTATGTTACATTGTGCATTAAATATTTCTGAATATAATAAAATATCTGCATGTCTTTCTGCTAAAGAAATATGGGACAAATTACAAGTCACATATGAAGGAACTAGTGAGGTAAAAAAGTCAAAAATTTACATGCTAATTTCTGAGTATGAATCCTTTAAAATGTCTCATGACGAAATTATTTCTAAAATGCACTCATGGTTTACTACTATTATAAATGGTTTAAAACTGCTTAGTAAGAATATTGAGGAGGTTGAACTAACCAGAAAAATCTTGAGATCTCTGCCACCAGAAAGGAAACCAAAGAGGACAGCCATACAGGAGGCCAAAGATCTTGACAAACTGGATATTGAGACACTACTTGGGTCATTATTGACGTATGAAATGGAAGAAATGACTCCCATCGTCAATAATGATGAGAAGAAGAAAAAGTATATTGCTCTCAAAGCTTCTACGAGCAGCAAAGAAATGGAATCAGAAAAAGAAACTAAGAGCAGCGAGGAAGATGGTGAAATGGCATTGATCACCAAACGATTTCACAGGTTCTTGAAGAAAAGCAAGAAACCTTACACAAAATATCCCACTCTGAAAAAGGAACCACTTATGTGCTATGGCTGTAAGAAGCTCGGTCACATTAGAACTGATTGTCCGGTTTCAAACAAACCATACAAGGGTTTCAAAAAGAAAGCCATGGTAGCAACTACCTGGAGCGATGATGAAGAAGATGAGTCATTAGACAAAGAAATCGGATACGAGGAAATTGCCAACCTTTGTTTGATGGCAATCGACGATGAAAGTGAGGTAACATCTTCTCCTTCTTCTAAGAATAATATTGTGAGTAGTAGTGAAGAACTGCTAGAAGTAATAAATGAAATGCATGAGGAATTGAAGAAATTTGATTCTAGAAATTCTGTTCTCAAGAAAGAGGTATCATCTCTCTCTAAAGAGCTCTAAAAAGATGATAAGTCTTAGAGAAGAAAAAGAAAAATTATCATTTTTACTGTATGATTCTTCTCAAGATTTTCTCAAAGATGAAAACGAGAATTTGAAAATAAAATTTCTGAATTAAATAGCACTATATCAAGACTTATGCTTGGTAAAGAAAAACTTGATGAAGTGCTTTCTTCCCAAAGATTAAGTGAAGGAAAATCTGGTGTAGGATACTCTCCTTTGGGAAAGCAAAAATCAAAAGAGAGCTTATTCATGAAAGCCTCATGTGTAAGTGAAGCCTCTACTTCAAGAAACCCTAGCAAGATTAAAAGCACTCCCTCATTAAATGTTAGGAATTCAAATGTTCATACAAAAATGAAGCAACCTAGAAATACACATGCTTATATGTATGCACATGCTTATATATATGCACACTCTAGAAATGGTTATACACATCCTAGAAATAACCAACATGTACATAATCAACATATGAACTCTGCACATGCTCATCCTAGGAATTACCATCATGGTTATCCTAGAAATAATTTGCATACACATGCTAGCATGTATCCTAGAATGCATCATCATTCATTTTCTGGAAATGACATGCGTTTTCATACTCCTTACCATAGAAACATGTATCCTAGGAACTATTATCCTAAGGATTATAGGAATGCACATGTAAGATATCCTAGAAATTTTAATTACTATCATCCTAAGATTGTGCATCATCAATATGTCCATAGATCACCATATACTGTTAAGAAAGTATGGGTTCCAAAAGGAATCGTGTTTTCTAGGACTAACCTCGAAGGACCCAAGAAATTTTGGGTACCTAAAAGTGCTATCGTATATCCTTGTGTGATGTAGATATGTCTCCACACCAAAGAGAAAGGTAACTGTTGGTACCTTGATAGTGGATGCTCAAAGTACATGACTGGTGATAAAAGCATATTCAAGGAGCTAACTCTAAGAGATGGTGGACTTGTGACCATTGGAGACAATACTAAAATAAAAATCATCGGGCATGGAAAAGTCGGTAATGATTTCTCAACCTTAGATAATGTATTGCTAGTACAAGGCCTTAAGCCAAATTTACTTAGCATTAGTCAATTATGTGACAAAGGATACAAAGTCACATTTGAGACCTCTCATTGTCTAGTTATAGACATCAAGAGCAACAAGATCAAATTCATTGGCCATAGACATGAAAATGTCTGCATAGTTGATTTGAAATCCTTGCATTCTGAAAATGAAAAATGTTTTCCTGCTTTTAGTGAAAATCCATGGCTATGGCATAGAAGACTTGGTCATGTAAACATGAACTTACTAAAAATTGTTTCAAGAAAAGATTTAGTTATTGGACTTCCAAAAATCAATTTTGAAAAAGATAAAGTATGCAATGCTTGTCAAATGGGAAAACAAACTAGGATTTCTTTTAAAGCAAAAAATGTAGTCTCAACTACTAGACCTTTAGAACTTTTGCATATGGACTTATTTGATCCAATTAGTACTATTAGTCTAGGTGGCCATCAATATGCTCTTGTTGTTGTTGATGACTATTCAAGATATACCTTTGTTATTTTTATTGCTTACAAGGATGAAGCTTTCAAAGGATTTGAAAAGTTTTGCAAAAAGGTACAAAATAAAAAAGGAATTTGTATTTCAAGCATAAAAAGTGATCATGGCAAAGAATTTGAAAATCAAAGCTTTTCAAAATTTTGTGATGAAAATGGAATTAATCACAACTTTTCAGCTCCTAGAAATCCTCAACAAAATGAAGTTGTTGAAAGAAAAAACAGAGTTCTAGAAGAATTTTCAAGAACTATGCTTTGTGAAAATAGTTTACCAAAATACTTTTGGGCTGAAGCCGTGAATACTTTTTGCTATATCTTAAATAGAATTTTGATAAGGCCTCTGCTTGATAAAACTCCATATGAACTATGGAAAGGGAGAAAGCCCAATATTTCCTATTTTCGTGCTTTTGGTAATAAATGCTTCATTTTAAATAACAATAAAACTAACTTGGGTAAATTTGATTCTAAGACCGATGAAGGAATATTTTTAGGATATTCAACATCTAGTAAGGTTTATAGAGTTTTCAATAAGAGAACTCTAGTAGTAGAAGAATCTGTGCATGTAACTATTGATGAATCTAACCCAGTTAGTAGTAGAGAAGTTTCCTTTAAAGATGATGCAGATTTTATTCAAAGAATGGAAACTCCAACTCCCATTGTTGACCCAAAAGAGAGTTCATCTCAAGCAAATGAAGAGATGAAAACTCCCAATTTGGACCAACCGTCCTCAAGCCAACAAGAGGAAAGTCTACCCAAAGATTGGAGGTATGTAAATTATCATCCAATTGATCAAGTGATTGGTGATCCTTCACAAGGAGTAAGAACTCGCTCTTCTATTAGAAATATTTGCAATTTTGTAGCTTATTTGTCTCAAGTAGAACCTAAGACGTTTATAGAAGCTGAAAAAGATAATGATTGGATAATTGCAATGCAGGAAGAGATAAATCAATTCGAGAGAAACAATGTTTGGAAACTAGTTCCAAGACCTAAAGATCATTCAATAATTGGAACTAAATGGGTATATATAAATAAAATGGATGAAATGGTATAGTAACTAGAAATAAGGCTAGACTAGTTGCTAAGGGATATAATCAAGAAGATGGAATAGACTTTGATGAAACCTATGCTCCCGTAGCTAGATTAGAAGCTATTCGAATGTTATTAGCCTTTGCATGCTTTAATAAATTCAAGCTATTTCAAATGGATATGAAAAGTGCCTTTTTAAATGGCTTTATAGAAGAAGAGGTTTATGTTGAGCAACCTCTTGGATTTGAAAATCCTAGTCTTCCAAATCATGTCTACAAGCTTTCTAAAGCTCTATATGGGTTGAAGCAAGCTCCAAGAGCATGATATGAAAGACTAAGTAAATTTTTGATTGACAATGATTTTGTAAGAGGTAGAATAGACACAACTCTCTTCACAAAAACTCACAAAAAATGACACTTTGATAGTTCAAATATATGTTGATGATATTATATTTGGTACTACTAATGAATCTATGTGTCAAGAGTTTGCAAAGTACATGCAAGGTGAATTTGAAATGAGTATGATGGGAGAACTTACCTACTTCCTTGGACTTCAAATCAAGCAACTAAAAGGAGGCATCTCCATCAATCAACAGAAGTACATTAAGGACATACTAAAGAGGTTCGGGATGGAAAGCTCAAAGCCACTTAGAACGCCTATGAGCACAACTACTAAACTTGATCTTGATGAAGGAGGTAAAACTGTAGATTCTAAATATTATAGAAGCATGATAGGTGCTTTACTTTTCTTGACTGCAAGTAGACCTGATATAATGTTCAATGTATGCATGTGTGCTAGATTTTAGGCTAATCTTAAGGAATCACATGTAGTTGCAGTAAAAAGAATCCTTAGATATCTACAAGGAACCTAAACCATAGGATTATGGTACTCTAGAGATTCATCTTTTGAGCTTGTAGGTTATTCAGATGCTGATTTTGCTGGATGTAGGTTAGATAGAAAAAGCACAAGTGGTATATGCCAATTCTTAGGAGCTATGTTAAGATCTTGGTTTTCCAAGAAACAAAATTCCGTTGCACTATCCACCGCCGAGGCAGAATACGTTGCAGCCGGAAGTTGTTGTGCCTAAGTATTACGGATGAAACAACAACTAGAAGACTATGGCATGAACTTAAAAAACATTCCAATATTATGTGATAATACTAGTGCTATCAACCTAACCAAGAACCCTATTCAGCACTCTAGAACTAAGCACATAGAAATAAGACATCATTTCTTAAGAGACCATGCTAAAAAAGGTGACATAAGACTAGAATTCATACCTTCGGAAGATCAAATAGCTGACATTCTTACAAAACCTCTAGGTGAAGCTAGTTTCTGTAAGATAAGAATGTTAATGGGATTGCTGGATTATGATAAACTGAATATCTGATTGCTTCATAATTCATCATATGCATGTTTGACATCTAGTGAAAGAGTATTAATTCTTGTTTAAATATCTCCCTCACTCAAGATGTCATAGATAAACAAATTTCATGCTATATTTCAAGACTGGAAATTTTCATAAGGGTCCAGTCGACTGGTGAATCTATACCAGACGACTGGTAAGTCACTGCCCTTTCATCCAGTCGACTGGTAAGTCTCTGTCTCTTCTTCCAGACGACTGGTAAATCCTGTCCGGTAGCCTGGTATCTTTAGACCCTGTTTGGAGCCGATTTTTTGAAAATCAGTTGTCATCCAGTCGACTGGTCAATTCAATCCAGTCTACTGGTATCTTACTGTCAGTTCACCCAGTCGACTGGTTCATGAACCTAGTCGACTGGTATGAAAACTGTTCATCTTTCCAAAGGGACCCAGTCAACTGGTAACTCGACCTAGTCGACTGGAATCGCGATTCTATAAAAAGGACTGTTCATTTTTCTGATTTTTTACGCCATTTTCAAGCCCTCAAACTTTCTCTCTCTAGAAAAATTCATCATTTTGATCCAAAAACCATCCAAACTTTATCTAAACACACCGATCTACTCATCCATAATGAGATTTTTAACTTTCTACGGTTAAAATCTCTTATTTTCACCAAAATCCTTTTTACTCAAAAAACTCCATTTTCTTCAAAATAAGCGATAGAATCCGTGTTAAATACACAACGAGTTGACCTAATGCGCCTAAAAAGCCAAGGTCTTCAAAACCTTCGGCATCAGAGTCACGAGGAAAGGGAGCAGCGAGCTCATCTAGCAGAACGCCCAGAACAGAGTTGGAGGAAACTCTGTTTTCCAGTCCAGTGGCTCACGCAAGGTATAACTCCATTATCCGTCATAAGAAGATCATGACGGGTAGAGTTGTTGATTTCGACTCTATTCGTCATGGAAATTTTTATATTCTGCCAGTCTTTGAGGCAATAAATCTGACCCCACTGGTCAGAATACATGAAAAATATTACCCGCGACTGATTCACCAGTTCTATGCGAACTTGGTAAAACCCAGTCCTCTGACTCTGAGATTCAGAACCAGAGTCTAGATGGATGGCCAGACAGCTTTGACGTCGAGGTGGCCTGTCAGATAGTCAGGGGAGACCCTAACTATGTGTACAGACCCACTACATTTCACATGTGTAGTGACATGCCCCTCGACTCAAAGATGTTTCAGCTGATTATCAGTTGAACCATCCACCCTAGACTCGGGAATCGAGGGTATCTATCTAAGATAGATACGGTATTGATTTGGTGCCTTAAATCTGGGCACCATTTCAATATTTATCCTCTGCTGCTCGCCAACATGATAAATGGCGAAGCGAGTAACTCTGGGTGTCTTCTTTACGGGATGCTCATTACACTCATACTCCAGCACTTCCAGGTGCCTCTGCCAGCCTCCGAGGCTCAGGATATTGGACCGACGGACATCATCAATGTCTCATCACTAAAGAAGATGGGATATGTGGTTTAAGATGGCTTCCTCCATCCAAAAGCTGGGAATTACTTATGGATACGAGGAGATGAGAGTGATGATGAGGAGGAGGAGGAGGCTGCTGCCTATGCTGATATGGACACTGACACCCGAGCACCTCCGATTGGTGACTCGAGTACTGGTCAGACTGGATACGAAGATATACTTTAGGCTATCTCGAGCCTTCATATGACGATGGAGTTCGGATTCCAGTCTATGCAGTCGGAGTACCAGAGATTGAACTCCTCCATCGACCACCTACGGGACGACTTCGAGTTATATCGAGAGCACACCGAGGGTTTTCTAGCTGAGATTATGGAACTTCTTCGTGATGGCTCGGACTCTACCGCTCCTTGAGTCTATGTCTTCATTATGTACTTAGGATTTTCCAGCTCTTACCACATAGCATAGACATATTTTGTATTATTTTGTCTTATTTATGGCTATATGAAGCCCACTCATGTATTGACTTTTTATATATGATGTTATGTTCCTATTAGCCATATTTTATATATCTATTTACATTATTTTTGATATGTTTGCATAGTTTCAAACTGCTTTTATTCACGAAAATGCTATGAAACTAATAATGCTTGTATGAAAACTTCTGGTTCTTCTCGGGAAGGCTTCCAAAATCCGAATGAAGCAAAATTTTGTATACAGATTTTTTTAATCATTCTCTAGATGACTATCATAGATAAGCAGCTTATTTTTTGATTTATAGCCCCTTTGGTTGATGTTGTCAAAACGAGGGAAAAAAATGAGAAAAACGAGAAAAACCAAGTAAAAGAAACCAATGCATAGATTTAGGGGGAGCACTGCTCCAAAACTTATTCTTTGATTGGTTGAGTTAATTGTGGTTGGTTGAAATATATATATGAACTGCGTTTGCCTGTTTACAGGGTAGTTTTATTCGAAAAACAAAGGAGATTCTGTCCGATTTTTCGTAAAATCCAAACACTTAGCTTTTTTTATCTATTTTCACATCGTTAGTTTTATCATCATAAAAAAAGGGAGAGATTGTTGACCCTCACCCGTATTTTAATGATGATAAAACACAACTGTTATTATACTAACTAAGTGTAGTAAGCAACAAAAGCATTCAACCAAGGATCAAAGTTCAAGAACTCAAACCGAATCAAAGTATCAAGTGAAGACTGAAGAACTAGTATAGGTCTAAGGCTTTAGAACCAATGTAAGGCTTTAGAACCAATGTAAGTCTCACTTATACATTGTAATAGCTTGTTCAATGGCTCGAACACAAAAGATTTTTCTAAACCAATCTTTTTTAAACAAACATTTTCAATTAAAACAAAAAAACTGGGTATATATACCAGTCGACTGGTATATGAGACAGTATGTCTCCCGTCGATTGGGTCATTTATACCAGTCGACTGGTAAAACAGACAATGAGTCCCCAGTCGACTGGATGAAATATACCAGTCGACTGGATACCCAGAAGGTTTGAAAATGTGATTTTCTTAAGAGAACCCAGTCGACTGGTATCACGACCCAGTCGACTGGTAGTTCAAAAATATGACCGTTGGACTCCAAATCTGAACGTTTTAAAGCAAATATTTTTCAAATTAAAGTCCTAACGGCCATATTATTTGATTGCTATATAAACCAATTCTATTAAGCTTTCTATAACAAGCTGCATACATTCAAAAAGAGTTGATCTCACACAATCAAGTTATTATACTCTTGAAACACAAAAAGCTTTGAAATATTCTTATTGAGCTATTCTTCAAGCTTTACTTTGAAAGAGAGACATTATTCAGTTGTATAAGCTTCCATTAGCTCTCTACTATTTACTTTACATCATATTTTGTAAAGGGATTACTTCCGAGAGGAAGGGGATAGCTTCCGAGAGGAAGAGATTGTAAGGTTTGTACAACACTGATAAAGTTGTACGACTAAGTTACTTAGTGGATTACTTCAAGGAGTTCCTTGAAGAGAGTGGACGTAGGGTCCGAACGAATCCGATATTGCCGAACCACTATAATCTGAGTTTGCATCCTTTTCTCTCTAAACTCTTTATTTACAGCACATTACTTGTTTTAATTGTTTGGTGCTTATTCGTTTTTATAAACTTGTTTTAATTCCACAAAAAGTTTTTAAAAACCCAATTCACCCCCCTCTTGGGTTGAAACCTCGATCTACAATAGTTATATATTAGGTTGTTTTAACCGTTTGTTAATGTTTAGAAGTTTAGGTCTGTTTTAATAACTTTGTAGTTGTTACACCACTTTGAAGTGTAACAGTTTATTATGGTTAAATAAATTCACATTTTATCCAAAAAAAATAATGATACTCCATTTTTCAATTAGTCTCTCTTATGATAATTTAGTCCAAAAAAAATAGTATTTGTTAGTATATTAAATCACTAGTTATTATATAAAAATTTCAATGTTACAAATGTTTTTATTATCACTTTATTTATTTAAAATTATTTCTAACACCATAAAAATCATTTATTTAAACATCGAATCGAATAACGTT
Source organism: Bretschneidera sinensis (assembly GCA_023935145.1). Classification (NCBI taxonomy): domain Eukaryota; kingdom Viridiplantae; phylum Streptophyta; class Magnoliopsida; order Brassicales; family Akaniaceae; genus Bretschneidera; species Bretschneidera sinensis. The sequence continues at coordinate 62,707,455 of CM043704.1, read as the reverse complement.
AAAATCAACTTAAAGTATTATCAATTAAAATATTTGATTATAACTATAAATTCAATATTTTTTTTATACTCCCATTTAGTTTTAGCATTGCCTCAATTAAGTTTTTTTTTTTTTTTTTTTTTTTTTTTGCAAATTTAATCAAGTGTTCATTTTAATTTGTAAAAAAGGTCAAACCAAGCCAAACTATCTATTGATTATTGCTTTAATATTGTTTTTTTCTATTTTAAAAATTAATAATTTTTTTTTGTAATGTAATTAAAAAAAATAAGCTCAAGTGAAACTTGCAAAAATGCTTGACCAAACTAATTGAACTTCTCAAATATATATTGGTTGTAAGTGTATATAGAAAGTATATATAGTGGAGATGTGCAATTGGTTGCATATGTCATCTATAGGCATATGTTTTTATTACATAATTCAGATAATTAAGCCTTTGATTATCTGTATTTTAAGTTGTAAATGCTTGATTCTTAAGTTACTTGTCGATTTAATCCTTGAAGTTTAAGTCAATAATTATAACCTCTTAATTTGGGAACATTAAAATTATACCCAAAATTGAAAAATTGAAAAAATGCTTTTAAGTTATTTTGTTTTTTGAAAAATGCTTTTTTCAGTACATATTAATTAATATAGATACCTATTTTAAAATAAAAATTATTATTGCCAATCTCAAGAAGAATCAAAAAGAAAACTCCAAAGATGGTAAAACAAAGAAATTTACCAGTAGTAACTGCTAAAGTCGAAATTGGGATAGTTTTTGAATTTTGAGTAATTAAAAGAAATATTTGTAGACAAATTAGAAGCAGCAGATTCAGATTTTCTTCCAAAAATGCCAGCTTCACATTGACATTGCTGGTTGTGCGGAATAGTAGTGGACAGTAATATCCCGAAAATGAAAAGGGTACTTCTGTACTTTTAAGTGTCATGTACTCATATTCATCTCCATCAAGCGGTGTGCTCTCGTGATCATCGTCTAACTTGCCGTGAAATACAGATCAGCTAAATACACGTGTTCACAAAAGGAAATGGATATTGCCAAGGCAAATTCTACAATACACAAGGCGTCACTACTGACGAAAGAGACAAAACGGTCGCTTTTAAAGTCAACTACTACAATTTTGTTTTCTCTCTGTTTTTTTATATTTTAAATTTGTGATATAATAAAATGTATTGAAAAAATTCATTTCATTTAAAGATATGTGAAAACAAAAATGAAGTTACAAATTTTTTTGATAACAAGTTTTAATTACAGTATTTAGTTTTTTACATAGAAGATGCGAAAATGGTCACGACACAATTTAAATAATAATGATACTCCTTTTTTGGATAATAAATAAAAGAAATAAATTAAATAATTGGTTGTGTTTGGAATAAAATTATTGCAGATTTAAAAGACAAGATTCTTAGTTTTCATAAGAATGACTTTCTACCTATCAAAACTAGTGTGACTATATATATAAAACAGTTCTAGCACGTCACATAAGCAATGACGTGAACATTAATATGGATATACCACTTAATTATCAAATCACTTTTTTTCTCAAATAAAATATACTTACTTTCAAATTCAAATATTTATATGTTTTATCTTTAACTAACAAATTTATTTAATCTCTCAATTAATAATAACCATAATAATTCTTGATTAATATTTACTCACATAATAATTTTTATTATCTACAAAATAGTTGTTAATCTGAAAAATCGAGATCGGTCTCAATTAATAATAACCATAATAATTCTTGATTAATATTCACTCACATAATGATTCGGGATCATCTTTCACTGTCACAATATCTCAGGGTTTGCACAGTTCTTTGCATTCTTTCACTGTTTCTTTACATTCCTTTAGTTGGTGAATTAGCTTCTCTCGAACTTGAGAGGAAGCTAATGGGTTGGACTTCTATTCTATCACAAGCTCATCGTACGCATCATATCCATCACAATTTTCGGAAGCACGACCATACTCAACACAACCATGGTCAGCAGCTTTAGGAGCATAATAATAATTTTTATAAGCTACTCTTTCATCATCATAAATATAATCGTCATTGTCATTCAAAGCATGGACATCTTGAGAACTCTGCTCACACTCATACTCATATTGGTGCTGCAATTCTTTAAGTCGTCTCTCATCATGATAAACCCAATAGTGAAGTTCTCTAGATTCTTCATACACACGTCGGGGAAGATAACACCAACCATACTTGATCGCTTTGGATTTCAACGCATCCAAGCGAGAATAAACGCTTGATAACTGATCTTGTAGATTTCGAATACAAATCCGAGTACGGTAAGATATGATATCAAATTAAAATACCTTAAACATAATTATTTTTTTTTTCTCTTTTTCTGTTTTTTGCTATTTTTTCCTACTATTTTTCTATTTTTGCAAGAAAAAAATTACAGATAATTATAGTAAAAAAAAAAAAGAAAACCTTGAATTTTTTTTTGAACTGGCTCGACTCGGCCCAACTCTCTGTTTACGGCTAGTGGTGGAAGTTAACGACAAACAACAAAAGAAGATGTATTTGGCTATTGTACAAAGGATTTTTTTGATGGTGTTTTTTTTTTCTCACAGGGAAACGAAATTAGGGCTTTGATTCCCTTAGCCGAGTAGTTGGGGTTCTTCACGCGATGTCAGCCCAGGTTGTTGGCTTCGATAAGATGAAGGGCAATTATGCAACCTGTCCTAATTTTGGGGTGATTTATAAGGAGGTTGGGAACAATAACAGGGCAAATTATGTTGATTTTGTCTTACATAATGGTTAGCTGTTTCGAGCTACGAGGTTATGCATCCTTTGCACCTCTCTTCGAGAATTTCTTGTTTGGGAGATACATGCAGGAGGATTGGCAGGTCACTTAGGTCGTGACAAAACTATTTCCCTAATAGAGGATAGGTTTTATTGGCCGTCGTTAAAAAGAGATGTTTCGAGGATAGTGTCTCAATGTCGTACTTGCCAATTGGCCAAGGCTAAGAAACAAAACAAGGGTCTCTATACCCCCTTCATTTCCCCCATAAACCATGGAGAGACTTAAGTATGGATTTTGTCCTTGGGTTACCTAAACCAACATACGGACACGACTCTATTTTTGTGATGGTAGATAGATTCTTCAAGATGGCCCATTTTATTCCCTGTAGTAAAACATTGGACACTTCCCATATCGCTAAGTTGTTTTTTAGGGAAATAGCTAAATTGCATGGTTTGCCTTCGTCCATTTTGTCTGATAGAGATGTCAAATTTGTTAGTTATTTTTGAAAAACACTTTGGAAACTTTATGGCACTACATTGAAGTTTTTTGCTACTTTTCACCCACAAACAGATGGTCAAACCTAGGTGGTTAATCGTAGTCTAGGTGACTTGCTTCAGCGCATTGTCGGAGAAAAATATGGTACTTTGGATCTGATTGTACTTGCAGTTGAGTTCGTCTATAACAATTTCATAAACCGCTCCACTGGTTAAAGCCCTCTTAAAATTGTACATGGCTACTCACCCCATACAACCTTCGATCTAGTTCCCCTTCCCCCTGATGCCCGCATTTCTGAACCTGCTGAATTCTTTGCACAACACATCCATAATTTGCATGCTAAAATTCGACGAAAAATTGCTCTAAGTAATGCTGATTATAAGCTTGATGCTGATGCGCATCATAGGGATAAATATTTTAATGTAGGTGATCATGTTATGGTTCGTATTCGCCATGAACGCCTCCTTAAAATTTCTTCCAAAAAACTGCATGCCCGGGCCATTGGTCCCTTTCCCATAATTCACAAACTTGGATCTAATGCATATTTATTGGATTTCCTTAAACTCTTTAATATTAGCTCTTTTTTCAATATGAAAGATCTCACCCTTTATCAAGGCACCTTTGAGCCGCCTGTAATGTGGAAAATCTCCTAACCACATTATTCGGACGTCGAGCAAAGGCAATCATTTCATCTGAATAGTTGTTATCCACCATTTATGGCACCTAACTGTATTAAAACAATTAATATGAGAAAACTATCAAAGTTTTATTGAATTAACTTATACCATTCAAAGACAATTCATATTATGCCTAACATGTCTCGTAAGCCATGAGGGAAATATCTCAACTAATCACTTTTATTCAAGACTTTGTATTAGTCGATTGGAATGATTGGTTAGTCTTTGAGCAACCAAAAATTCGCTGCAAAAATCAATATTATCATTAAGATACATAACAACTAAATTTAACCACATGATTAACCTCCTTTATTGATACTAACCTACGAAAATGGGAAAGTTTATCATTATGGAGTAACACATAACGATGTGCTTGAGCCAATGACATGTCATTAAGCTCAATACTTACAATCTTTCCCATAATCCATCCACATGAGGAGAACATGTACTTATCCGGATAATCTAAATTATCACTGTTCCTTTGGGAGTGATTGAATTTTGTCTTTACACCTTTGAAGTATTATGAGCAATATGTTAGACATTCTTCTTTGTTGTACCCTTCTGCAATCGACCCTTCAGGTCGACTTCTATTATGTACATAAGATTTCAAGCGTACCAGATACCTTGCAAAGCCAAAAATTTACAAATGAGATTTGAACATCTAACCTTTTAACAAGATACATCGATCTATAGTGTATGCGATCACTAAGTTTGGCCTTTGAGACTAAACGAATGATTAGATGAACCATAATGGTAAAGAAACCAGAAGGAAATATTTTCTCCAAATGGAAAAGTGTCAATGCAACATGTGACTCTAATAAGTCAAGTTCCTAGCGATCAAGGGATTTAGAGTATAAAGCTTTAAAAAATGATGATATCTCAGAAACAACTACTACAACATGTCCAGCCAAAGATGCTCTCAAGGCAATAGGAAGGATATCTTCAATCAATATGTGACTGTTGTGATTCTTTAAGTTTGACAGCTTACACTCCTTTAGGTTAACACATCTTGAGATGTTTGATGCATACCCATAAGGAACTTTGAGATTTGCCAAAACTGTCAAGAAATTATCGTTCTCTTTTGCAAATATAATGTAGCATGCTAGAAGAGAGTGATCTTTTCCGTTTGGAAGGTCAACTAGATGGAGGTCCTTTCTAATACCAATTTCTTCGAGATCACATCATACTTTTTTTTATTATCTTTAGTCTTACCATCTATATTCAATATTGTTTCAATCAAATTATCACATATATTCTTCTCTATATGCATCACATCTAGATTATGACGAAGAAGATTGTTTTTCCAATAAGGTAAAAAAAAAAATGCTTCTTTTTTTTCCCACAAAGTTTGTATAACTCCTTCATCCATTGAATGATCCTCATTTTCAATGTTTTCTAGGAAATCACCTACACCTTCAAAAACATTATCAACTTCATCCACTAGTACTTACCTCGTAGAGGTACCAACATCCTCTCTTTCCTTTTCTTAGAAAACTTCGAGGTTTTACTATAGATGTAATTTCCACCCTCTAGTTGAGTTAAAAAATCGTGTCTAGACTGTGGAATATAACCAGATCCCATCTCTATGGTGCCATCAAACTGATCCTTTTAAAACCGAAAAGAATGATTTTCTTCTAACCATCGATGATGACCCATATGGCAAAACTTTCCTCCATGCTTTAACCATGCGGAATGCGTAGAGTCCCTGTAACATGGACAAGCAACATGCCCCTTGGTGCTCCAACCAGATAAGTTCACATATGCAGGAAAATCATTAATGGTCCAAAGAAGAGAAGCGCACAACTTAAAGTTTTGATTATTGGATGCATCAAACGCATTAACACCATCTCATAATTGTTTCAACTCTTCCATTAGAGGCTGCAAAAAGATATCAATATCATTATCGGGGCCTTTTTCACTGGGAATCACCATTGAAAGAATGAACGAGGTTGCTTCAAGAAAAACCATGGTGGCAAATTATACGAGACCAAAAGAATAGGCCATGTGCTATAAGTAGAGCTCATTGTTCAAAAGAGATTGAACCCGTCACTAGCTAGGCCAAGCCTAACACTACGAGGATCAATTGCAACATCTGGATACAAAGCATCAAATTCTTTCTAAGCTAATCCATCCATCGGGTGTCTTAAAGTTTCATCCTTTGTTTGTTCTTTATTATGCCATCTCATTAAGGATACCATTTTAGATGACATATATATCCTCTTCAATCCCAGTATTAGAGAAAATAACGCAACACTTTAGACGATTTTTTTTTAATTAGACAGAGTATCCCTCTCATTCAACGGATCATCCTTATCGGGATTATTTTTAATCCACTGTGGCATACCACATACATGACAAAATTCATCATTCATATACTCATCCCCAATATAATGTGCAGTCATTAGATGCCATGGTATCAAGGATGTCATTTTAGATGACATATATATCCTATTCAATCTCGATATTAGAGGAAAATAAAGCAACATTTTAACCGGTTTTTTCTTTTTAGACAAAGCATCCCTCTCATTCAACAGATCATCCTCCTCAACATTGTTTTTAATCCACCGTGGCACACCACATACATGAAAAAATTCATCATTCACATACCCCAATACAATGTGCAGTCATTAAGACAAACATGAATCTTCTCATAGCCAAGACCCAAACCTTTGATAATCTTCTTGGCTTCATAATAATTTGATGGCATTAGAGCACACATCGGAAATTCCATGTTGATAAACTCAAGCAACATAGTAAGACATTTATTAGACCACCCATTTAAACATTTGATGTGTAGTATGTATAACATAAAAGATAACTTCGTAAAATTCTGATAACCTGGATAAAGTTCATGATCATAATCTTTCGTCAATGTATGATACTGAGTTATCTTATCAATAAAAGAATGAATGGGATGTTCGACATGTAAAGGCTCACCACAACCATTAACCTCAAACACTCCATGGGCTTGTTGCTCTTCACTATGCTCATTTGAAGATCCCACTTCAATTTGCTCGCTTAATGGTTCATTGTTTTGGTTTGCACAAATAACCTTGAAGGCACCTCAGAGCAAACCCAACATGTTATCTCGTCCCATGAAGCCAACTAGAACACTAGTGGGTTCTAAACTAAATGAGGAATAGTGTATCCGAAATACTTTCTCACTATGAAAAAATCACTCGGTGTAACCTAGACTAAAGCCATTATACAACAAATGCTCTTGAACAACTTCTGGTTCAAATGAAGAACAATTGCCACATTTTCAACATGGATAAACAATACTACCACTAGCATAAGCTTTCTGACATGCAAATATAATGAAGTTTGCAACACCATCCATATAAGCTTTACTCAACCTTGGTTTATCTATCCAAAATTTATCCATTTTAAGATTATGCCAGTAGACTTCCTTAAAAAATATTAATAAAGTATTCAGTAGATAATTTTAGGCAAGAGCATACATAATCACAAAGTTAGAATTGATTACTAAGTTGATGAAATGAAATAGAGAACAACAATTTTCTACTCAACAGTTATAAATAATTTCCAATAGGATGCTCTAAAAATGTTAGATTTTAGATTTTGAAGTAGTTTTACAATCTGCATAGTAACCCTTCCCAATATATGCAGCAAGTATGCTCTCTTAATACCAAAAACAAAATGATAAATGGTATAATCTATGAACTATAGCAAAACTCTCAAAAGTTAATCATTTTATTACAGATTTAATAATTCAAAGTAAAGTTTATATCAACTAACACAAGACAAACATCATGAACACAACACAGAACGAAAAGAGACTATTGCTAAATAATTTCAGTAGGAACCAAGACAATTTGAAGCACTTTCAGTAATTTACTTCATTTTAATTAAAAACTTTCCGTAGATGTGTAGTATTGGTGAAACTCTTTTAGTAGTTCTTTTAATGCCCATTTTCAATTGTAACATAAAGGAAAAAGAAAATGATAGAAGAAAGCATGATATTAAAGCAGGAAAACCAAAGCATATGACTAGGAAGATGACAATGAAAAATGATAAATGGAAATAGATGCTCTAGGAATGTTAAATTTTAGATTTTGAAGTAGTTTTACAATTTGCACAGCAACCCTTGCACACAGCCCTTCCCAATACATGCAGCAAGTATGCTCTCTTAATACCAAAAACAAAAGGATAAATGGTATGATCTATGAACTATAGCAAAACTCTCAAAAGTTAATCATTTTATTACAGATTTAATAATTCAAAGCAAAGCTTATAAAATAATGAATTAATAATGACTATTATTTATTATTATAATAATAATAGTGTTTGTGAAGAAATTAGAGATTGTAAAAGATAATGAATAGTGTTAGGGTATTTTAATACTTAAATTTCTTATCTTACTTTATTTTTAATTCAATAATCTCATAAGCAAAACATAGGATTAAAGTATTACTTGTTTAATCTCCTTTATCCTACCTTATATTAATTCTAATCATATTTTACTATAATTCTGCCGGTGAACCAAATGACTCATAAGTACATAAACTTTCTAGTAGTAGTAGATGCAAGGAAAAACATAGAGATTAACCTAAAAAATACTCCAACTAAGCCATTGAAAAACTCGTTTCCTAGATACCCATTTGGCCATCTTAATCTTTTGCCATTTGGGTCCCTTATATGGTTATTGCAACCTATCACACAATCCATATGTTTCTCCATCAAACTCCTAATTTACTCTCTATGGTAACTGATTAGGATCCTTTTTAATTGAGTTTTTTTTTCCTAAATCGAATATCTAAAAATCTTAATTATAAAAAATATAGTACTTTTTATCGCATTATTAAATAAAAAAGTAAATCACATCAATAATTTTTATAATTTAACAAAATGCACAGCAGCCCCTGCAAAATAGCCATAGTTACTCTCATACACCTCAGAGACTCGTTAAAGTTTATAACAGGAGTTATCAGTGTAGAATATAAGGTTCATAGTTTAAAATGTCAAATATGAACATTTTTGGATGTTAAATCATATACAATTATGCATGGAAGAACAATTAGAATATTGTACTTGGTATTAATTTTCAGGAAATTGTATACCTAAACATTCCAACCATATAATTTTCCAATATGTTCTATAGAAAGTTGAAACTGCTTGTGAAATGCACACAAATTTTGGATATTCACAACAAGATAAGTGGATTTTGCTGGCACTTTATTTTTGGCGCTTACTATAAGCGTCGTCGTAAGTCCTCAGCCGGCGCTTCATTTCTGGCACATCTACAAAGTGCTGCAATGTCCAAAGAACATATATCGGCGCTTCAAAGCGCCGTTATATGCGAAACCTATTGCCTATTTCAGCGCAATATACTGGCACTTAAAAGCGTCGCAATATGATCAAAATCCATTTCGTGTTTCGGCGTTTGGAAACGCCACAATATGATGGGTTCAAGCATATTATAGCATTTGCAGGCACCACAATATGTAGAAACCCATTTATGTGTATTGTGGCACTTATAAACGCCGAAATAGGAGTTAAAATAGCCGGTGATACATGCGTTGAGTGTAATTTCTCAGTCAACGCGGGTGTCTTCTTCCTCATCTTCTTACTGCTCGCGACTCCTTCTTCTTACTCGCGACTCCTCTTCCTACTTGTGTTTCTAACTTATTCCTCATCTTCTTTGTCTTTCTTTATTCAAAATTTCTGGGCATGTATATTTCACTCCGTATATATTCTATAAACTGTGGATTCGATAAGTTTTTCTGATTGATAGTGTATCAGATTTTGATTTGATGTCATATTCTTATGCATTTACTTTTGTTTGGTTATTCCTTTTTATATTTGGTTTATATATATTGTGGATTTTGCTAAATTCTCTCTGTTTCTTGAACTGGATTTTTTTTAGTTAATCTAGTAAATGATTTTAGAATTTAAGAGCTCATAATATGACAAATGAATAGTGAGAACCTAATAACAAAATTCTGCAAGGACTACATCCAACAATCTAGTCATATAATTCAGCACTAAGTTCATTATACATGGAATAAGCAGTCCAAAATGTTCAGAGTTGCACGATGAAAATGCTAGCAAGTGAATAAATGGAATATATGATCATCTCTCTATTTTAACTACAAATCATGAGTGGTATTGACCTATGGGAACTTAGACCAATTAGCCTTACAAATCATGAGTGGTATTGACCTATGGGAACTTAGACCAATTAGCCACAAGATAGAGTGAAATCCCATAATTGAGGTTTGCTCTTTCAGATTGTATAGCGTGTTATCTATGTCTTTGCCTAAAAGGAAACATACTTGGAAAATATTCAGCTAAGAGTTCTCCAAACTTGTGAAGAATTACCTTGGCTGGTTATGTAGACTACAACATTGAATTCCTTTGCTATCTTGATAAGTCAAGAGAGCATCTGTGCCAATTTTTGTTGCAAATTGCAACTGGCTTATGTGAGAATATAGAATTGACTTGAACTTTGGGTTACCATGGACATCGTAAGGAATCTTGGAGTTAACCTAGCGCTCTGCAAGTTCTCCTCTTCCTGTGAAGTCCACTGATAGCACAGTGTACATATTTTTCTTTCTTAGCTGAATATGAAAGACAATATCATAACATGCAAAACTCTTTTGCTAGCGATATTATAATAATATCATGTTATTGTTGTCCTCAGTTTATTGCTGTTTTAATCTATTTTTGGATTAGTCTTCTACCTCCAAGTAACATTCTCCAACTTGGGGAACTAGTTTGATATGTTATATTATATGCTTTTGTTTCATATTTATATTTTGGATTTGAGTACATGCAGGAAGTAGGACACTTTCTTGCTACTTTCTCAAAGAAAGTGAAACTAAGCATATTTTACTTCATTCCGAACATTACTCTTGGAAACTTTGGTGTAATTGCTTAGGTGAGTTTATCTAATTATTTTTGATAGCAACTCTACACTTAAAAAAATTAGGTGGTAGAGTGTTATATCTAATTAACTTTGTATATTGCACAATTCCAAGGTGCCCATGTTTTAAGATGATGGTAAAAAATATATCCTATGTTTTAATGTTTTTCTTTTCTTAAAATATGAAAACAGATTGATTTTCAGCTTGTGGATCAGAAACTACATAACTAATCTTTTTTCTGAGTCAGTATCAATAACAAACAATTGGCCAAGTTTTTTTCGTTTTTTTTTTATATTATTCATAGAGGCGTACCCAGAAGTTTGTAGGTTAATAATGTTAACCTGCTTAACCTTCATCAAGTTAAAAGACATATGTATGAATGTACTATGGGTGTGTGTTTTGCTTGTAAATGCACAAATATGACTGATAGAGATGTCCGTGCTGCATCCAGGAAGGTTTTGATTATTGGAACTTCTAACTAAAGCATAGTGAAAATTATAATTCATACCCTTAAATTCAAGTATATTGGATGAATGTTTCAACTATGATGGATGTTTGATCTCATATTCAACATAGATAATATTTTTTGCTATTTGAATCTTAGTTATTTTCTTTTGTTTTGATATATTTGAATTAAAGGCTTCTAATACTTTCTAGAGGCTTTAACTCTTTATTCTTCTACGCTTAATTGATGAAGTTGGTGTTGCTTTCTTATATGCTTGGTTGAATCAAGTCGTATTATGTTTTTGTATAGCATCTTATATATGCCTATGCTATATGTATAAGTAGGGGTGGCTGCGCAGCAGCACCTATGAAGGGAGCACAACAGCCCCTGTGTAGGGTCGGTTGGAGCTGCGCCTGTGCAGGGACGGTGATTATATCAAATTGTTGTTATCAATTTCAGTTCATCCACTTAGCAATCAAATCTAAGTTTGTGATTATGCCTTCTTTTGCCTAAAATAGTTCAATTCTGACTTTCTTAATATTGTTTTAGGAAAGTCTATTGGTGTCATCTTAAAATGGATAAAAGTTGGATAGATAAACTGAGGTCAAGTAAAGCTTATATGGGTGGTGTTGCAAAATTCATTATATTTGCGTGTTAGAAAGCTTATGATAGTGGTAGTATTGTTTGTCCATGTAGGAGATGTGGTAATTGTTCTTTATTTAAACAGAAGTTGTTCAGGAGCATCTGTTGTATAATGGGTTTAGTCCAGGTTACACCGAGTGGGTTTTTCATGGGGAGAAAGTCTCTCGTATAGACCACACTCATACTAATTTAGAACCCACTAGTGTTTCAGTTGGCTTCATGGGATGAGATGACGTGTTGGGTTTGCTCTGAGGTGTCTTCGAGGGTACTTGTGAAAACTGAAACAATGAACCATTAAGTGAAGGAATCGAAGTGGGATCTTCAAATGAGCATGGTGAAGAGCAATAGGCCCATGGTGTGTTTGAGTTCAATAATTGTGGTGATCCTTTACACGTCGAACATCCAGTTCATTCTGTTATTGATGAGACGACTTAGTATCGCAATTTAATGAAAGATTATGATGATGAACTTTATCCGGGTTGTCAGAATTTCACAAATTTAACTTTTATGTTATACCTACTACACATCAAATGTTTGAATAGGTGGTATGGTAAATCTCTTACTATGTTGCTTGAGTTTATCAACATGGCATTTCCGTTGTGTGCTCCAATGCTATAAAATTATTATGAAGACATGAAGATTATCAAAGGATTGGGTCTTGGCTATGAGAAGATTCATGTTTATCCTAATGACTGCACATTGTATTGGGGTGAGCATGTGAATAGTGAATTTTGTCATGCGTGTAGTATACCATGGTGGGTTAAAAACAATGTTGATGATGAGGATCTATTGAATGAGAGGGATGTTCCATCTAAAAATAAAAAGCCAGCTAAAGTATTACGTTATTTTCCTCTAATACCGAGATTGAAGAGGATATATATGTCATCTAAAACGGCTTTGTTGATGAGATGGCATGATAAAGATCGGACAAAGGATGAGATTTTAAGACACCCGACAGATGGATTAGCTTGGAATGAATTTGATACTTTGTATCCCAATTTTGCAGCTGATTCTCATAGTGTTATGCTTGGCCTAGCTAGTGACGGGTTCAATCCCTTTCGAGCAATGAGTTCTACTTATAGCACATGGCCCGTTCTTTTGGTCCCATACAACTTGCCACCGTGGCTTTGCATGAAGCAAACATTGTTCATCCTTTCAATGGTGATTCTTGGTGAGAAAAGCCCCAATAATGATATTGATATCTTTTCACAGCCTCTAATGGAAGAGTTGAAACAATTATGGGATGGTGTTGATGCGTTTGAAGTGTCCCCCAATCAAAGCTTTAAGCTGCGCGCTTCTTTTCTTTGGATCATTAATGATTTTTCAGTATACGCAAACTTATCTGGTTAGAGCACCAAGGGGCGTGTTGCTTGTCCATGTTGTGGGAACTCTACGCATTCTATATAGTTAAAGCATAGGGGAATGTTTTGCTATATGGGTCATCGTAAATGGTTAGAAGAAAACCATGAGTTTCATTTTCAAAAGGATCAGTTTAATGGCACCATAGAGTTGGGATCTGCTCCTGTTCCACAGTCTGGACATGATGTTTTAAGAAAACTAGAGGGTGAAAACTACATCTATGGTAAAACCTCGAAGCCTTCTACGAAGAGGGCAAGAGAGGATGTTGATACCTCTATGGGGCAAGTACTAGTGGATGAAGTTGATAACCTTTTTGAAGGTGTGGATGATGTTAACCCTCACCAATATTTTAATGATGACAAAACACAACTCTTATTATACTAACGAGGCTATCTAAGTGTATTAAGCAATAAGAGCATTCAACCAAGGAATAAGGTGCAAGAACTCAACCCAAATCAAACATCAAGTGAAGACAGAAGAACTAGTATAGGTCTAAGGTATTGAAACAAGTTGTAAGTCTCACTTGTTCAGGTAATTAGCTTGTTTAATGGCTCTTTTTTAAAAAGCATTTTAACATAACCTTTTAAACAAATGTTTTTAAAGCTAAAAGCTATTAAACACATGAAAACTGGGTTGTTAAAGCAACCCAATCGACTGGGTACTTATACCAATTTTTTGGTATAAAGGTCAGTATGTTCCCAGTCGACTGGATGCTTTATACCAGTCGACTAGTGTTCTGGTAAGAGATTTCCCAGTCAACTAGTAATCTTGGCAGAAGGTTTCCAGTCGACTAGTAAGACATACCCAGTCGACTTGTACCTTTAACAGCCTTAAAAATGTGATTTTTAAAGAGGACCTAGTCGACTGGTACTAAGACCCAGTCGATTGGTACCTTCAACAGCCTTAAAAATGTGATTTTTAAAGAGGACTCAGTCGACTGGTACTAAGACCCAGTCGACTGGTAGTTCAAAAAATATGACCGTTGGGACGCGAAATTTCAACACAAATTGTACCAAAATGGATAAAATCAGTTCCAAACGGGCATATTACATCAAGGCTATATAAACCTACTCCATTAAGGATTTAAAAACAAAGCTTTACACATTCAAACAAGTTTTTACTCATTGAAACTCAAAAAGCTTGGAAAATTGAATGTTGAGCCATTCTTCAAGCTTTACCTAGAAAGAGAGATATTATTCAGTTGTATAAGCTTCATTTGTTGTCTCTCTACTGTTTTCTTTACAGTATTTATTGTAAAGGGATTTGCTTCCAGAAGGAAGGGATTTGCTTCCAGAAGGAAGGGATTTGCTTCCGAAAGGAAGGGGTTTTGCTTCCGAAAGGAAAGGGTTTGCTTCCGAAAGGAAGGAGTTTGCTTCTGAGAGGAAGGGATTATAAGGTTTGTGCAACACCCATGAAGTTGCACGACTAAGGTTCTTAGTGGATTACTTCAAGGAGGTTCCTTGAAGAGAGTGGACGTAGAGTCGAAACGATTCCGATATTGCTGAACCACTATAAACTGAGTTTGCATCCTTTATTCTGTAAACTCTTTATTTATAGCACATATTACTTGTTTATATGCTTGTTGTGGTATCTGTTTTATAAACTTGTGTTTTAATCCTCAAAAGTTTTTAAAACCCAATTCACCCCCCTCTTGTGTTAAAACCTCAGTCTACAATTGGTATCAGAGCCTCGTTCTCAATTTTAGGCTTAATATCCTTGAGTTGATCCGATGACAGCAAATAGTTATTCTGAGGGACACTCATATACTAGGCCTTTCTTGTTCAATGGCTCCAACTATAACTATTGGAAAAACAGGATGAAAATCTTTGTTGAAGGACAAGATTATAATCTGTGGAGAGTCATTGAAGAGGGACCTAAAATTCCATCAAAGGAAATCACTATTAGAGATATCATTCATATAATGCTTAAACTCAAAACTGAGTACAATGAGGAGGATTGTAGAATGATGTCTTTCGATAGTAGAGCAACAAGTATTTTACATTGTTCTTTAGATATATCTGAATACAATAAAATCTCTGCATGTGTTTCAGCTAAGGAAATACGGGATAAATTGAAAGTTACATATGAAGGAACTAATGAGGTTAAAAAATAAAAAATCTATATGCTAGTGTCTGAATAGGAATTTTTTAGAATGTCTCCTAACGAAACAATTTCTCAAATGCACTCACGTTTCACAACTATTGTTAATTGTTTGAAGCTTCTTGATAGGAACATTGAGGAATTTGAATTAACAAGAAAAATCTTAAGATATTTGCCATCAATATGGAAAGCAAAGAAGACTTCTATCATGAAGGCCAAAGATCTCGACAAACTTGATATTGAGACACTTCTTGGGTCATTGCTAACATATGAGATGGAGGAAATGAATCCCATTGTCAATGATGATGAGAAGAAGAAAAATGTGATAGCTCTCAAAGCCTCTACATACAACAGAGAAGTGGAATCAGAAGAAGAGGCAGTGAGCAGCGAAGAAGATGGTGAGATGGCTCTAATCACCAAGCAGTTTCATAGATTCTTAAAGAAAAGCAAGAAACCTTACACAAAGGACCCCACCTCAAAAAGGGAACCACTTGTGTGCTATAGATGCAAGAAGTTCGGTCACATCAAGGCCGATTGTATTGCTACAAACAAACCATACAAGAGCTTCAAGAAGAAAGCCATGATAGCAACTACTTGGAGTGATGATGAAGAAGATGAAACCTCGAATAAAGAAGTTGGATACGAGGAAATTGCTAACCTATACCTTATCGCAATTGATGATGAAAATGAGGTATCATCTTCTCCCTCTTCTAAAAATAACATTATGAGTAGTAGTGAAGAATTGTTAGAAGTCATAAATGAAATGCATGATGAATTAAAGAAATTTGATTCTAGGAACTTTACTCTTAAGAAAGATGTGTCATCCCTTTCTAAAGAGATGATAAGTCTAAGAGAAGAAAAAAAAAATTATCTTCATTACTGTATGATGCTTCTCAAGAGTTCTTCAAGGATGAAAATAAGAATTTAAAGAAAAAGATATTAGAATTGAATGGTACTATATCTAGACTCATGCTTGGAAAAGAAAAGCTTGATGAAGTGCTTTCTTGCCAAAGATTAAGTGGAGGAAAATTTGGTCTAGGATACTCTCCATTAGGCAAGCAAAAATCAAAAGAGGGCTTATTCATGAAAGCTTCATGTGTGAATGAAGCCTATACTTCAAAGGTTAAAATCACAGCCCCATTGAATGATAGCATGTCTAGCAATACTAATTCTAATGCTAATATAAGATTGAAGAATCCTATAAATACTCATGTTTATATGTATGCTCATTCAAGGAAAGCTTATGTACATGCTAGGAATAATCATCATTAGCATCCTAGGAACAATTTGTATACTCAAGACTTGCACACTGCACAAGCATATCCTAGGAATTACAATCATAGTCATTTTAGAAATAATATGTATACTAATGATAATGCAAGCATGTATCCTAGAAATTATCATCATACATTTTCTGGAAATGACATGTACATTCATA
The DNA here is from genome assembly GCA_023935145.1 of Bretschneidera sinensis. Lineage (NCBI taxonomy): Eukaryota > Viridiplantae > Streptophyta > Magnoliopsida > Brassicales > Akaniaceae > Bretschneidera > Bretschneidera sinensis. The sequence continues at coordinate 62,690,658 of CM043704.1, read as the reverse complement.
TTCCTCATAATAGAAACATGTATCCTAGGAACTCATATCCTAAGCATTATAGGCATGCACAACTAAATTCTCCTAGAGAATTCAATAACTATCATCCTAGAACTGTGCATTATAACAATGTCTATAGATCACCATATGCTGTTAAGAAAGTATGGGTCCCAAAAGGAACCGTATTTTCAAGGACTAACCCCAAAGGACCCAAAACATTTTTGGTAACTAAAAATGCAATTGTGTATCCTTGTGTGATGTAGATATGTCTCCACACCAAGGAAAAAGGTAACTGTTGGTACCTTGATAGTGGATGCTCAAAACACATGACCAGTGATAAAAGTGTATTCAAGGAGCTAACTCTAAGAGATGGTGGACTTGTCACCATTGGAGACAACACAAAAATAAAGATCATCGGGCATTGAAAAGTTGGTAATGATTTCTCAACTATAGAAAATGTATTGCTAGTGCAAGGCCTTAAGCCAAATTTACTAAGTATTAGTCAACTTTGTGACAAAGGCAACAAAGTCACATTTGAGACCTCTCATTATCTAGTTATAGACATCAAGAGTAACAAGATCAAGTTTGTTGGCCATAGACATGAAAATGTTTATATAGTTGATTTGAAATCCTTGCATTCCGAAAATGAAAAATGTTTTCCTGCCATTAGTGAAAATCCATGGCTATGGCATAGAAGGCTTGGTCATGTGAATATGAACTTGCTGAAAATTATTTCAAGAAAAGATTTAGTCATTGGACTTCCCAAAATCAATTTTAAAAAAGACAAAGTATGTGATGCTTGTCAAATGGGAAAACAAACTAGGATTTCTTTTAAATCAAAGAATGTAGTCTTAACCACTAGACCATTGGAACTTTTGCGTATGGACTTATTTGGTCAAATTAGTACCTTATTGCTTACAAGGATGAAGGTTTCAAAGGATTTGAAAACTTTTGCAAAAAGGTTCAAAATGAAAAAGGGATTTGTATTTTAAGCATTAGAAGTGATCATGGAAAAGAATTTTAAAACCAAAGTTTTTCAAAATTTTGTGATGAAAATAGAATTGATCCAACTTTTCAGCTCCTAGAACTCCTCAACAAAATAGAGTTGTTGAGAGAAAAAATAGAGTTCTAGAAGAATTTTTAAGAACAATGCTTTGTGAAAATAGTTTACCAAAATACTTTTGGGCATAATCGGTAAACACTTCTTGCTATTTCTTAAATAGAATTTAAGTAGGCCTATGTTTGACAAAACTTTGTATGAATTATGGAAAGGTAGAAAGCCTAATATCTCTTATTTTTGTACTTTTGGTTGTAAATGCTTCATCCTAAACAACAATAAAACTAAATTGGGTAAATTTGACTCTAAGACCGATGAAGGGATATTTTTAGGATATTCAATCTCTAGTAAGGCTTATAAAATCTTCAACAAGAGAACTCTAGTGGTAGAAGAATCCGTACATGTAACTCTTGATGAGTATAACACAATTAGTAGTAGAGAAGTTTCCTTTAATGATGATGCAGATTTTATTCCAAGAACGAAAACTCGTAATCCCATTGTTGGCCTAAATAAGAGTCCACCTCAAACAAATGAAGAGATGGAAACTCTCAAATTGGACCAACCATCTATAAGCCGACAAGAGTATGGTCTTCCCAGAGATTAGAGGTATATAAATTATCACCCAATCGATCAAGTGATTGGTGATCCTTCACAAGGGGTAAGAACTCGTTCCTCTACTAGAAATATTTGCAATTATGTAGCTTATTTGTCTCAAGTAGAACCTAAGACATTTATAGAAGGTGAAAAGGATAATGATTGGATAATTGCAATGCAAAAAGAAATAAATCAATTTGAAAGGAACAATGTATGGAATCTAGTCCCTAGACCTAAGAATCATACAATAATTGGAACTAAATGGGTATTTAGAAATAAAATTGATGAAAATGGGATAATAATTAGAAACAAGGCTAGATTAGTTGCTAAGGGATACAATCAAGAAGAAGGAATAGACTTTGATGAGACCTATGCTCCTATAGCTAGATTAGAAGCTATTCAAATGTTGTCGGCCTTTGCATGCTTTAATAAGTTTAAGTTATTTCAAATGGATGTAAAGAGTGCCTTCTCAAATGGATTTATAGATGAAGAGGTTTATGCTGCTCTTGGATTTGAAAATCCTAGTCTTCCAAATCATGTCTACAAGCTTTCTAAGGCTCTATGTGGGTTGAAGCAAGCTCCAAGGGCATGGTATGAAAGACTAAGTAAATTTTTGATTGACAATAACTTTGTAAGAGGTAAGATGGACACAACTTTCTTCACAAAAACTCACAAAAATGACACTTTGCTAGTCCAAATATATATTGATGATATTATATTTGGTGCTACTAATGAATCTATGTGTCAAGAGTTTGCCAAGTGCATGCAAGGTGAATTTGAAATGAGCATAATGGGAGAGCTTACCTACTTCCTTGGACTTCAAATAAAACAGCTAAAAGGAGGCATCTTCATCAATCAATCAAAGTACACTAAGGACTTACTAAAGAGGTTCGGGACGGAAAGCTCAAAGCCACTTGGAACACCCATGAGCACCTCGACAAAGCTTGATCTTGATGAATGAGGTAAATGTGTAGATACTAAATATTATATAAGCATGATAGAAGCTTTGCTTTATTTGACTACAAACAGACCTGATATAATGTTCAGTGTATGCATGTGTGCTAGATTTCAAGCTAATCCTAAGGAATCACATATAGCTGCAGTAAAAAGGATACTCAGATATCTATAAGGAACTCAAACCATAGGATTATGGTACTCTAGATATTCATCTTTTGAGCTTGTAGGATATTCAGATACTGATTTTGTGGATGTAAATTAGCCAAAAAGGTGATATAAGACTAGAATTAATACCTTCAGAAGATCAAATAGTTGACATTCTTACAAAACCTCTAAGTGAACTTAGCCACCATTTCTTAAGAGATCATGCTAAAAAAGGTGATATAAGACTAGAATTAATACTTTCAGAAGATCAAATAGTTGACATTCTTACAAAACCTCTAAGTGAACTAGCTTCTGCAAAATTAGACTGTTAATGGGCTTGTTGGATTATGATAAACTGAATGTCTAATTGCTTCATCATTCATTATTATGCATACTTGACATCTAGTGAATAAGTATTAATCCTTGTTTAATATCTTCCTCACTCAAGATGGCATAGATAAACAAATTTCATGCTAAGACTCAAGACTGAAAATTTTCTCAAGAGTCCAGTCGACTAGAAAGTCACTGCCTATTTTCCCAATAGACTGGTAAGTCAATTCCAGTCGACTAGTTCAACTAGACATTGTTTGGAGCCAAAATTTTGAAATTCAGTTATCACCTTAGTTGACTGGTAAGAACTACCTGTTGTTCATTTATCTACCTAAATAAATAAGTAAATAATCGTATAGCTTTACTTGCAAGTGCACAAGGTCAATGGTAGCATAGTGTGCAAGTGCGAGATCATTTCCACAGGGATTGGTGAATTTCGTTTTTAGAATCAGTTTCTCAAGATAAAAAGATAACAATAACAGTTGAGTGTGATTTAATAATAATAAGAATATAGGACTTTGATATCCACCTCTAGTTATACTTTCCCAATGAGTATTATGTCAATGCACTAGCCTTACTATGAATACCTAATGGTTGTCAACCTAAGAGCATGGTATCTACTCCTTAAGCTATTGATTTCCCTAAGCAACGAGTTAGACATGGTATCTACTCTAACTCTTTTCTTTCTTAAGGGATTCAACATGGTATCTACTGAGTTGTTCCTTAAGAAAGCATAAGATTTATGGAAATCGACAACCACATGAGGCCCAGGGCATGGTATCTACTCCCGGTTTCCCATGTTGATTAATCCAAGAATCTAGTGTGGATATCTTTTGTTACTAATGTCAGACCCAAGACTCGGTCATCCAAATTGATCTAACTAACAAGTCCATACCACATGCACATATTGATCAGACATATACATATGAGGAATTTAAATAAACACAGGTATTCATCAAGTTAAGCATCATAATCAAGGCTATTGCAAATATAATCAATGAATGTATATATGGGAAAGCATAACTAGGGCTTCAATCGAGCCCTATAAAGAGTTAGTTACACATGCTGTCTAAGATAAGCATTATAACATAAACTAAACATAAAATATAAAACCCGAAGAATACTGTGGAGATGGGTTGTAAATCCTCTCCAAGCTTACAACTCCAAGCTAAGTAAAAGATAAAAGAAGGGATCCTTTTTGTGTGTGTTTACAGGTGTATTTATAGGGTTTGAATAACCCTAGAAGACTCTGGAAACCCTAAACTTCCTAAAACGTAAAACCTCCTTTATTTTCAAAATTGGTTCTGTTGTTTTACTCTTTACACCCGTACATGTGCGCTCGATCACATTCGTTGTGCGCTCGATCCTTTCTTATGTGCGCACGAGCGCTGATGCGCTAGATCGCATTTTAGCCAACAGTTGCTCTAGGATTTCCAGATTTCTTCCTTTAGGTGCCAAAAATGCTTCTTTTTCTCCCAGACCCTATAAAAACATATGAAACACAGAAATGAAGTAAAATTGACTAAATTAACATAACTAAGGACTTAATAAATGTAAATAAAGGGGCTTAAATATGAATATTTAAGCACCTATCACACCCCCAAACTTATATATTGCTAGTCCCTTAGCAATACAAAACTAAAAAAAAATTAAAAATAACGACACACAGATAAATCCAATATTCATAGCGTCCACAAAAGTTTAGGTTTCACACAAAACTATAATGCGCATTCATGAGTAAGCTTAACAAATATAAACACATCTTTGCAATGAATAAGAGTTTTGAACGCAAATCACTTTCATGAGGCAATTTAAGACATCACAAGTTTGACTTTAGTGTGTGGTGAACTAGCATATAAAAGATTAGGTTTCCAAATAATTCTAATGTGTAGTGTTTCGATGTCTCAAGATTCACCAAATTTCCTATTAGAATCAACAAAGATGGCACATTTTTTCTTCTTTTCTTTTATTTGTGAGACTTATGCCAAGTTTAGTTCCTTTAAGCTTTCTATTTGACTCATGTAGTGAGCTTTTAGCCAATGACTCCCAAACCAGATGGTCTTACGGCATTAGGTGTAAAGACACCCCTAAGAACTTATTAACTTGAGTTAAAAAGGCTACGAAACTAACTGGTTTTAATGCTATCAATCAGAATTTTTCACCTTTTGACATGACACTCACTGCTTACTAAGGCAAGAGGGTAGTTACTCAGTGGAAAGTTCTTTTTAATGATCATTGTGAGCAAAAATTTTCCACTTTTGACGTGATACTCACTGCTTACTGAGGCAAGAGGGCTAGTTACTCAGTGGAAAGTTTGTTTAATGATCATTATGAGCATTTTTTTCTTTTTGAGCAATAACAATCTTTTTCTATTTTTGTTATGCCAAAGTGTTAATCTAGCAGGTTATCTGGTTCACAGTCAAGTGAAAGAAACATACAAATTAAAATTACATGTCATACCCCATACAACTATGTGCTAATGTACTCGTGTTAGTTTAGGTCAAACTTGTGAATCCTTAAATGCCTAAAAGTAAGTGATCTAGGTTCAAAACTTAATTATTGGCCTATATGTTTAAGGTGTTATGCTCACTTATGAAGTCAAATCATATTGTTTGTTTAGATCACCCAAAAGTTTTGGAACAAAATGAACATGCATTTATCTAGAAAAAAAAAATGGGACATAATGTGTGTGTGTGAGTGTGTCCCCATACCCCTAAGCTTAATTTGCACATTGTCCCTAATGTGTGAGAAGCATGGAAGATCTGACCTGGGAGATATAGAACTCAATGGCTGGCATGGCTCGTAGCACGCCCCCAAACTTGAACTAGATGCACTGACTATGTCCTTGAAAAAGAAAAAAAGACATAAACTGGAAAACAAGTAATAATAAACAGATATAGAAAAGTAAATACTAACAAGAAAATAAAATACTAAAAAGGATATGCTTTGGGGTGCCTCCCATGAGCGCTAAGTTTAACATCTTCAGCCAGACGGGGTATTGCTCTCACTACTGGTCTTTAGGTGGTGCAGTCGAAAAGGTACTGGTGACTGTGAGTGCGAGAGACAGAAAGAGAGAGTGCTATTGAGCGTATGGTGAGGGGAATATGGAAGTGTGTTTATAACCAACACGTGACTTTTTGCCCCACGTGCACTCGATCGAACTTGTGGTAGAAAGTGCGTACTCAGTGGCCTCAGTACCACTAATCTCAATAGAGGCGCTTGAGCTACATGTTTATCAAAGTATGAACTGCTCAAGCGCGCTCTATTACAGCTGCAACATTAGTCTTTTGGCAAGGAGTACTTAAAGTCCACTGCATATGGCTCAAGTGCTCTTGGTGGTGCTATATAGTCATCAAGACTCAATTGTTCCAGCTTATTCAAATGCAACTTCTTCGTATCACCCAGTCTTGGATGCATAGGATAGACTCCAAGGAGGTGCACAGCTTCAAAGATGTCATTAGGAATGGTTTCTGATGCAGGCTCAATATATGATCTTTTGAAAGGCTGGGTTAAGGTAGTCTCCAATGGATTAATGTGCTGGACCTAAAAAACTTTCTTAGAAACACCTTGCATCAAGCACACATTAGAACAGTCCATATCATATTTGGGTGAATTTAATGTGCTAAATATTTTAAATGCTATCTCTTCTTCATAGTAAAAATACCCTTTTTTACACAAATATTCGTATCAACAGTTATCATAAAGGGTCTTCCTAAAATTACAGGCAGAGGTAATGGCAAAGGACATTCTTCTATATCCAATATAATAAAATTAGCAGGTAAAATAAATTTATCTACCCTTACCAAGACATCCTCAAGAATACCTCTTGGTCTTTTGATGCTTTTGTCAGCCAGTTACAAGGTGATGGAGGTTGGTTGAAGCTCCCCCAAACCTAGTGTGTTGAATATAATGTAAGGCATCAGATTGAAACTCACCCCTAGATCCAATAACGCATGCTCAAATAGCTGGTCACCTATCCTGCAGGGAATGGTAAAACTACCCGGATCTGTTAGTTTTGGTGGCAGTTTTCTTAATAATACCGCACTTATCTCTTCTGCCAAAGCCACAGTCTCATGTTCCTGGAACTCTCTTTTGTTAGTGCAACAATCTTTCAAAAATTTAGTATATGCAGGAATTTGTTTAATGGCATCTAACAAAGGAATATTAATCTCTACCTTTCTCAAAGTTTCAAAAATATCAAGCAATTTATTTTCTTGCTTTGGCTTTACTAACCTTTGAGGGAAAGGTGTTGCATTCCACTTTTCCATTATACTTACCTTGGGTGTGGATGCTTTATCTGGAGATGCTTTTGCAGGCTCATCAGCTCCTATGATCTTACCATTTCTTAGAGTTGTCACGGCATTCAGTTGCTGATGTCCTCTTGGATTAGGTATTGGTTGGGCTGGAAGCTCACCTTGCTTTCTTCTACTCAGTTCCTTGGCCAATTATCCCATTTATACCTCTAATCCTTGAATGGCTTGATCATGTTTTGCAGTGGTTTGTCTTATTTTAGTCTGAAATTGCCTTGTTTCTTCCATGAACTGATTTTGTGAGGTCATTAATTGTTGCTGCTGAGATGCCAATTGCCTCACAAGACTTTCGAGGTCGTTCTTCTTTGGTTCGGGAATAGATTGGGCTGCTGGTTGGAAGTTTCTTTGATGCCCTTGACCATTCTGATTGTTGCTCCATGAGAAATTTGGGTGATTCTGCCATCTAGGGTTATATGTGTTTGCATACGGATTGTTCTTTGGCGGGTAGTTGTTAGGTCCCACGTAATTTGCTTGTTTCGGATCTGCAGATGAATACATAGGACAAATATCAGTATTATGATCAATTTGGAAACATATCGTACATACCTAGAGTGGTGTAGCTGGTAGGTTAGATGAGGTATTCTGAGTAGCCATGGCTTTAACCAACAGGTCTAGTTTCCTCTCTACAGTAGCTATCTGAGTGGTTGATCCTTCATTTAAATTTACCTCATACATACCCTTACTCTTGGTTGCATGTCTACCTCGAGAGGAGAACTGCTGAGTGTGTTCGCTTAGGGTTTTGAAAAGCTCCATAGCTTCTTCGCTGCTTTTCTCCATCAGCACTCCTCCACAACCTGAATCAACAATACTTTTGTTAGTATCACTCAAACCTTCATAAAAAGCTTGTACCAGTTCATCTTGAGGTAGATTGTGACGTGGGCATTTGAGTAGCAGCTTGTTGAAGTGTCCCCATGCTTCGAAGAAGAGTTTCTCATCCTTTTGTTGGAAGGACTGAATCTCCTTCCTCATTTTCCTCGTCTTTTGGGCTGGGAAAAACTTCCTTAGGAATTTGCTAGCCAACTCCTCCCAAGTGTGGATAGAAACTGCAGGCAAAGAATTGTACCATAGTTTAGCATCATCTTTTAAAGAAAAAGGCAACAGAATTAACCTTATTCCTTCTTGGTTTAGGCCTCAGATGTACTGGAACTTGCGAAGGTCAAAGAACTCTCGAAGATGCAAGTGTAGATCCTCATTAGATGTACCCCTAAAGTGAGTCAATGCACTCAATATCTATGGAGATATATAGTAGTTGCCTTCCGCCTCAGGTTGATATGCAATACATGATGGATGATCAAGGTTCCGTGGGATGAAGGATTGCTTCATCGGTACTCAAACAGGTGGTTGCTGGTTTTCGAGCTGTTCTGCCATTGGTGCTTCGTTCTTGAATTCTTCTTCGTTCTCCTCGGAGTTGTTTCTAAGCCTTTGTTGGATGGTCCGCTCAAGCTCAGGATCGAGGGGAAAGAATGTTGGATGTCGGGATTGAAGTCCGTGCATAAATTAGGTAAACCAGCTTCAGTGCAGCAATTCAACTCTGCTGCTCGGGTAACTCTTTGCCCTAATTGTGCTCGACCGCACAAGAGGGTGCGCTCGATCGCAAGTATCACAGAAAGTTCTGCTAATGCTTTGAAACAGAAAGTAAATCGATTAGGGTTTGATAAAAATAAAGATGATAAACAGAAACTTAAAATTTTTAGAAAAATTAAAGTATAAGTATAATGATGATTAAACTAAACGAAAGTAATTCTAAAAGGAAATTTAGCGCAATCCCCGGTAACGGTACCAAAAACTTGTTGTTCGTTTATCTACCTAAATAAATAAGTAAATAATCATACAGTTTTACTTGCAAGTGCACAAGGTCAATGGTAGCATAGTGTGCAAGTGCGAGATCATTTCCACAGGGATTGGTGAATTTCGTTTTTAGAATCAGTTTCTCAAGATAAAAAAATAGCAATAACAGTTGAGTGTGATTTAATAATAATAAGAATATAGGGCTTTGATATCCACCTCTAGTTATACTTTCCCAATGAGTATTATGTCAATGCACTAGCCTTACTATGAATACCTAATGGTTGTCAACCTAAGGGCATGGTATCTACTCCTTAAACTATTGATTTCCCTAAGCAACGAGTTAGGCATGGTATGTACTCTAACTCTTTTCTTTCTTAAGGGATTCAGCATGGTATCTACTGAGTTGTTCCTTAAGAAAGCATAAGATTTGTGGAAATCGACAACCACATGAGGCCTAGAGCATGGTATCTACTCCTGGTTTCCCATGTTGATTAATCCAAGAATCCAGTGTGGATATCTTTTGTTACTAATGTCAGACCCATGACTCGGTCATCCAAATTGATCTAACTAACAAGTCTATACCACATGCACATATTGATCAAACATATACATATGAGGAATTTAAATAAACACAGGCATTAATCAAGTTAAGCATCATAATCAAGGCTATTGCAAAGATAATTAATGAATGTATATATGGGAAAGCATAACTAGGGCTTCAATCGAGCTCTATAAAGAGTTAGTTACACATGCTGTCTAAGATAAGCATTATAACATAAACTAAACATAAAATATAAAACCCGAAGAATACTGTGGAGACAGGTTGTCAATCCTCTTCAAGCTTACAACTCCAAGCTAAGCAAAAGATAAAAGAAAGGATCATTTTTGTGTGTGTTTACAGGTGTATTTATAGGGTTTGAATAACCCTAGAAGACTCTGGAAACCCTAAGCTTCCTAAAACGTAAAACCTCCTTTATTTCCAAAACTGGTTCTGTCATTTTACTGTTCACACCCGTACATGTGCGCTCGATCGCATTCGTTGTGCACTCGATCGCACCCAATAGTGCGTTTGATCGCATTTTAGCCAGCAGCTGCTCCAGGATTTCCAGATTTATTCCTTTAGGTGCCAAAAATGCTTTTTTTTTTCTCCCATACCCTATAAAAACATGTGAAACACAGAAATGAAGTAAAATGAACTAAATTAACATAACTAAGGACTTAACAAATGTAAATAAAGGGGCTTAAATATGAATATTTAAGCACTTATCACTACCGAGTCGACTAGTATCTTTCTGCCAATTTATCCAGTCGACTGGTACCCTAACCTAGTCGACTAGTATGCAAAACTGTTCATATTTGCAAAGGACCCAGTCGACTGGTATCCTTACCCGAGTTGACTGGTATTGTGATTCTATAAATAGTTTCTTCATTTTTTTTCCAAATTTTCATGCCATTTTCAAAAACCCTAGCTTTCTCTCTCTACAAAATCTCGCTATTTTGATCCAAAAACCTTCAAAACACTACCTAAACACATCAATCTACTCATCCACACCCTATTTTTCAACTTTTTGCGGTTGAAATTCCTAATTTCCATCAAAAACTCATTTTTTCCCAAAAAATAACCGATAGAATCTGAGTTAAATACACCATTGGGGGACCAAATGTGCCTATAAGGCCAAGGTCCACCAAATCCACGGTTCTGGATTCGAGGAGCAACGGTGTGGCGGGCTCATCCAGTAAAAAGTCCAGAATAGAGCTTGAAAACACTCTGTTCTCCAGCCCAGCGGCGAAGGCAAGGTATAATTCCATTTTCCGACACAAGAAAATTATGACGGGTAGAGTTATCGACTTCGACTCTATTCGTCATGGTAATTTTGACATATTACCCGCCTTCGAGGCCATACACTTTACCTCACTGGTCAAGGTACATGAGAAGTACTACCCCAGACTGATTCACCAGTTCTATGCGAACTTGGTGAAACCCAATTCACTGGCTCTGAAGTTCAGAACTAATGTCATGGGTGTGGAGTTTGAGGTCAATACTAACCTCTTGATAAGCATTTTGGAGTCTGGATGGATGGCCAGACAATTTCAAGATTGAGGAGGCGTGTCAGATAGTTAGGGGCGACCCTAACTATGTGTTCAGACCCACTATATTTCACACATGTAGTGATATTCCCCTAGACTCGAAATTGTTCAATCTCATCGTGAGTTGGACCATCCACCCGAGACTAGAGAGTCGGTGGTATCTATCAAAGATAGATATTGTATTGATTTGGTGCCTTAAGATTGGGGACCACTTCAATATATACCCCCTACTGCTCGCCAATATGATTAATGGCGAAGCGAGCGACTCTGGATGTCTTCCATACAGGATGCTCATCATGCTCATACTCCAACACTTCTGAGTGCCTCTCCCCGCCTTCGAGGCTCAGGATATCGGGCCAAAGGACATCATCAATGTCTCATCACTGAAGAAGATAGGTTGCACGGTCCGCGACGGCTTCATCTACTCTAAAGCCGGGAAGCACATTTGAATTGGAGAGGATGATAGTAGTGATGATGAGGATGTTGCTGCTGCTGCTGTTGATATGGATACGAATAACCTAGTACCTCCTTTGGGTGACTCAAGTGCTGGTCAGACTGGGTACGATGATCTACTTCAGGCTATCACGAGCCTCGAGCTGACCATGTAGTCTGGATTATAGACTTTGAGCTCCTCCATTGAGACCCTTCGGGATGACTTCGAGCTACACCGTGAGCGCACCGATAGTTCCTTGGCTGAGATTCGGGATCTCATTTGTGACAGCTCAGACTCTCCCGCTCCGTGAGTCACTTTCCTATCTTTCTTTTGATATATTTGATATAGACCTTTTCATTGTTCCTAGCACGGACATAGTCTCATGTTCTATTACATTTTGTACTTCTACATGGCTCTACGAAGCCGGTACTTATATAGACATTTTTATATATGATGATGCTTTATGCTTAGACTTGTGTCATGTACTCGTTCTACGTAAATGAAATTTAGTTGCATGCTTTATATCACTTTATATTCGTTAAAAGCTTTAAAACTACTTCTACATGTATGGAAACTTCTGGTTCTTCCCGGGAAGGCTTCCAAAATCCGAATGATGTCAAATTTTGGTACACAAGTTTTTTTTATATATGTTCTTAATGACTATAGTAGTCATATAGCTTATTTTTTAGTTTCTAGCCCCTTTTTCTGTTGTTGTCAAAACAGGAGAGAAAAAAGAGAAAATGTGAAAACCCATGAAAACTCAAGATACTGCATAAATTTAGGGGGTGCAGTGCTACAAAGATATTGGATTATGTTTGTATATGTTGAGTTGCTAGGTTAGGTTAAATATAAACTGCTTTTGATCTTTTACAGGTTGGTTTTGTTAAAAAAAAACAGATGAGACTCTGCCCGATTTTTTTTCAGAAAACCAACACTTAGTTTTTTATTAACAGTTTTCCCTCATTAGTTTTTTCATTATAAAAAAAGGGAGATTACTGACCTTCACCTCTATTTTAATGATGACAAAACACAACTCTTATTATACTAATGATGCTATCTAAGTGTATTAAGCAATAAGAGCATTCAACCAAGGAACAAGGTGCAAGAACTCAACCAGAATCAAACATCAAGTGAAGATAGAAGAACTAGTTTAGGTCTAAGGTATTGAAACAAGTTGTAAGTCTCACTTGTTCAGGTAATTAGCTTGTCCAATGACTCTTTTTTAAAAACATTTTAACATAACCTTTTAAAAAAATGTTTTTAAAGTTAAAAGCTATTCAACACATGAAAACTGCATTGTTAAAGCAACCCAGTCAACTAGGTACTTATAACAATCTTCTGGAATAAAGGTCAGTATGTTTCCAGTCGACTAGATGCTTCATACCAGTCGACTGGTGTTCTGATCAGAGATTTTCCAGTCGACTGGTAATTTGGGCAGAAGGTTCCCAGTCGACTGGTAAGACATACCCAGTCGACTTGTACCTTCAACAGCCTTAAAAATGTGATTTTTAAAGAGGACTTAGTCGACTGGTACTAAGAACAAGTCGACTGGTATCTTCAACAGCCTTAAAAATATGATTTTTAAAGAGGACTCAGTCGACTGGTAGTTCAAAAAAATATGACCGTTGGGACGCGAGATTTCAGCACAAATCGTACCAAAATGGACAAAATCAGTTCCAAATGGGCATATTACATCAAGGCTATATAAACCCACTCCATTAAGGATTTAAAAATAGAGCTTTACACATTCAAACAAGTTTTTACTCATTGATACTCAAAAAGCTTTGAAAAATTGAATGTTGAGCCATTCTTCAAGCTTTACCTAGAAAGTGAGATATTATTTAGTTGTATAAGCTTCATTTGTTATCTCTCTACTGTTTTCTTTACAATATTTATTGTAAAGGGATTTGCTTCTAGAAGGAAGGGATTTGCTTCCGAAAAGAAGGGGTTTTGCTTCCAAAAGGAAGGGATTGTAAGGTTTGTGCAACATCTGTGAAGTTGCACGACTAAGGTTCTTAGTGGATTACTTCAAGGAGGTTCCTTGAACAGAGTGGACGTAGGGTCGGAACGATTCCGATATTGTCGAACCACTATAAACTGAGTTTGCATCCTCTATTCCTTAAACTCTTTATTTACATCACATATTACTTGTTTATATGCTTGTTGTGGTATCTGTTTTATAAACTTGTGTTTTAATCCACAAAAGTTTTTAAAACCCAATTCACCCCCCTCTTGGGTTGAAACCTCAGTCTACAGATGATTTCCTAGAAAATGTTGATAACGAAGATCTTTCCATGGATGAGGGAGTTGTAGATACTTTATGGGAAAAAAAAGCATTTTTTTGAGTTACTTTATTGGAAAAACAATCTCTTGCGCCATAATCTAAGTGTGATGCATATAGAGAATAATATATGTGATAATTTGATTGGAACAATATTGAATATAGATGGTAAGACTAAAGATAATAAAAAGACACGCCGTGATCTCGAGGAAATTGGTATTAGAAAAGATCTCCATTTAGTTATTCTTCCTAATGGAAAATATCACTCACCTCCAACATGCTACACTATGTCTACGAAGGAGAAACATAATTTCTTGACAGTTTTGGCAAATCTTAAAGTTCCTGATGGGTATGCATCAAACATCTCAAGTGTCAACCTAAAGGATCGTAAGCTATCAAACTTAGAGAGTCATGATGGTCACATATTGATGCAAGAAATCCTTCCTATTGCCTTAAGAGCATCTTTGCCTAGACATGTTGTAGCAGTTGTTTATGAGTTATCATCATTTTTCAAAGCTTTATGCTCTAAAGCCCTTGATCCCCAGGAGCTTGACATATTGGAGTCGCGTGTTGCTATGACACTTTGCCATTTAGAGAAAATATTTCCCCCTGGTTTGTTTACCATTATGGTTCATCTTATCATTCACTTAGCCTCGGAGGCTAGATTTGATGGTCCCGTACACTACAGGTGGATGTATCCTGTTGAGAGGTTAGATGTTCAAATCTCATTTTTGAACACTTAATTTGTATATTAATGGCTAGTAAATTTATCTTTTAATTTTTTGGCTTTGCAAGGTATTTAGTGCGCTTGAAATTTTACGTACGTAATAGAAGTCGACCCGAGGGGTCAATTGCTAAAGTGTACAATAGGGAAGAGTGTCTAATATATTGCTCACAATACTTCAAAGATGTAGAGACAAAATTTAACCGCCCCCAAAGTAACAATGATATTGTAAATTATCCAGATGTGTAATATTTGTGTTCATAAAATAAAGGTAAAGAAGTAATTTTACATATATTATATTGAATTAAATAATCCATAGATGAAGAATTTAGTATTAATTTGAAATAATATTTGAAAGATAATATTGAAAATTTGGTTGTAAAGAGTCAGAAAATTTTTAAAGAAGAAAGGATTGAAAATTTTCGAAATTGAAAGTTTCAAATGAAAGAATTTTGAAGAAAAATGTAGAATGAGGTTGAAGAAATTAATTAGAAGATTTTTTTGGATGAAAATATAATTTTTTGTATTTTTATATATTTTTTTAAAATGAAAAAAAAGAGATAGAAAATTGATTTTAAAGAAAAAAATGTCAAGATTGTAATTAAACAGTTGTAAAATCATAATTACTGAAGTGGCATAATCATAAATTTAAAAGGCTGAAGGATCGATGGCAGAATCGTAATTAAGTAGTGGCAAAGTTGTAAAATTTAAATGAAAATGCATGATGGCATAATTGTAAATAGGATGTGGCAAAACTGTAATTACTAAAGTAGTGGCAGCAAATAAAGTGTTTATCTTTAGTTTTAAATCAAACAAGCCTTACAAGGTGGAAGAACATGAAATGAATGTGTGGTTTCATTAAATGTTGGTGGGGACCAACATTTGTTTACAAAGAAACATTTTTATCAAAAGACTAGCATTTGAACGAAACCAGAGCATGGATAACTAAGCAAAATTTATAATTTCGGTGAAGAGGTGCACACCTGGCATAAGACCAGGGAATAACAGTTGTCACGGGTCAGAATAAACACGTCTTTAGGCATGCACGGTTACACGGGTTAGAATAAACACGTCTTTAGACATGAATGGTGACACGGGTCAGACCGGTTTTGTTAAAGCCGATTTTTCAAATTTGTCTCTCACTCTAAAAACAAAAATTTCTCTATCTCTCTAACCAAAAAAAAAACCTCTCTCTAGAAAAATACTTCTAAACACTTTGAGACCAAAAGATTTGAAGGTTGAAAGATTGAAATTTTGATGAAGGTTACGGAAGAATTTTAAAGAAATTCGAGAAAAGCTTTGTAAAAGGTGTTGACGAGCAGCACCCGGGGAAAGGCAAGGAGGTGATCACGGGTAGCTCTAAGTGCTACGTGGTGAGTTAGATTTACTTTAAGTATTCTAAATAAAAATGAAATATCTAGTAATAATATTATATAAATTATTAGCTTATACTTTGGTGGTAGATAAAAATTTGATTGATAGGTATGAGATAAATTTTGGACATGTAGAAAATTATTAGGGGAGAAATAATATTTTTTGAATAATAAGTTGATTTAATAATAAAAGCGATAAGTGAAATTCTTAATGAGCTATGGTTAATGTTTTGATACGAATTATGAGGAGATGAAAATTGGTGGATCTTGCAAGCTAAGATGGATCATTTGATGTGATTTATGATGAGAGGAATTTAGTGAAAATTTTTATAATAATTTGAGGAAAGACATGATAGCTAAATTTAAATATTTTGAGTTCATATTGTTTTTCTATTACTGTTCAGATGCATATTTCATATCATTGTTCATACGCATATACATTAAATAAAATAAAAAAACCGATTGAAAAACCGTGACAGCCAATATAGGCTGGCAATAAAAGGGACACCATGATAGCCGGTATATGTTGAAAATAAATCCGTGACAGTCGAGATAAGTTGTAAAGAAAAAATCGGGAGGGGCCGATCTAAGATAATAAAAGCATGTCAACATGTGGGAAGACGTTCCCATAATAATAATTCATATATTGCATCTGTTTTAATTATTGCTTACATTATTGAAATGCTAATGTGTGGTGTGTTATTGCGAATTTATTTATAGATGGAAGAGTCTCACAGAGAGACAGTTATGGTGATAAGAACCATCTAAATGGTAGATTTTATAATGTGAACCTCGTTACGAGGTAATTATGAGATAATTGATGGTCTTAAGGTGAACCAATAAATACAAAAAATAGATTGATAAAGAATAGATCTTATGACATGTGTAGTGATAGTAGAATACTAGCATCAATTTGTATGAGATATAAATGATTTAATATTGAAAGACCATTTATACAAATTGAGTACTTATAGTAAATTTAATTCACTGAGCTTGTGAAGCTCATCCCTCATTGTACAATGATTTCAAGTAGCAGACAGGACAAATAGTCTGGTGGGTTGAGAGTTAGGCGAAATCATTTCTTGTAAGCCACATACGTGTCAACATCCTCAGACTAATGAGAAAAGAAAATAAAAATTTATTTGTAAATATTCATGCATTTTACGTTGTATATTATGTTTAGTCGATATAATATTGATGTATCTCCCCTGTTAAGGGTTGAGGATTGATGTAAAAGAATTTTTGTTAGTATTATTTTTAATTTTGCATATATGTGTCATGTTGGGATTTTCAAAATGTGACAATACCATCTCGGGGGTGGCCAACCTAGGATGGGTTGTTACAGGATGAATACATGTTTTCATCGGGTGGACGGATTATGGGAAATATTGTAAGTGTTGAGCTCGATGACATGTCATTGGCTCAAGCACATCGTTATGTGTTGCTCCATAATGATAAACTTTCTCACTTTCGTAGGTTAGTATCAATAAAGGAACTTAGTCATCTGTTTAAATTGAGTAGTTATTATGTTTTGTTATCCCTGTGAGGGTTAACAGTTTGATAAAAACATCAATCATTGCAGTAAATTTTTGGCTGCTCAAAGACTAACCAATCGTTCCAATCGACCAATACAAAGTCTCGAACATAAGTGGTTAGTTAAGAAATTTCCCTCATGGCTTATGAGACAAGTTAGGCATAATATCAATTGTCTTTGAATGTTATAAGTGTGTTATTGATGTTGTCTTATATTAATTGTTGGAAAATGTTTAGGTGCCATGGATGGTGGATAATAATTATTCAGATGAAATAATTGCCTTTGCTCGAGGTCCGAATAATGTTGTTAGGAACATGAGAAGTTTAGACGATCTTAAAATTCGGGAGTTATGGTTGAAACGGAGGATCAAATGTATTACGGTGTGCTCAAAGATATCATCGAGTTGGATTATTATGGGGCGTTTAAGATTGTGTTGTTCCGTTGTGATTGGGTGAATATTAATTCACCTAGGGGTTTAAAGAAAGATGTAGGTGGGTGCATTCTCGTGAACTTGTTTAGGTTCATACACACTGGTCAGTTATTGAATGATGACCAGTTTGTTATTTCATCTCAAGCGAAACAAGTGTTTTATGTGCAAGACCCAACAAGAAAGGAATTGTATCTTGTTGTGATCACAAAGCCAAGGGACCTATATGAAATGGGAGAAAAGACGTAAGAAAAGGATGATGACACTTACAATCAGTGTATGCCTTCTAATGTAGTGGTAGACGATCCATTAGATTGTATCTTAACTTGGGCAAGGATGGACATTGATGAAAATACCAATCATTAATTTAATCTCTAGTTATTTTGGTTCTCTTGTTGCATTTTTTTTTGAGCTAGTTACATGAGTAGGCAGTGTGTGTACTTGGTTTGGTTGCTTGATGAATTGAAATATATTGCCTTAGGCAATCAGTATTATTCTATTGCGTTGTTTCTTTGTACAATTTATACCTGAATTCTCTTCATGTAGCATGAAATTTACAACAAACTGAGGTAGGTAAACAATCTTATTCTGCACCAGCACCTGCACAGGAAGAAATTCTATTACTCAATGGTCAAGTTAATTTTGTGATACTTGAAAAGAGAATGTGCCCTCTTTAAATCTTTCCCTACTAGGTAAATTGAGAATTATTTTCTTTTCCCTTATGTCACGTTGATGATTTGAATTGGTTGTGTATCATTTACATATCCCATCCCACAAACACATCTTCGGTTCTGATGATAAGTCTTAGTATGCTACCAAATTCCTCTATATAGTTGGTAAATGGATAGATGGATTATAAATAGAGTTAAGCATCGTGCTGTAGCATTTACCGTCACTACATATGGGTTTTCTACAAGCAAATGGATAATTAATCATCATTAATATATATTTGTTTAATAATATAAAATCATTTATACACAACGTGCCTGGATATTTGGAGTAGCTAAGTCTGGCATCTTGTGTCTATACAAGACATGAGAATCGTGTTTGTGTCCACAATCGTAGTATTTATTGATCTTGGGCCATATTCCTAAATCTAAATCCTGTACTTATGTAGAAGCTCATGTGGCCGATACCTATTTGTTGCTTATAAAGCATTAAGTTAACTTTGATTTATAGGGAACCATATATCTAAACTATATTTGGATGACTTACATACATTAAGTTGGTTTTTATTCGGGAGTAAAAAATGATGCTAGAATTATTACTCAAAATGAAAACGTTGGTGATATATCTTAGAAACTTAGTGAAGTTTGTGGATTGAAGAACAAGAGAGCTTTTGAGAATGTGGAGAAAGAGAGTGCCTCTAATAGGTAGCGATGGTTTAATCATTTTATTTTTATTTTTGTAAATGAACAACATCTTATAGAGTTCATTTTTATATAAGAACATCTTATAGAGTTCATAATATCACTATCTTTAGATAAGTTCCTTTGTATATGGGCACCCCTTTGGTGCTTTTTCTTATATATAATTTTTTACATATAAAAAAATAATGAAATTTTGGTTGTAAGTTCCGAAAGCATTGAATTGAGTTGTCTTAGGTCAGCTATAAATTTTCTATTCTTGAAAAAAGGAGGATCTTGCAGGACAAAATTTTTATGTAAAGTTGAAATTTACTCTCTTTCCTACATGGTTTCATTTTTCTATTCTTGTTGTATGATAATCTTATGTTTTAAATAATGATTGCTTTTGCATGGTATACATTATTTTAGAAGTATTTTGTATGGCATACATTGAATTGTTGGTGTTTGAAATTCTTGATTTACCAAAATCACTTGTATGAGATGATATATAAAGGAATGAAAAGTATGAAATTTATTAATATATTAGCACCAGCACCTGCACAAGGGCTGGTGCTACACCAGCACCTGATAGAAATCAGACATTTTCTCTCCCCATTCTGTTATGTTCTTTGGTTTCTTGAAGTTTTACCATTTTAGTCATTGGTTGCATTTCAGTTAAATGATTATTGATGCTCTCTTTTTTCATCGCTTTGTAGTGGCACAACTCACAACTAAGATTAATCGTATGTCTTCTGTAGTACACAAAAAGGTGAGACAGAAGGCAAGATCCCTTCTTTCTAATCCCCCACCCTTCCCCCTTGTTTGCACTTCCCCCAACAGTAATGCGTACTACTTTTAACTCAATTTGTTTTTATGTATATAGATTGCAACATGTTTAGGTCGAAATATATTCCCCCCTCAGTTAGAGCTACTATGTCAAACCAATCTCTAGCTGGGTCTTCACAACATCAAGAAGATATTGAACATGAGCATGAGTATCACCTTGAAGATGATTGTGACTCTCAAAGTGATTCTGAGACCGAGCTAATAACAACGGAAAGTTAAAACAATGATAATGAACAATACGAGATAATTGGTAATTTTTGTATTATAAGACATTCTCTTGATAACTAGGTTGATATCACATTGTTAACCTAATTATAAAATTTATGTTTTCAATGTATAGATTATGAAGGGAAGGAGAGAAAGTAAACATGTGTCATGCGCACGTCACAAGTGTGGTCCTTGGAACGTGGGGAGAAAATTGTTGTCCACTTCAATGCACGTAATCAACCTGTGAAAAAAAGGTTGGCAAATATTAAGTAGCTGGTTGGGCAAAGTTGCAAAGAGAGGGAACCTTTGTCCGCTTGGTTACACGGATTGGAAGAAGGTGCGTTCTAACTACAAAAAGGACCTTGTTTTATTGATTCGGGTAATTAACAACAACTTAATTTGGGTTTTTCTTCCCTTTTTTGTGGTGTTGTACATGCATATACTCCCTAACACAAAAAAAATGCTTATTTGTATTATTTCTTTTCTTTGTGGTAGAGTAAGTTTCATTATCCTATGATTGAGGCGATCGACAAAATATTATTGAGGATGATCGGAAAAAAATGGAAGGATTATAGGTATGTGCTTAAAAAGGACCACGTGAGGAACAAAACAAAACAATAAGTTTTGAGCAATAATGTTCCAAAAGAAGTAGATCAAAACCAGTGGAAACAGCTTGTGAACTACTGGTTTTCTGAGCAGAGTAAGGTTGTTTTTTCATAATTATGTTCATTTGAATTCTCATTGTTTCTATTTTCTTTTAATGATTTATTAGTCAATTGGTTTATCGTTGGTGTAGAAATATTCTACGATAGGGACAACAGCACATGAAAGACAACAATGTCCTCACACAACCGGATCAAAGAGTTTTGCTAGAAAAAGGGATGAATATGTGAGTTGATTTTATTCATTCATCCAATCTTTCATTTAAGATATAGTGTATTGAGCCATTGTTTGAACTCTTTTCATAAATGGTATGAGATGAAACATGGAAATGAGCCTGGGCGCGTAGAGTTTTTTTTTTTTTACTGAAACTCATAAATGCAAGGATGGAACTTTTACTGATGAAGCATCAAGACAATTTGTGGTAAGTTCAACAAAACTAGTTCAGCCCCTGCATGCATGTGATTGATGTGATCTGCTTTTCCATTTTTTAGGTTAATTTGCTTAATTTTATTTCTATTTTTTAATATCAAATGTAAGATGAGATGAAATTAATTAATTTTATCATTCTCTTAAGCTTATATTCCTCTTAATCCGCTATACCAAACACTCACGGGATTATATTATAATTGGTTAAGTATGATTTGATGCCACTTTAGGTGAGTAATGTGAAAGCACTGTGAGATTCTCCATAGGTTTTGCAACCACCTTTTTCTTTGGCGGCCTGCAATCACTTTTTTCTTTTGGTGCAGTTACTAATAGGCTATCAAACTGGACATATACCTCATTAGATCCGCAACTCTCCTTTCCTTCGCTTGCTACATCGGAAAATCTCTTCCCGACTAGAATTCTTTGATTGTTGTTAATTGTTTCGAGCTGTTTGCTTACATGGTTTTCAACCAAGCAACTTTCTGGAAGGCGAGTTGCCATCCAACTTTCTAGCTAGCTCCAACCCATGTTGGGTTCTGTACCATCTGATCTTGTTTGCTTCTTCTTTGAACAGATTTGAAGCTATAAACCAATTGGATAGTGTTCAGTTAATTCAGTTTTGAACTAGTGTTCTCTGTTTAGATTTCAATAACTAAAGTTAACTGCACATGTTGTGAAAAAACATAAGCCAGGGCTTTCTCGCGCCTAGTTGTTGCTTCCAGTTTGTTTTGAATTCTCATTTTCGATATGTTGCTACTTACTGTGCTATCATCCCAGTCATCCTGTTTTTTTACATTGTACCTTGTTAAAAATGAATTTGTTTTACAACTTAAACGGTCGCTTTAATCTTAAGATAGTGTTCAAAATTAGAACAAACTTTGTAAAATCATGTGACAACTTGAAACTCTGTAGTATTATTAGTGTTAGCTGGGGTTCATGCTCATGTTCAGGGTGCAATATTTTATTTGTTTTCACTTAAATTCTAATTTTTGTCAGTTAAATGTTTTGCTTAACTAAAGCAAAAGAGGTATGTTTTGTTGTCTATTCCTTTACCTCTACTTTAAAAATCTGTGTTTGAACTTCAATTAATGTGCCCCAAGACTTCCATTGAAATATCTATTAGCTAATTGAGGGATTCGGACCAATGATGGTCTTAATCTCCAAACCTTTTGTTTAGTACTGTAGGTCTGTGAAAGAGCTTCCCCTGCAATTTTATTTTATATTATCTTTTTAAATTTGATTGGAAATATTGGTCTACAACTTGGTTGATCTCTATTTTCTAATCTCTTGTGGTCTTGAATATAGTTTATTCTTTTTGTTGAACGTTTAGCTTTTTAAAATAGCATTCAGAACTGAAGTCTGGAAAATCCCGCATCATGATGCTATTTTAGACCCTTTATATTGCATTTTCTGAATGTTCACATCAATAGGTCTAGGGTATTTGAGATAATAGTAGATGACTTTGCTTATCATACTATTACATTTCAAGAGATTATAAGAATGATAGAACTATTGTTTATATGGTTTTTATGAAGTCCTTCTCTTTTTCTTTTTACATTTGAATTGATATGGCCTATGGAGGTGGGCGAGGGGCATTAGAGTAGATTCTCAGCTATGAATGGTTCTGTTATATTTGTTCCCCTTTCTTTGTCTCATATGATGTAGAGGATACAATTACATGGCAATTTTTCTGGTCCTTGATAAGGTAGATAAGTTCAATTTTATTAATGAATGCTTTGAAAAATTTGCTCATTTTTCTCTGAGCTGCTATTAAGTTATTTGTTTGACAGTTTGATACAGTCTTGTATCAAGTCTTGATGAGTTCAAAACATACTCTTGGAAGAATTATAGAGAAAGGGAAAGAAGAAACTGAGAAAGACAGAATATAGAAACTGAATTTCTTATTACTTGCCTTCTTCATTAGCTACTACACCTATTTATAGTATGAGATCAACCAAGAATTGGTTAACTACAACTTATAATAGAAAACAGATTACAACACTCCTTTATTCAAAACAATTATAACTACTAATTGTCCTTCAGCTCTCAAGCTTTCTCTCTAATGTCCATCTTCGTATCTTGCTCTCTTCCTTGTTAAGTTGTGAAGTCATCCATCTAGATTGGAGGTTTCCTGAGCCTTATACTTTTTTTTTTCTCTACTGTAATATCTGTTGTCAGTAGCTGTTGTGTATCCAGTCCTATCACAGTTACTCACATTTTTGGTAACTCAGTTGAAATTGTGAATTGTGAACTAGCTTCGAATGATCTTACCATGATTTTCCAAACTTCACCTGAGTTAGCATTCCTTTTCCCCATCTCCTAGTGAGAAAGTTTCCACCAAATTTCCAATTTGAACTTCAATTAATGTCACAAGACTTCCTACTTGGACTCTCTGTCCCTGCAAAAGGCTCAAGCTGAACATCCTCTATAATGATCTCTTTGGTTTGACGCCTAGCCTGAAATTCAAGTACCATAGCAACAAATAAGAAACCAGATTTTTCGATTCAGTGAGTTAGATTAGTTAAAAAGTTCACCAAAAATGTGAGAGGGGAAGTGTACTGTACTTCAGTAGTTAGGCAGTAGAAATTTCATCTCTCTTAAAATTATTGTTATTTGACAATTTTTGGCTTAATTTTTCATGGTTACCATGCTAGACAGGTTTTTAAAAACCAAAATCATGTTTGCATTTGTATACTTGCGTTTTGTCATTTTGGTAGGGGATCTTGAAAGACCAAAAGATTTAGTCATGTTTTGTCTGTTTTGACTTGTTTATAGTAACAAGAGATCTTTGCAACTCTGGCTACTTTGTTTGGATTGTATTTTTGTTTTTCTTTTGTAGGAGGTTTTATGGAAAAATAAGGAAAATTCTGCCTATTTTTCTATAAAATATGATAAGCAACTTTTGTTTTATGTAACTTTCGCTGCAAATAGCTACTCAATCTTCAGGGGAGTTTAATCTTTGTTGTTTCGTAATTGTAGGTGACTACTGAAGCTCAGGTGGCCGAACTTGTTGCTGGTTCAGGATCTTCTGATGCTAGCAATAATTTACAAATAAAAAAATGAAGTCTTCACCGAGCTTATTGGTGAAGAGAGTTCTGGACGTGTATGAGGTCAAGGGTTTGGAGTTACACCCTTAGTTATGTATGGATTTTCAGCTCAAATTAGGAATGATATGGTTATACAATGGGGCTTATACTGAAGAGATACATAATTTGAAAGCACAAATAGAAGAACTAAATCAAAAGTATGAGCATCAGATTAAACAGTATGTAGTCCCAAATAGATGAGCTCAAGTCTTTACTACAACAGTTGTTTAATGGAGGATCTCATATTTGATTTCAAGTGTAATGGTAAAATAATTTTTCAGACTTCATTCAATTACTTGGTTGCGTATGAATTTATATGTTAACTATGAATGTTTTTTGTGCAAATGAAATGACTTTTGTATTGATATTTGAATTTTTATGGATTTGATGATATATATATTGAAGAACATGAGTTTTAAAGTAGGTGTTGATATTAAACCGAAAATAGTGTAATTTTAAAGTGTCACAAAAATTACCAATATTAGGTGTTTGCAGCGAATTTTTAATGTCACTAATTTGTGGAGCTTGGAAGCGCCACTATATTGTGGCGTTTAAAAGAGTCGTAATATACTAGCGCTTAGAAGCGTCGAAAAAAATGCATATTTTGGTGCGACACCACATATACTAGTACTTTATCCGGCACTTGCCATAGGTACCGGTATCGCATATTGTGGCACTTTAAAGCGTCGAAATATACTAAAAAAAAATGTCAACGTCTGCCGTTTATCTTGTAGTGATTATATCTAATAAAACACAACTGACATTTCTATTTTAATTTTTGTTATGCACCAAAGTATAAACACCAAACCAGTTTAGAAACTTATGTTAATTGTTGACCATAAAGCTCCTATGAAGTGAATAAAGACAGGTAAAAATATTGCAGCATTGAAACATTAATATTGGTTGCCAATCATTACCTTCTTATCACACGACTCACTGTGGGTTGCGCGAATACATGAACCCTCAAGAAAAAAGGATAATTACATTCCAAGTCAATAACTCTTAACAATTTAAAATGAATAATTAACATTCTGTGGAAGTACCATTTTGTATAGTAAACATTTTAGACTACATTATCAAGCATAGCACAATAAAATCATACAAAATCACAAGAAGCCATTATAACTAGAAAAGATCATCACGAAATCTACTTGTTACTCTCCTCATCGCTGTCATTGTCGGTGTAATTATTAAACACAATAAAAAAAAAAGAGATATATAGAGAGAATCCCTGAAAATTTTAAATATAATATCCAATTTTTTTTTTTGCTTAATATCTTCTTCAGTGTTGTGCATGATTAACGTTTACAGAATGAATTAAAAAAAAATCATTATCCTGACAATTTTGCACTATATCTTAGAAACCTAACGAAGCTTTTATATGGAAATAAGAACACAACAGAAACCTATCACTAATAGTTGAAATATGAAACTTCCTTGGAACTATCAAAGGTCAACCGAGTTCCATTTGTTAGTGAATAACCTAAAATAAGTGATAAAATTATATTGCAAGAAGGGCTTTGGTAACATGACGTAGATTCCGAATTAGGACTGCTCCTGTACTGCAGCATAAAGATTATGTTATTGCATTTGCATGACTAACCCTTTTTTATTTTCTTAATGCCTACTCAGAGCTTCAATCTTCCAAGGGGGATGATCAGCAGACATCATTTGACAAGTTTTTCAATCTTTAAGGTGACTTATCTCGGAGCAGATTAATTGTTCAGTCATTAGCCAATATTAGTCCGCTGTGAACAGCTGACACCGAATCAAATATCTTTGGTTCTATTAGGGATGCACTAAAACTGGCATTGGACAGAAAAAGAAAGGCAACCTTTTGGATGAAAGCAGCATTGGCATTTGATCTTACTCCACTTCCAACCCCTACTAGAACACTTACTATCTCTGTGGAGACTAACAATGCAACAACAAAATCTAATAAAGCAAGCCGTAGTATTGACACAAAGGGCACATTAATTGTTAGAAAGCAGATAAAAAGGATGAATTCCATGTTGGATTGGCAAATGAGAAAAAGAAATAACCAGACTGGGTGAAGGGAAAGGCTTTGTGTACAGCAGGAGACCTGGCAAATTGCTTGCATGAAGAGTGTAGATCATGGTACTTGGCTCATGTTGAGAATTATGTAGATGAGGTATATAATGAATCCCTTTTCAAGGAATCAAATAATAGCCAAGTAGCAGAGACAATGCGTCAGATCAAAAGAGTGAATGATTGGTTGGATTTGAGGGTGAAAAGAGAGGGAGGCAAAGATTGTCCCACATTGAAGGATTCTAAATTAGAAGCTGATGGGAGAGTGAGAAACAAGATATATGGGATCGTTCTAAAGAATGTTGAGAGAACTTCCTTGGATTTTGAGAATACCATTTTGATGGCTGAAGGTAGAAACACTTGGGTTGGATGTGGTCACTAATTTCTATTAACACCTCTAGCAGAATCTGTCAACCAAATGTTGATCATCATGAATTCTTTGTATAAATGTTAGTAGATGCATTTTGGTTTTGAATTACCATTCACTGAACTCATGTAATTGCTTCTTCTTTTTGTCTTTCCGTTGCATTTTCAATGGATGCAGAGATCTAATTAGTGACGATATATAAAAAACATTCTGCTGCCACCTGAACTAGATATTATTTAGGTTATTATTTTCAACTAAATTGCTTAATTAAATACCCCAAACCAATTTTCATCACACAAAAAAAAAATTAATTAATTAATTAACTCAGAGAGAAAAATATAAGGGAGAAAAGACTTTGAAAAATCTCAGACCTGTGATGCGTCGAGGTTGTTCAAACGTATCAGCTTTGTCCCGTGATGCGCTAGATAAAAGAGAGAACACTCTCTTCTTTGAAATTTTTAGTACGAATACTGTCCAGCAAAGTAAAAGAAATTTTTTTTTGTATCTTTGATGAAGAAAAAACAACAATAAACACGCAAAATTCATCACTATCCCTTCCCCTCACTTTTCCCCCAATTTTCCCACAAAGCCAAGCAAATCAACGAAATCGTATAACGAGAATAGAAGTGTACAAACTAAAAACGTATGTGAATAGATTGAGTAGAATCATACATACAAGATTCGGACGATAGTAGAGATCTTTGGCCAGAACGTGTCAACAAAGCGTGTCCGGCTTCAACTAGCTAGGGATGACGCACGCCTCTGATGAATCAAGGTTGAGATTTAGATACAACAATCTAAGGCAGAGACAATCAGAGAAGACGACTACAAATCGAGAGAGAAGGTTCTAGAGCTGGAGCCTGGCGCGTATTTTCTTTAATTTTGGTCTCTGGAAATTTCATTAAGCACCCAAACGGGGGAGATATACCCAGGTTTTTTTAAGCTGTATTCCGGCGCTTCAAAGCGCCAATATATGATCAATGGAACCCTATTCCAGTGCTTACCAGCACCAATATATGATCTATAAGTGTTTCGTATTCTAGAGATTTAAAGCGACAATATATGTACTATAGAACAATCTCATTTCGGCACTTACAAGTGCCAATATATGAACTATAAAGCTGTCCCATCTAGTGATGCTTTAGAGAGCCGATATATGAAATTAGTGGCGCTTAGATTAAACACTAAGATTAAGAAATTGTGGCACTTACAAGCGCCGATATATGACAAATGTTAGCGCTTCAAAACGCCACTATATTGGCGTCATCTTCCATTCATATTGTGGCGCTTATAGAAAGTGTCGAAAATTAAGCGCCGACGGATGACAATTTTCTTGTACAGAACAAAGTGGATTCAGCTTATGAGGGTGTGTTGCTAGAGAACAAATGGTTGTAATGTGATTATCTAACACTGTGTTTAAAAGACAAAAAGTTGGAACAAATTATTGAAGGTGCACAAGCGATTCCAAGAGAAATTTAAAATGATGAAAGGATTGATCAAGATTATCATAGATGATGGTGTAGAAACTACAAGTTGGAAAATTAATATACCTGGAATTCGAAAAGTTTTTTAATGCTAATTTAATTTAGTCTTATGTTTTTTTTTTAAAGAGAATGTAGTCTGATGTTTCGACATTTGTTCAATTTTTATGTTATTAACATTTATCATTGTTTCTTAGTTAATTTCACATGTTAATTTATGTTATTTTTTGTATAATTATTTTTTATTGTGATTAATTTTTATTTACACTGCAATAATATAATACATGACTTTTTATCTAAATCATCCAAAAAAACTAATTTACATCAAAAAGCACGAGAAACATCAAACAGAGTTTTATAACAAAAATAAATATAAACATAAGAAGAAACTACTTAAGAACATAACAATACACACACACACATATATATATATATATATATATATATATATATATATATATATATATATATCATACTACTTACCGAATAATTACACAATGAAAATTTTATTTAAATTTAAAAATAATTGAAAAGAGTGGATACAAAAAAAATAACTTAGATTGTTTGCCTTTATTGAATTATGTAATTCTACAAGAATTTTTTTATTTGTAGATTTATGTTTGTTAAATTTATCGAATAGAATTATCTGTTTGAGCTTTAATAATTATATTTACTTTGAATTTCTTATTTAATTAATGAATATCGTATCAAGTATTTTTATTTATTATGATAAAATAAATTATTTTATTATTATGTTTTTTGGTTTTCGTGAACAAAATATTCTTGTGCATTCGTACAAGTTCAAAGCTAGTTGGGGGTATAATAGTTATAGGTTAGATTTGTTTTAACTGTTTGTTATTGCTGAGAAGTTTGTACAATTACACTTGAAAAAAATATCTTTTTTTGGTCTTAATATTTTGTGCTCCGGCAATATCATCGCTTTTTGTTTTTTCATTTACATCAATGATCTAACATATTCCTAATTTCTATCTACCCACACAACAACCCTTCTTATCTTTAAGAGAGTTGTTGGCACGAAAAATCCAATTCGAACCTCAACGCACCCAAGTATATTTGACTTAAGGAAATAATTATTGAGTGAAAGTTGTTGGTGATCTCTTTTATCCTATTAGATTGAAATTTTTTTCCCTTTAAGAACTTTATTTTAATTTTGCTCATAATATTTTGAGCCATTCTCATTTCTATTTACTTATCAACTCACATAAGAAAATGTGTTTAAAGAAATTCATATAAATATTATTCTAGAGCTTTGAAAGTTGAATACTATTTTGGGATGTGTTCAATCAGTATTATATGTAAGAATCTTATTTTCTCCTCTTCAGGTATGTGTTTCTTGTATAAATTCTAAAAAAAACTCTTTATCCTTAGATTAGTCTCTCCTCTTCATCTCTATCTCATAAGATAATATGATGATGTGTCGTGCTGTTGAATGACAACTTATCATACAATTAAACTATGATAAATCCCATCGCTGGACCACGATAGATCTCGTTGTTGGACCGCGGCAAATCTTGTCACTGGACCATAAACCAATCATTGGACCATGGTCGATACAAAAGACAACTGATCACAGTAATAGACCGCGACAAATCCCATCTCTAAACCGCAATAGATCTCGTTGTTGGACCATGACAGATCCTATCATTGTGCTGCGATATATCTTATCGTTGTTCCACAATAGATTTAATTGTTGAACCGCGACAGACAAGTCGTTGGGTCATGACATATCCACTCGTTTAATCGGGGCATATTTAACCATTAGACCCTGATATATATATATATATATATATATATATATATATATATATATATATATTTGATAAGTATATAATTAAATATATGTTATATATCTAATTACAATTTTATCCTTATAAATTATAACAATAAATTATACTCTTATATTTCAAAACTAAGGGTATAATAGTAAAATAGCTTACAAGTAAAAACCCCAACTCCATAATCCATATAGCTTAATCACTAAATCATACTCAATCTTGAACATTGTTGATTGAGAGGGAGAACTTTGAGGAAAAGAGATCGGTTGTCTAATGTTTTGGTTATTTTAGTTTTCATTTGAAAGTTTTTTCTTTGTAACTTATTTTGAAGTATTTTAATGTGAATCAAATGTTAAGAATTTTAATATGGATTGATTGAATTATATTATACTTTTATTAGAATAGCTTTCTTGAATTGATAAAATTTTGGTTTTTTTGTTAACCGTGGTTAGTTGTAAAATTTTGATAACCGAACCTAATCAAAAGTGTGGTTACCAGAAGAAATGGTTAGGTTTATGGTTATGATTTTAAATAAATTACTGTTATAGTTATGGTTATGGTTTGGTCAAATTTTGAGGTTACCTAAATATGCCTATTCATACAATCAATCAAACAATT
Source organism: Bretschneidera sinensis (assembly GCA_023935145.1). Classification (NCBI taxonomy): domain Eukaryota; kingdom Viridiplantae; phylum Streptophyta; class Magnoliopsida; order Brassicales; family Akaniaceae; genus Bretschneidera; species Bretschneidera sinensis. The sequence goes on along the minus strand of CM043704.1, from coordinate 62,659,745 downwards.
TTGGGGAAAAAAACACTAACTTGATCGGTCACATCTTTGGTATATTGATTAAATAATTCATTTTTTAACTAGAAATTAATATTTTTATTTTTAAAAAAAAAGGTAATGTTGATGCAAAAAATCTACTAGATTGGATGCTCGAAATGTGGTACAAGAGTACCGGAGGGAGGCCCAAAAAGGGGTTGTGTCTCCAAGTATCGAGCAAGAAAACTTGAGGATTTGAGAGTAAATTGAGTGTGTACCTGTGGTAATGATAGCCCAAATTATATAGTTTTTAGAGGCAGAGTTTGATTAGGAAAGTGATTAATGCTAAATATTATGATAAGATTAGGATTCTCATAGACTAGAGTATCCTGATATAGGACTAAGGTTTCTATAAGCTGGAGTGTCCTAGTAAAATTAGGGTTTTGGTGTGAGATTATTGTTTTGCCATTTGCCATGTATAACCATTTGATTGGTTATTCTACGTTATTTGTGAAATTACATTTTTACTCTTGAAGGGTGTCAGATGTTATTATGTCACTGGTTGGGGAATTTCCCCTACATCATGTAATTAATATCAATGAATCAGCTCGAAAAAGGTTTAAATTCAATATCTTTTTGATACTCCCATATAGTTTTAGGCTTTTAGCATTGGATCGATTAAGTTTTTTTTTTTTTGCAAATTTAATCAAGTGTTTTTTAAATTTTTTTTAAAAAAAAGTCGAACCAAGCCAAACTATCTATTGACTGTTGCTTTATTTATTGTATTTTTCCTTTCAAAAAATTAATAAATGATTTTTTTGTAAATTAAAAAAAATAAGCTCGAACTAAACTTGCAAAAATGCTTAACCAAACAAATTGAACTTCTCAATATTGGTTGTATATAAAAAGTGTATACAGTGGGCAGGTGCAATTGGTTGTATATGTCATTTATAAGCATGCGTTTTTTATTGCATAATCCAGATAATTAAACCCTTTGATTATCTGTATTTTAAGTTGTAAATGCTTGATTCTTAAGTAACTTCTCGATTTAATCCTTGCAATTTAAGTCAGTAATTATAGCCTCCTAATTTGGGAACATAAAATTATACCCAAAATTGAAAAATGCTTTTAAGTGATTATCTCCTAATCAGGTTTTTTTTGTGGTAAAAAATATCATGTAATATGTTTTTGTTAGTAAAAAAATATATTGTGGTATGTTTCTATTAACCAAAAATAACTTATGATTTGTTTCTTTTAGTTAACTACATGATATTTTTTGTTAATAGAAATATAACATGTGATAGGGTTTTGTAGCCACAAAAAATTCTCCTGGTATTTTTTTTAAAAATAAAATCAATCACAGAGTATTTTTTATCACAAAAAAAAAAATTTAGAATACTTTCAAAAAATACAATCAATTACAGGATATTTTTTGAACAGAATGGCAGTGGATAGTAACATCTAGAAAATGAAAAGGCTACTTCTGTAATTTTGGTCTCATACTCAACCCCATCAAGCGGTGCTGCTCTCGTGATCATCGTCTAAACGTGCTGTGAAATACAGGTATGCTAAATACACGTGTTCACAAAGATAAATGGATATTGCCAAGGCAAACTCTACACATTGCACAACGCGTTAACTTTGACAAAAGAGACAAACGGTCGCTTTTAAAGTCTTCTACAAATTTTTTTTTTTTTTTTTTTTTATGGGATGAATTATTTTATAATAAAAAATTTTGAAGTAAAATTTATAGTAAATATAAATTTTGATCGTAAAGTAGTCTATATCATTGTACTACAAATTTTACTTCTAAATTTTTATTGTAAAGAAATTGATATATTTTTTTATTTGTGATAGAATAAATGTATTGGAAAAATCATTTCATTTAAAGACATGTAAAAACAAAAATGAAGTTACAAATTTCTTTGATAACAAGTTTTAATTACAATATTTAACTTTTTACACATTGATGAGAGAGTACCAAACCCAAATCTCTTCCATAAAAAATGTGAAAATGGTCGTGCTTGCAGTCTTCTATCGTTTTATAATAAATATGATCGCAACACAAATTAAGTAATAATGATACTCTGGTTTTGAATAATAAATAAAAGATATAAATTAAATAATTGATTGTGTTTTGAATAAAATTGTTGCTTATGTAATCATGCATGTAATGGATAAGATCTTAGTTTTCAAACTAGTGCAGTGGGGAATTGGGGTATAACAGTTATAGATTAGATTTGTTTGAACTGTTTGTTATTGTTTAGAAGTTTCAAGTATGTTTTAATAACTTTGTAGTTGGTTGCAACACTGCTGCTGAGATGTAACAGTTTATTTTGGATAAATAAATTCACTTTTCATCCAAAAAATTAATGATATTCTATCTTTCAATTAATCTCCCTTATTATCATTTAGTCCAAAACAAAATAATAGTATTTGTTAGTATATTAAATCACTAGTTAACGTATAAAAAATTCAATGTTATAAATGTTTTTATTTTCAGTTTATTTATTTAAATTTATTTACTTAATATAGTAGTCCAACGTTTTGTTTTTACTGCTAGTAGAAATCAGGAAAGCCAAATCCTTTGCTAACTTGAAAAATCTCTGGCTCTAAATAGGAACATACTAAATAGCAGTGTTTTCATGGGTATTCCTAGGACTCATCTGGGGCTCACCCAGGGGCGAGGCGAAGCAAAAACGCTCAGGAGCAAGACGAAGCAAAAACATTTCGAGGCACCTGAAATGTAACGACCCATCCTGGGTTGGCCACTCTCAAGACGGTGTTGTCACATTTTGAAAATCCCAGAACAACACATATATGCAACAATAAAAATATAGCTAGTGCAATTATTTACATAAATCCTCAACTCTTAATAAGGGAGATACATCATTCAGATCTCAACTTAAATATTTTATACAATATAATATGCTTGAATATTTACAAATTTTTTTTTTCTTTCTATTAGTCTGAGGATATGAACCACGTGACTTACAGATAATGACTTCATCCGAATCTCAACTCACAAACTATATGTCCTGCTTGCTACCTGAAATAATTGTACAATGAGGAGTGCGCTTCACAAGCTCAGTGAATTAAACTTACTAGAAGTATTCAATTTGTATAATTAGTCTTCCAATATTCATTCATCTATACCTCATATTTTGATAATAACATTCTATTATCACTACTCATATCAAATCTCCATCATTTATAAATCTCTTCTTCTCATATCCTGAAATTATTGTACAATGAGGAGTGAGCTTCACAAGCTCAGTGAATTAAACTTACTAGAAGTATTCAATTTGTATAATTAATCTTCTAATATTCATTCATCTATGCCTCATATATTTTGATAATAACATTCTATTATTACTACTCATATCAAATCCCCATCATTTATAAATCTCTTCTTCTCATATAGTTAATCATCATCTTGAGACTATCAATTCTATCTCATAATTACCTCGTTATGAGGTTCACAACATATAATCTATCACTTAGATAATTCTCATCATTTCCTATTTCCATATTTCTTCTCAGCATAATTGTCTCTGTGTGTGACTCATTCATCTATCAATAAATTTACAATCATGAATAGTATTTTAGCATTTCAAGTAATAACAATCAATATTTAAACAAATGCAATGCATGAATTTAAATGTTATTATTATTGGGAACGCCTTCCCACATGTCGACATGTTTTTATCTTAGACTGACTGCCTTCTTGGTTCTTTCATTCTCATTTAGACCAGCTACCTTGTAACGACCCATCCCGGGTTGGCCACCCCCCTGTTTCTAAAATGCCACGACTCAATGTCGTGGCGCACATGCACCATCAATTTGGCAGCAGGTTGCCACATTTTTTTTATAATATATATATATATATTTTTTTTTCTTTTCTTTTTCTTTTCTTTTCTTCTTTTTTTTTCTTTTCTTCTTCTGCTGGACCAGGATGTCCAATTTTTTTTTTCTTTGTAACTATGCCCCACGCGTCCATTTTTTTTTTCAAAAGAATTATTTTATTCAATACTAATTCCTTCGCGTGAATATATTATTTTAATTTCATAACATATTTATTAAATTACTTCTTTAAAAAAAAAATAGACGCGTGAAGCATAGTTACAAAGAAAAGAAAAAGGTCAAACCCTACTACCATGCATGTAAGCCAAGTTAAGAAATTCGTGGCAATGAAATGAGGGGAGGGGGCTGCTGAAGCAAATCAAAAAGGTATTGTATATATATAAATATATAAGAGTTAGTTACATATTTCGTTTAGCTTTTCCTTCAATCACTTGTTTTCTTTAAACACTTGGGGACAGAAAGAAAAGTTGAAATAGCAAAATTTTGAAGGGATTTACTGCGGAATTTCATAGAGAATCACAAGAAGCTATCAGAAAAACAGAAGGTAATAACGAAATGTTCATTTTTGAATTTTTAGCGTTCATGAAATTCACGAAATTCAAAGTGGGAATTTTCAAAGGGTGTGATTTATGAAGAATTAAAGAAATAATTAGAAATTTAATACAAATATGATGTCAGGTGTTGACGATCAATAACGGGGGAAAATTCAGAGAGGAACGGGAAAGGCAAGGAGGTGATCCACGGGTAGCTTTAAGTGCTACGTGGTGATTTGGATTTACTCTAAGTAATCTAAATAAAAAAAAAATTGAAATATCTAGTGATAATATAAAAATAAATTATTAGCTTAGGCTTTGGCGATTGATAAAAAATTAAATTGATAGGTGTGATATAATTATTGGACATGTGGAAAATTATTATGTGAGAAATATTAGTTTTGGAATAATAAGTTGATTTAAACGCAATAAGTGAAATTCTTGATGTGCTATGGTTGATGTTTTGATACGAATTATGAGGAGATGAAATTTGTGGATCTTGACAAGCTAAGATGGATGATTTGATGTGATTTATGATGAGAGGAATTTAGTAAAAAAAATTTATAATAGTTTTGAGGAAAGATATGATAGCTAAATTTAAATATTTTGAGTTCATATTGTTTTTATATTACTGTTCAGATGCATATTTCATATCATTGTTCATATGCATATGTATTAAATAAAAGAAAAGAATCGGGAATGGGCCTGTCTAATCTAAAAACTGTGACAACTGGTATATGTTGCAAATAAATTTCGTGCCAGCCGGGATAAGCTGTAAAGAAAAGAACCGGGAGGAGGCCGGTCTAAGATAATAACAACATGTCGACATGTGGGGAGATGTTCCCATAATAATAATTCATGTATTGCATCGGTTTTATTTATTGCTTGCATTATTGAAATGCTGAGGTTTGGTGTGTTATTATGAATTTATTTATAGATAGATGAGTCTCATAGAGAGACAGTTATGGTGACAAAAATCATCTAAATGGTAGATTTTATTATGTGAACATCAATACTTGGTAATTTTGAGTTAATTAATGGTCTTAAGGTGAATCAATAAATAAGAAGAAGAAATTGATAGAGAATGAGACTTATGATATGTGTAGTGATAATGGAATGATAGTATCAAGTTATATGAAATATAATTGATTTAATATTGAAAGATCTTTTATACAATTGAGTACTTCTAGTAAATTTAATTCACTGAGCTTGTGAAGCTCACCCCTCATTGCACAATGATTTTAGGTAGCAGGCATGACAAAGAGTTTGATGAGTTGAGGTTTAGACAAAATCATTATCTATAAGCCACGTACGTGTCAACATCCTCAGACTAATGAGAAAAAAAAATAAAAAATTATTTGTAAATATTCATACATTTTACTTTGTATCTAATGCTTAAAGATCAGATTGATGTAACTCCCTTGATGAGGGTTGAGGATTGATGTAAAAATTTTTATTAGTGTTATTTATTTTTATTGTTGGATATATGTGTCGTGCTGGGATTTTCAAAATGTGATGACACTGTCTCGAGGTTGGCCAACCCGGGATGGGTTGTTACATACCTTCTCGGTTTTTTTATTCTCATTTAGACCGACTGCCCTCTCGGTTCTTTTATTTCCAGCATATACTAGCTGTCATGGTTTTCATTTAGATCGGCTGCCCTCGCGGTTTTTTTATTTTCATTTAGACCGGCTGGCTTCCCGGTTCTTTAATTTCATGCATATGCATATGAATAATTATATGAAATATGCATATGAACAATAATATAGAAACAAACATGTTTTCAAACATTCAAATTAGCTATCTTGATTATTCTTAAATTATTATTTGAAAAATTCCACTAAATTCTTCTCCTCGTAAATCATATCAAATCATCAACCATAACTCGTCAAGAATTTCACTTATCAGCTTTATTATTAAATCGACTCATTATTCTAATAATATTAGTTCTCATATAATAATTTTTTACACATCCATTATTCTTATCATACCTATCAACCAATTTTTCATCTACCACCAAAGCATAAGTTAATAATTTATTATAATATTATCACTATATATTTCATATTTATCTTGATTACTTAAAGTAAATCTAACTCACCATGTAGAACTTAGAGCTACTCGTGGAACACCTCCTTGCCTTTCCTGCTTCTTTCAGTAATTTCTCCCGGTTGCTAATCGTCAACACCTGACATAATATTTATATTAAATTTCTGATTTATTCTTCAATTCCTCCATAATTCACATGCTTTGAAAATTCTTACATTGAATTTCAGGAATTTCATATATGCTAAATTTCAAAAATAAACTTCATGTTATTACCTTCTGTTTTTCTTAGAGCTTCCTGTGACTCTCTATAAAATTCTCCCGTAAACCCCTTCAAAATTTTACTCTTTCAACATTCCTTTCAGTCCCCAAGTGTTTAAAGAAATAGAGAAATTTGAATTGAAGAAAAGAGAAAACTAAACAGGATTTGGTAAGAAATAAATAAAAAAACTAATATATATATATATATAAAACTTTACACTGTCTGCACAATCCTTATGTCTTGCATGCAAGACAAAGGCTACACCTGGGCATCCAGATGTAGCCATCCTTTTTTTTTTTTTTTTTCCTTTTTCTTTTTCTTTTTTTTTCCTTCTTATCCTTCCATGCTGGACATTTTTTTTTCTTTTCTTTTTCTTTGTATCCATACCATCACGCGTTTAGGTTTTTTTTTTCAAATAATAAACCTTTCACGTATATATTATTTTATTTTAATTCCATATCCTATTTATCAAATTACTCTTTACCCATACTTTAAGAATACGGGTATTACATGAAGTTAGGTGTTTCTTTCTCAGGGTGTTCGCCTTTTTGCTTGGGGCGTACGCCCCGGGGCGCAAAAATTACGCCCCAGGCGCCCGGGAGTATGCCCCATGAAGTTTTTTTTAAAAAGCTTAAAATTTAGGAAAAAAGTACAAATTAAAGACTCAAACCCATATCCTTATGAGTATCATAGGTCTTAACCACTAAACTAGTATTCTTGTTGTAACATTATTACACTTCATAAATATATAATACATGTTATCTAGTTTAATAATAATTACAAACTATTTTATTAATCACTTACAAGTTACAACAATATAGAAATATAAGTTATACTTCATATAATTTATACATAAATATCTATTAATATTTATAAAATTATAATTATCACACTAAAGAGAGTTAATAAAGTATTAAACTTTGATAAAAATTAATTATAATAAAAATTATTTTTATTTTTATTATTCTATTAAATTAATTAATATTATTTTATTAAAATTTTAAAACGCTCCATCGTATTCAAAATACTTACGTCCTAGCGCCTCAAGTCAAAATGCCTCGTCCAAGGTCTTGGCGTCTGAAAACACTGCTAAATAGTGAATATAGGGTAAATCTCTCCTCTCTTCTCCTTCTCTCTTGAAATAGTACAAAGAGACGCTTGATTTTTGTGGACGTGGATTTTCGCTGATTTTGATAATTGAAGGCAGTGGAAAATCATTTGATATATTTTTTCATTATTTTTTTTATAAAGTTTTGTTGGCTAATTCTGTTTTTTGGTTTGATTATGTGAAGAGGCTTGATCTTGTAAAATGACACCTTTTCATCATCTGTTGTGTACTAGTTATGGTTTATCTTGTTTTTCTGTTTGACTGATCGATGAAGCTTTTAGCTTCTCGTACACTTTGCCTAACTGCTGATTTCTCATATGATCTTGTAGATTCGTTTGATCGGTTGGTCTTGATTGAAAGATCTTTGTTAACCGACTTGAAAGCAATGGATCTTTGTCTTAAATCTTTTCTTTGATCAAGTTTGAAATTATTATGGTTTGTGTTAAGTGTGTTTACCCATTTGATCAATTCAATTAAAAAAAATATGAAAAACAAATGGCTTTTGATTTGTCTGATCATTTCGTGGAGCGAGTTATTTGAATATTTATTGACATGATATGTTATTGCCTTTTTTCATTAGGATTTTTGACTTTGTGAGGCTTTTCTTCGTTAGGATCAATGGGGTGGAGTTTACGGGATTTGAGGTTCAGAGGAAGATTATGGAACGGTTTCAAATTATCGAAAAACTGAAAGCAAAGAGGGTGAGTTCAAGGCTCTAATCGTGATTACCTGATATAGGATTGTTATTTTATTCATACATATTAAAAGAAGATATAGCATTGTTATTTTTGTTAAATCAAAAATTATCATAGCAGCTACTTTAGGACTTTATTCTATCCTGTTTTGGACATGTTGATTATTCCAATAAATAAGTTTTTTTAATGTGGGTGAAATGTTTCAGGAAAACCCTATAGTTGGGACTATAAAGACATCCTTTTACTTTTAAATGTAACTTCTTTGTGTATGTATTAGTGGCTCCATGGTGATTGAGAACCCATTAGATACTATGAACTATATATATATATATATATATATATCGGGAAAACACAAGATTTCGAATACGAATTCGAGTACAAAAAGACTTGATATCAAACTGAAATACCTCAAACATAATTAATTTTTTCTTTTCTATTTTTTCCTTCTTTTCTTGCTGTTTTTTTCCTACTATTTTTCTCTTTTTTTTTTGCATGAAAAAAAATTACAGATAATTACAGTAAAAAAAAAAAGAAAACCTAGAATTTTTTTAACTGGCTTGGCTCGGCCTTACTTTCTGTTCACAACTGGTGGCGGCGCTGACACGTGATGGCGGCTGGTGGTGGAGGTTGACGGCAGACAGCAAAAGAAGATGTGTTTGGCTATTCTACGTTGGATTTTTCTAATGGTGTTTTTTTTCTCACATGGGAACAAAATTAGGGCTCTGATTCCCTTAGCCGAATCATTGGGGTTCTTTACGCGATGTCAGCCTAGGTGGTTGGCTTCGATAGGATGAAGGCTGATTATGCAACCTATCCTGATTTTGGGGTGATTTATAAAGAGGTTAGGAATGATAATAAGGCAAATTATGTTGATTTTGTCATACAGAATGGTTAGTTCTTTCGAGCTACGAGGTTATGCATCCCCCATACCTCTCTTCGAGAATTTCTTATTTGGGAGATGCATGTTGGAGGATTGGCAGGTCACTTAGGTCATGACAAAACTATTGCCCTAGTGGAAGATAGGTTTTATTGGCCATCATTAAAAAGGGATGTTTCGAGGATAGTGTCCCAATGTTGTACTTGCCAATTGGCCAAGGCTAAGAAATAAAACATGGGTCTCTATACCCCTTCCTATCCCCCATAGACCACAGAGAGACTTAAGTATGGATTTTATCTTGGCTTACCTAAAAGAACCCGCAGACACTACTCTATTTTTGCGACTGGTGGTGAAGGTTGACGGCAAACAGCAAAAGAATGTGTGTTTGGCTACCGTACAAAGGATTTTTCTGATGTGTTTTTTTTTTTCTCATAGGGAAACGAAATTAGGGCTCTGATACCACTTGATGCCGAACAGTAGCTAACAAATGGTAAATTTAATGGAACACTCAAGTACACACTGATCCAAATCACATGGAATAGTAGTCCAAATCACATGGACACCTCAATACTCAATCATAGAGTCTGATAAATAATATTTAGTCTAATTTCATTCATAAGCTGTTGAATAATAAATGAAAGAGAGAGAAAGATGGGAAAATTCTATCCTAAAGATAAATATTAAATCATAAGAAAATAAGAACAACAAATCAGATAACGAGAGATAAGCCTAATCTAATCCAACAAATCAAATAACTATAAGAGATAAACCTAATCATAATAAAAGAAGCTAACTAATATAATAATTCTTAATATTTTCAATTATATAGTTATTCACATATCCCTCAATTCTTAGAATAAAATCTTTTAAAAAAAAAGGAACTACTTTATAAACTTATATCATCCTTACAGACTTATGGAGGCATCCCCATGAATAAAATATAACTATTTTTTAATATCATTAGGTGAAGTATCAAAATATATTGTTCATCTGGAACCCAGTTAGTAGGGTTTCTAGTTTTTCTAACAAAAATCCCAAAACCACAACTAGAAAATGTTGTTCATCTCTTGGCCAAACAAAGAAGAAAAAAAAGTAATTATTGTCAAAGGATAGGCCTGATTCCTTTATTTTCTTATGCAAATCTATGCATTCCTTGCCACAGATCCCTTTAAAATCAATCTATACATTCTTTGATCCTAGGCATAAAAGCTCTCAAAGGTTACAATTCATTCATATGACCTGAACCTGGATGAGTCCTCACCCAAGAAACAAAAAACATAGAAATAAACAGCAAAAAAAAAAATAAACAGAAGAAATAAACAGAAAGACAATCAAAGATAAAATAAACAGAAATAAGTCTTAACAAATATCATCTATCTTCCATCTTTTTCTTTGCTTGCTCATTCATTGAAACCTGAAATCATTGAAAAACTGGAGAACCAGAAGCATAAGCAAAAAGGTTGAGACTACTTAGTAAAACATAAAATGGGAGAAATAGAAGCATAAAAGGTTGAGACTACTTGCTAAAACATAAAATTGGAGAACTAGATGCATAAGCAAAAGGTTGGACTTTATTCAATTAGGAGGAGGCAGCCAAGAGATTATAAGTAAAAACAAAAACCTTCTTACAAACCTCTTTATTTTTTCTTTGAGTCATTCAATAGAATAAGGTTTTTTTTTTCTTTTTTTTACTCATTCAAATATTGCTAAAAATAAGAAGGTATGAACCATTATTGTTTAGTTCCTAATTTTCTACTTCCAAAGCATCTAATCAAAATTTCGTTATGCTCTAGTCCCATATGACTTCAAGTTCCAAATCAAATGAGAACAATGACTAACCAAAACCCCATAAATCAGCACAATGGAGAAAAGTAGAAAACAATGTCTCATTTTAAAATAAACAAACTGCATGTTTTTCCATATAGCTTGTTGCAAGGTGCCTAGGCATTTACAAACACTACAAGTATATATATCCAATCACAGATTGATTTTTGAAAAGTCGCCAAAACACCAAGCTATTTCCACCCTAGAATATGTTTCCTCAAATACAGTATATTTTTTTTTTTGAATTTCTATTCCAGTCACCCACAAAGCAAAACCAAAAAACATAAAAATTACCTTGCTTGACGGAGAACGGTGATCGGTGGCCGGAAGCAATCTCTGCTTGACGGAGAATGGTGATCAGTGGCTCTTTCGAGTTAGTTGAGGTCGAAGCCTGATGGTGACCGCGACCACGATGTACGGATCCATGTTTGAAGTTGGGCGCTAGTCCTCCAGGTAACCTAACAGAACACAACAACATTTAGAAGTGCGTTAACCAAGAATCAAAAGAAGAAAGCAAAAAATAGAAATTTCTAACCTTATGCTATGCCAAAAGGAATAATATACTGACATAAGATGCTCAAATATAGAAATTCTAATTTTGTATAGCCTGCACAAAACACTGTGTTGATGCCAAATATGTGTTTTGCTGAGCTGGAGGCTAGGACTCAGACGTATCTGCACAGGGAGAGGAAGGTGAGCTAGGGGGTTGCCAGAGGAGGTGCCTCCGGGGATGCTCCGAAGCTTTAGTTAGAGTCAAAGCAAAAATATGTAGGGGGATGAGCGCTCCCTTTTTCAGTTGAGCCAAAAGTGGGCCTCTTTGGAGTGCATACCTGACCCTTTTTATAGGGCTTCGAAGGTGGCATTTGACCTAGGGCGGCAGTGATATGTTGCCCCAACTGGGTTGGGTAATGATGCCTAGGATGCCCAGCTAGGTGGCTGGGGGCCGTCCATTAGGGCTTTGCCTTACTGTCTTGATCAGGAGTCGTCTATACGTTAAGGTGGTTTGACGACCTGACGTCCCAACTTGGTTGGGTAATGATGGCCTGGAGGGCGGTGGTGATATGGAGGCCCAGCTGGGGGGCAATAATGCCCTGAAGGGCGGTCATGACCTGGAGGTAATGATGGCCTGGAGGGCGGTGGTGATGTGGAGGCCCAGTTGGGGGGCAATGATGCCCTGAAGGGCGGTCATGACTTGGAGGCCCAACTGTCCTAGCCTGGGTCTTCCGAGTGTCTCCTTGCCTGCGGTCAAGATGATCCATGTGTCGTCTTCTTATTGGAGAGGTGTATTTTGGTAGTATCAGAGACCGCCCACTTCCTTGAGTACATTTATGTGCTTAAAGTTCGATCTTCAATGAAAAGGATAGTATACCATGTTCTAACAGAGTCGAGCCGAGCATGTGTGGAGCAATCCATCTGCTCGGTTGTGGAGAGAGGGGACATGAGTCTGAGCACGTGTGGAGCAAGTCCATCTACTCAGACCTTGGAGCCAGTTGGCCGAGAACAAGAAGAGCAATTCAAGTGTTCAGCCTTGGACACATGAGTCCGAGCACAAGTGGAGCAATCCATCTGTTCGGACCTTGGAGCAAGTTGGCCGAGAACACGAGGAGCAATCCAAGTGTTCGGCCTTGGACACATGAGTCCGAGCACAAGTGGAGCAATCCATCTGCTCGGACCTTGGGTGTGCGCAACTTAGTTTGGTCGTGCACACTAATGCACACTAATGCTTGGCCAGTCTGTAATAGTGTGCACTAATGCTCGGCCCCGTCCGAGGAGGTGCGCACATATGCCTTTGCTCGGTCATGGGTGTGCATAGCTTAGATTGGCCGTGCGCACTGATGCGCACTGGACCTTAGACAGTGTGCAATAGTGTTCACTACTGCTCGGCCCCGTCCGATGAGGTGCGCACATATGCCTTTGCTCGGCCGTGGGAGTGCGCAGCTTCGATTGGCCGTGCGCACTGATGCGCACTGGACCTTAGACAGTGTGAAATAGTGTGCAATATCACTCGGCCCCGTCCGAGGAGGTGCGCACATATGCCTTTGCTCGGCCATGGGTGTGCGCAGCTTCGATTGGGCGTGCGCACTGATACGCACTGGATTTTGGACAGTGTGCAATTATGTGCACTACTGCTCGACCCCGTTCGAGGAGGTGCGCACATATGCCTTTGCTCAGCCATGGGTGTGCGCAGCTTCGATTGGCCGTGCGCACTGATGCGCACTGGACCTTAGACAGTGTGCAAGAGTGTGCACTACTGCTCGACCCCATCCGATGAGGTGCGCACATATGCCTTTGCTCGGCCATGGGTGTGCGCAGCTTCGATTGGCCATGCGCACTAATGCGCACTGGACCTTAGACAGTGTGCAATAGTGTGCACTAGTGCTCGGCCCTGTCCGAGGAGCTGCGCACATATGCCTTTGCCCGGCCATGGGTGTGCGCAGCTTCAATTGGTCGTGCGCATTGACGCACACTGGACCTTAGACAGTGTGCAATAGTGTGCACTACTGCTCGGCCACGTCCGAGGAGGTGCGCACATATGCCTTTGCTCAGCCATGGGTGTGCGCAGCTTCGAATGGCCGAGCGCACTGATGTGCACTGGACCTTAGACAGTGTGCAATAGTGTGCACTACTGCTCGGCCCCGTCCGAGGAGGTGCGCACATATGCCTTTGCTCGGCCATGGGTGTGCGCAGCTTAGATTGGCCATGCGCACTAATGCGCACTGGACCTTAGACAGTGTGCAACAGTCTGCACTACTGCTCAGCCCCGTTCAAGGAGTTGCGCACATATGCCTTTGCTCGGCCATGGCTGTGCACAGCTTCGATTGGGCATGCGCAATGATGTGCACTGGACCTTAGACAGTGTGCGATAGTATGCCCTACTGCTCGGCCCCATCCGAGGAGGTGCGCACATATGCCTTTGCTCGGCCATGGCTGTGCTTGGCCGTGCGTACTGATGCGCACCGGACCTTAGATAGTGTGCAATAGTGTGTACTACTGCTCGGCCCTGTCCGAGGAGCTGCGCACATATGCCTTTGCTAGGCCATGGGTGTGCACAGCTTAGATTGGCCGTTCGCATTGATGCACACTGGACTTTAGATAGTGTGCACTACTGCTCGGCCCTATTCGAGGAGGTGCGTACATATGCCTTTGCTCGGCCATGGTTGTGCGCAGCTTCGATTGGCTGTGCGCACTGATGCGCACTGGACCTTAGACAGTGTGCAATAGTGTGCACTACTGCTCGGCCCCATCCGAGGAGGTGCGCACATATGCCTTTGCTCGGCCATGGGTGTTTGCAGCTTCGATTGGGCTAGCACACTGATGTGCACTGGACCTTGGATAGTGTGCAATAGTGTGCACTACTGCTCGGCCCCATCCGAGGAGGTGCACACATATGCCTTTGCTCGGCCATGGGTGTGCCCAGCTTCGATTGGCAGTGCACACTGATGCGCACTAGACCTTAGACAGAGTGCGATAGTGTGCACTACTTCTCGGCCTCGTCCGAGGAGGTGCGCACATATGCCTTTGCTCGGCCATGGGTGTGTGATGCTTCGATTGGCCGTGCACACTGATGCGCACTGGACCTTAGACAGTGTGCAGCAGTGTGCAATATCGCTCGGCCCCGTCCGAGGAGGTGCGCACATATGCCTTTGCTCGGCCAAGGGTGTGCGCAGCTTCGGTGGACGTGCGCACTGATGCGCACTGGATTTTGGACAGTGTACAATTGTGTGCACTACTGCTCGGCCCCGTCCGAGGAGGTGTGCACATATGCCTTTGCTCGGCCATGGGTGTGCCCAGCTTCGATTGGCAGTGCACACTGATGCGCACTAGACCTTAGACAGAGTGCGATAGTGTGCACTACTTCTCGGCCTCGTCCGAGGAGGTGCGCACATATGCCTTTGCTCGGCCATGGGTGTGTGATGCTTCGATTGGCCGTGCACACTGATGCGCACTGGACCTTAGACAGTGTGCAGCAGTGTGCAATATCGCTCGGCCCCGTCCGAGGAGGTGCGCACATATGACTTTGCTCGGCCAAGGGTGTGCGCAGCTTCGGTGGACGTGCGCACTGATGCGCACTGGATTTTGGACAGTGTACAATTGTGTGCACTACTGCTCGGCCCCGTCCGAGGAGGTGTGCACATATGCCTTTGCTCGGCCATGGGTGTGCCCAGCTTCGATTGGTCGTGCGCACTGATGCGCACTGGACCTTAGACAGTGTGCACTACTGCTAGGCCTCATCCGAGGAAGTGCGCACATATGCCTTTGCTCGGCCATGGGTGTTTGCAGCTTCGATTGGGCATGCACACTGATGCGCACTTGACCTTGGACAGTGTGCAAAAGTGTGCACTACTACTCGGCCCCGTCCGAGGAGGTGCGTACATATACCTTTGCTCGGCCATGGGTGTGCTCAGCTTCGATTGGCAGTGCGCACTGATGCGCACTGGACCTTAAACAGTGTGCGATAGTGTGCACTACTGGTCGGCCCCGTCCGAGGAGGTGCGCACATATGCCTTTGCTCGGCCATGGGTGTGCGCAGCTTAGATTGGCCTTGCGCACTTATGCGCACTAGACCTTAGACAGTGTGCAACAGTGTGCAATACTGCTCGGTCCCGTACGAGGAGGTGCGTACATATTCCTTTGCTCGGCCATGGGTATGTGCAGCTTCGATTGGGCGTGCGCACTGGATTTCGACAGTGTGCAATAGTGTGCACTACTGCTCGGCCCCATTCGAGGAGGTGCATACATATGCCTTTGCTCGGCCATGAGTGTGCGCAGCTTCGATTGGCCGTGCACACTGATGCGCACTGGACCTTAGACAGTGTACAATAGTGTGCACTACTGCTCGGCCCCATCCGAGGAGGTGCGCACATATGCCTTTGCTCGGCCATGGGTGTGTGCAGCTTTGATTGGTCGTGCGCACTGATGCGCACTGGACCTTAGGCAGTGTGCAATAGTGTGCAATACTGCTCGGTCCCGTACGAGGAGGTGCGTACATATTCCTTTGCTCGGCCATGGGTATGTGCAGCTTTGATTGGGCGTGCGCACTGGATCTCGACAGTGTGCAATAGTGTGCACTACTGCTCGGCCCCATTCGAGGAGGTTCGTACATATGCCTTTGCTCGGGCATGGGTGTGTGCAGCTTCGATTGACCGTGCGCACTGATGCGCACTGGACCTTAGACAGTGTACAATAGTGTGTACTACTGCTCGGCCCCATCCGAGGAGGTGCGCACATATGCCTTTGCTCGGCCATGGGTGTGTGCAGCTTCGATTGGTCATGAGCACTGATGCGCACTGGACCTTAGGCAGTGTGCAATAGTGTGCACTACTGCTCGGCCCCGTCCGAGGAGGTGCGCACATATGCCTTTGCTCGGCCATGGGTGTGTGCAGCTTAGATTGGCCTTGCGCACTTATGCGCACTAGACCTTAGACAGTGTGCAATAGTGTGCAATACTGCTTGGTCCCGTACGAGGAGGTGTGTACATATTCCTTTGCTCGGCCATGGGTATGTGCAGCTTCGATTGGGCGTGCGCACTGGATTTCGACAGTGTGCAATAGTGTGCACTACTGCTCGGCCCCATTCGATGAGGTGCGTACATATGCCTTTGCTCGGCCATGGGTGTGTGCAGCTTCGATTGGCCATGCACACTGATGCGCACTGGACCTTAGACAGTGTACAATAGTGTGCACTACTGCTCGGCCCCATCCGAGGAGGTGCGCACATATGCCTTTGCTCGGCCATGGGTGTGTGCAGCTTTGATTGGTCGTGCGCACTGATGCGCACTGGACCTTAGGCAGTGTGCAATAGTGTGCAATACTGCTCGGTCCCGTACAAGGAGGTGCGTACATATTCCTTTGCTCGGCCATGGGTATGTGCAGCTTCGATTGGGCGTGTGTACTGGATTTCGACAGTGTGCAATAGTGTGCACTACTGCTCGGCCCCATTCGAGGAGGTGCGTACATATGCCTTTGCTCGGCCATGGTTGTGCGCAGCTTCGATTGGCTGTGCGCACTGATGCGCACTGGACCTTAGACAGTGTGCAATAGTGTGCACTACTGCTCGGCCCCATCCGAGGAGGTGCGCACATATGCCTTTGCTCGGCCATGGGTGTTTGCAGCTTCGATTGGGCTAGCACACTGATGTGCACTGGACCTTGGATAGTGTGCAATAGTGTGCACTACTGCTCGGCCCCATCCGAGGAGGTGCACACATATGCCTTTGCTCGGCCATGGGTGTGCCCAGCTTCGATTGGCAGTGCACACTGATGCGCACTAGACCTTAGACAGAGTGCGATAGTGTGCACTACTTCTCGGCCTCGTCCGAGGAGGTGCGCACATATGCCTTTGCTCAGCCATGGGTGTGTGATGCTTCGATTGGCCGTGCACACTGATGCGCACTGGACCTTAGACAGTGTACAATAGTGTGCACTACTGCTCGGCCCCATCCGAGGAGGTGCGCACATATGCCTTTGCTCGGCCATGGGTGTGTGCAGCTTCGATTGGTCATGCGCACTGATGCGCACTGGACCTTAGGCAGTGTGCAATAGTGTGCACTACTGCTCGGCCCCGTCCGAGGAGGTGCGCACATATGCCTTTGCTCGGCCATGGGTGTGTGCAGCTTAGATTGGCCTTGCGCACTTATGCGCACTAGACCTTAGACAGTGTGCAATAGTGTGCAATACTGCTTGGTCCCGTACGAGGAGGTGTGTACATATTCCTTTGCTCGGCCATGGGTATGTGCAGCTTCGATTGGGCGTGCGCACTGGATTTCGATAGTGTGCAATAGTGTGCACTACTGCTCGGCCCCATTCGATGAGGTGCGTACATATGCCTTTGCTCGGCCATGGGTGTGTGCAGCTTCGATTGGCCGTGCACACTGATGCGCACTGGACCTTAGACAGTGTACAATAGTGTGCACTACTGCTCGGCCCCATCCGAGGAGGTGCGCACATATGCCTTTGCTCGGCCATGGGTGTGTGCAGCTTTGATTGGTCGTGCGCACTGATGCGCACTGGACCTTAGGCAGTGTGCAATAGTGTGCAATACTGCTCGGTCCCGTACGAGGAGGTGCGTACATATTCCTTTGCTCGGCCATGGGTATGTGCAGCTTCGATTGGGCGTGCGCACTGGATCTCGACAGTGTGCAATAGTGTGCACTACTGCTCGGCCCCATTCGAGGAGGTTCGTACATATGCCTTTGCTCGGGCATGGGTGTGTGCAGCTTCGATTGACCGTGCGCACTGATGTGCACTGGACCTTAGACAGTGTACAATAGTGTGCACTACTGCTCGGCCCCATCCGAGGAGGTGCGCACATATGCCTTTGCTCGGCCATGGGTGTGTGCAGCTTCGATTGGTCATGCGCACTGATGCGCACTGGACCTTAGGCAGTGTGCAATAGTGTGCACTACTGCTCGGCCCCGTCCGAGGAGGTGCACACATATGCCTTTGCTCGGCCATGGGTGTGCGCAGCTTAGATTGGCCGTGCGCACTGATGCGCACTGGACCTTAGACAGTGTGCAATAGTGTGCACTACAACTCGGCCCCATCCGAGGAGGTGCGCACATATGCCTTTGCTCGGCCATGGGTGTGCATAGCTTCGATTGGCCGTGCGCACTGCTGCGCACTGGACCTTAGACAGTGTGCAATAGTGTGCACTACTGCTCGGCCTCGTCCGAGGAGGTGCGCACATATGCTTTTGCTCAGCCATGGGTGTGCGCAGCTTAGATTGGCCGTGCGCACTGATGCGCACTAGACCTTGAACAGTGTGCAATAGTGTGCACTACTGCACGGCCCCGTCCGAGGAGATGCGCACATATGCCTTTGCTCGGCCATGGGTGTGCGCAGCTTAGATTGGCCATGCGCACTGATGCACACTGGACTTTAGACAGTGTGCACTACTGCTCGGCCCTGTCCGAGGAGGTGCGCACATATGCCTTTGCTCGGCCATGGGTGTGCGCAGCTTAGATTGGCCGTGCGCACTGATGCGCACTAGACCTTGGACTGTGTGCAATAGTGTGCACTACTGCTCGGCCCCATCCGAGGAGGTGCGCACATATGCCTTTGCTCGGCCGTGGGTGTGCGCAGCTTAGATAAGCTATGTGCACTGATGCGCACTAGACCTTAGACAGTGTGCAATAGTGTGCACTACTGCTCGGCTCCATCCAAGGAGGTGCGCACATATGCCTTTGCTCGGCCATGGGTGTGTGCAGCTTCGATTGGCCGTGCACACTGATGCGCACTAGACCTTAGACAGTGTGCAATAGTGTCCACTACTGCTCGGCCTCGTCCGAGGAGGTGCACACATATGCCTTTGCTCGGCCATGGGTGTGCGCAGCTTCGGCACCCAACCGTGTGCGCTATACGATAGCTGGGACAGGGGCATGCACACTATGGTGCTCGGCTATGTGCGCTATGCAATAGCTCAGACAGGGGCGCGCGCACTACGGTGCTCGACTGTGTGCGCTATGCGATAGCTTGGACAGGGGCGTGCGCACTACGGTGCTCGACTGTGTGCGCTATGCAATATCTCAGACAGGGGCGTGCGCACTACAGTGCTCGACCATGTGCGCTATGCGATAGCTCAGACAGGGGCATGCGCACTACGGCTGAGGAACTTGACCCAAACCGATGGATGTGAGGGCTGGCCCCTACTGCTCTCCTACCAGCATCCCTAGCGGGGGGTTTGGGCGGCATGACAACAGATGAGTTCTTTAAACTTCTTCGCTGTTTTTGCCAGTGAAAGATAGTGGCTTCCCACAGACAGAGCCAATCTGTTGATGCCAAAAATGTGTTTTGCTGAGCTGTAGGCTAGGACTCAGACGTATCTGCACAGGGAGAGGAAGGTGAGCTAAGGGGTCGTCGGAGGGGGTGCCTCCGGGGATGCTCCGAAGCTTTAGTTAGAGTCAGAGCAAAAATATGTAGGGGGCGAGTGCTCCCTTTTTCAGTTGAGCCAAAAGTGGGCCCCTTTGGAGTGCATACCTGACCCTTTTTATAGGGCTTCAGAGGCGACATTTGACCTAGGGCGGCAGTGGTATGTTGCCCCAACTGGGTTGGGTAATGATGCCTAGGAGGCCCAGCTAGGTGGCTGGGGGCCGTCCGTTAGGGCTTTGCCTTGCTGTCTTGATCGGGAGTCGTCTATGCGTTAAGGCGGTTTGACGACCTAACGTCCCAACTTGGTTGGGTAATGATGGCCTGGAGGGTGATGGTGACGTGGAGGCCCAGCTGGGGTGAATGATGCCCTGAAGGGTGGTCATGACCTGGAGGTAATGATGGCCTGGAGGGCGGTGGTGACGTGGAGGCCCAGCTGGGGGGCAATGGTGCCCTGAAGGGTGGTCATGACCTGGAGGCCCAACTGTCCGAGCCTGGGTCTTCCGTGTGTCTCCTTGCAGCCTGGGGTCAAGATGATCCACGTTTCGTCTTCTTATTGGAGAGGTGTATTTTGGCAGTATCACACCGTTTACTAAATAGCAAGAGAGAGAACGGTGTCGAATAGAGATAAAGTGAGTTGGGTTTAAGAGATTTTGGGCCGTCATTGTGAGATTTTGGCCAAGACCGGTGACAGAGAGATGGGTTTCGTTGACGCAGAGGAGATGGAGAGGGAAGAGATGCAGAAGAGAGGGACATTGTCTGCATTTTAAGTTTGGGACCCACATTAGCTTACATGTCTGGCTCTTACTGGCTCAGTGGAAATAGGGTGGTTTCCACCCGAGGCAAGCAAGAATTTCTCCTCCATAAAGCGATGTTGCTCTCATGATCACGGTGAAATACAGATCTGCTAAACACACGTGTTCACAAAAGGAAATGGATATTGCCAAAGTAAAAACTACAATACATAAGGCGTTAACATTGACAAAAGAAACAAAACAGTCGTTTTTAAAGTTTACTACTACAATTTTGTTTTCTCTTTGTTTATCTTTTTTATTTATGATATGATAAATGTATTGGATAATAAATCATTTCATTTAAAGATATGTGGAAACAAAAGTGAGGTTACAAATTTCTTTGATAACAAGTTTTAATTACAATATTTAATTTTTTACAGAAACCCGAATTGTCACTTCCATAAATGATGGGAAAATGGTTTCTAAACCAAAAGGTTGCCCTTTTTTTGTTGTTTCATAATAAATATGATCACAACACAAATTAAATAATAATAATAATACTCTATTTTTCAATTAGTCTCTCTTATAATCATTTAATCTGAATAAAATAATAGTATTTGTTAGTATATTAAATCACTAGTTATTGTTTAAAAAATTCAATGTTACAAATGTTTTTCTTATCACTTTATTTATTTAAAATTATTTCAAACACTATAAGAATTCATTTATTTAACCTTCGAATAAAATAAAATTAAAATTAACTTAAAGTATTATCAATTAAAATATTTGATTATAACTATAAATTAAAAATAAGTTCAATCAAACCAAGCGTTGTTATGATTTGTGATTATTTAAGTAGTTGATCTAACTTCATCGTTATAGCTGTTATCAATTTGTTAAGACCTTAATGTGTGTTTAGTAGTACAAAAATTTATAATTTTTGAAAAAAAAAAATTGAATTAAATTTATTTTAAAAATGAAAAAAAAATTACTATTGAGAATGTCGTTAACTTCCCTTTTTTGGAAGTGTCATGAATATCTCCATTTGAAAATTGAAATGAAGTCAAATTTAGATTGAATACCACCACATCAAATGAAGAATATTCAAATTCAAATTTGTCAATATGGTATTTAATCTCACTATGAACTTGACCTTCATTCCAATTTTTAAATTGAGAGGTTAATAGTCCTTTTAGGAAATGTTCTAAAACATTAATTTGATTGTGAATAATGTTAACATAACTATAGAATTAGTTTTTTTTTACTATTATTGTCATTATACTGTTAGTATTTTTTTATTACAATTAGATATCATTAATTTAATATCAAAATATTTGAGTTTAATAATTTTAATTAAAAGTACAATATTTGTAATATATCAACATTATAATAAGAGTTGCTCCCACAAAACCGGAGAAGTTTACCGGTAATTACGAAAAAATACAATAGTAATTAACTATTTAAATATTTTTTTAATTGTTTATATTCAGTTACTACTACATTTTCTCATAATTATCAGTAAACTTTTTCGATTTTGTTTCTTGGGATCAAAATTCTTATAATAAACTAAGTGATTTTTTTCAACTATGATTATACAAAATTGCTCAATTTTTTTTCTTTTCCAAACACTCGCACCATTAAATATCTTTCAAAAATTAAATCAATCAAACCAAGTTATATTTCTTTTTTTCATTCCTCAAATTTTCCTTCTTTAACCTTTGGTTTTCGTACGTATTTATAGGTAAAAGAGAAATCATAGCCACATTTTTCACCAAATCACGTTGAGACCAATGACACAAGAAATCATCATTGTTGTTAGTTTGAGTTTCTTGATGTCTATGCCCGTGAGAATAAACTTAAATTCTTTCAAAAAAAATTAAATTGGAACTAGTTCTTATCCATTAATCCACTCAAATTTAAATTCACATTGCGAAGTACTTGAAAAATATATTTTGCTTTTGGTCCTAACACTTTGTGTTTTGGCAATATCATCATAGTTTTTTTCTCACTTACAACGATTACCTAACATATTCTTAATATTTATTTACCCACACAGCAACCTTTCTTATCTTTAAGAGAATGGTTGGTCTGAAGAATCAAACTCAGGGTCTCAAAGCACCTAAATATATTTGTCTATCGGCAATAATTATTGAGCCAAATTTGTTGATGAAATTTATATAAATATTATTGAAAAGCTTTAAAAGTTGAATATTATTTTGGGGGTGTGTTCAATCAGTATTATATGTAAGTACTTATTTTCTCCTCCTTATGTGCGTGTTTCTTGTATAAATTCTATAAAAAAACTCCATATCCTTGATTAGTCTCTCCAATTCATCTCTATTTCATAAGATAATATATGATGATGTGTTGTGCTATTGAACGACAACTTATCACACAATTGAACAACGATAAATCTCATTGCTGGACCATGATAGATCTTATTGTTGGACCGCAACAAATCTTGTCACTAGACCATAAACCAATTGTTGGGCTGCGATAGATACAAAAGACAACAGATCATACCATTGAACCGTGACAAATCTCATCTCTAGGCCGCAATAGATCTCGTTGTTGGACCGCAATAGATCCTATCGTTGGACCCCTATAGATCCAATCATTGTGATGTGATATATCTTATCGTTGTTCAACAATATATTTAATTGTTGGACCATGACATATACAAGTCGTTGGGTCATGACCATAGTTATCTGGATCCCTATTCCCCATTTGGAACCACAATTTGGATCTTACGTTCCAAATCGTGATGTATTCGTGCATCAAATCTTTAAAATTGGCGATCCAAATTTTTTTGAAGAATTTTAGCTAAAAAATTATATATATATATATATACACACACAGAAAAAAAAAAAAAAAAAAAGCAGTAAGAGAATGTTCAAATATTATTTTAGATTTATGTTTTCCAATATTATGTTTACTGGCTTTACTATTTTGTCAGAACTGTAATATCTTCTAAACTACTATTATGCACACATTTTTATTTAAATTGTACTTATAAATATATATAATATCTTAATTTTATACATGTACTTTTACATAATAAAAATCATTTAAGTCTACCTCTATCGTACTGCATACGGTGTGGATAATGTACCATGTTCTTGTATCTGTATCGCGAACCAGGACGTTCCGATTTCCTGATAACTATGGTCATGACATATCCACTCGTTTGATCGTGGCGTATTTAACCGTTAAATTCCAGTAGATCCGACAGATTTAACAGTATGATTATCTGTATTTTAAGTTGTAAATGCTTGATTCTTAGGTAACTTCTCGATTTAATCCTTGCAGCTTAAGTCAGTAATTATAGCCTCCTAATTTGGGAGCATTAAAATTATACCCAAAATTGAAAAATGCTTTTCAGTGATTTTGTATTTTTGAAAAATGCTCTTTTCCAGTGTATATATATATATATATATATATATATATATATATACACACACCCATTTTAAAATAAAAATTATTATTGTCAATATCAAGAATCCAAAAGATTACTCCAAAGATGGTAAAACAAGGAAATTTACCAGTAATTGCTAAAGTCAAAATTGGAGTAGTTTTAATTTGAATTTTGAGTAATTAAAGGAAATATATAGAGACAAATTAGAAGCAGCTGATTCTGATTTTCTTCCAAAAATGCCAGTTTCACATTGACATTGATGATTGCACATAACGGTAATGGACAATAAATATAAATTTTGATTATAAAATAATTTTATCCAATCTTAAAATTTAAAGAATTCAAATTTATATGCATAACAGTTTACTACAAGTTTTACTTCAAAAATTTAAGGAATTAATTTTTTTTATTTGTGACATAATAAATATATTGGAAAAATCATTTCATTTAAAGATATGTGAAAACAAAATTGAACTTGCAAATTTCTTTGATAAATTTTAATTACAGTATTTATCTTTTTACACATTGATGGGAGAGTATCAAAACCGAATCTCTTCCATAAAATATATGAAAATGGTCATGCTTGTGGTCTTTTGTTGTTTTATAATAAATATGATCACGAAACAAATCAAATAATAATGATACTCCCGTTTTGAGTAATAAATAAAAGATATAAATTAAATAATTGATTGTGTTTTGAATAAAATTATCGTAGATGTAAAGAGTAACATCCTTAGTTTTCAGATGAACAACTTTCTGCCTATCAAAATTAGTGCTGCTGGCAATTGGAGTATAATGGTTATAAATTAGATTTGTTTTAACCCTTTGTAATTGTTTAGAAGTTATAGTTTGTTTTAATAACTTTGTACTTGATTGCAACATTGTTGTTGAAGTGTAACGGTTTATTATGGATAAATAAATTTACTTTTTATCCAAAAAATAATGATACTCAGTTTTTCAATTGGTCTCTCGTATGATCATTTAGTTCAAAACAAAATAATAGTTTTTGTATTAAATCACTAGTTATCGTGTAAAAAAAAATCAATGTTACAAATGTTTTTATTTTCAGTTTATTTATTTAAATTTATTTCAAACACAAAAAGAATTCATTTATTTAAATATCGAATTCAATATAACCTTTAAATCAACTTAAAGTATTATCAATTAAAACATTTGACTATAACTATAAATTAAAAATATGTTTAATCAAACCAAGCCGTATTATGTTTCGTGATTATTTAAGTTGTTGATCTGACTGTTCTAAAACATTATTTTGATTGTGAATAATGTCAACACAATTATATTATTGTTATTATACCACTAGTGTTTTTTTAATTACAATTAGATATCATTAATGTAATATCAAAATTTTAGTTTATAATTGTTTAAGAGCTGGTAATCATACATTGTTTTTTTAGAAAACTGTAAAGTTCAATATTTTGTTATAATAAGTGAAATTGATTAAAAAAAAATCTAAAGCTCAAATATCTGTTATAATAATTGAAACTGATGAAAAAAAAGAAAAAAATCAATGCTACACACACCCAAAAAAAAAAAAAAATTCCATTTACTTAATTTGTAACTGCGACGAGAAAAACGATAGTCCAACGTTTTTTTACCGCTTGTAGAAATCGTGAAAGCGAAATCCTTTACTAACCTGAAAAATCTCTGGCTCTAAATAGGCACATACTAAATAGTGAATATAGGGTAATTCTCTCTTCTCTTCTCCTCTCCTCTCTTCTCCTTCTCTCTTGACAATAGTATATAGTACAAAGAGAGGCATAAGAGGAAGAGGGTCTGTGCGTGAAGAAAGAAAAAAGAGGACTGAGATCTGACCATTTCTTTTTTGGGTTTTTGTCAAAACTCGAAATTTTGGGGGCCCTTTCGGATCTTTTCTTCTTCTCCTTGCAGCTTACCTTTCTTTTCCTGGTAATTATCAGTTACGTATATCTTCCTCTCTCTTTCTTTCTGATTATATATTTATTTTCACCGTCTTATTTTATTTTTTGGGAATTTTCTTGATATTTGTGGACGTGGATTCTTGGCTGATTTTGATAATTGAATGTAGTAGAAAATCATTTGATATATGTTTTCATTTTTTTATGAAGTTTTGTTGGGTAATTCTGTTTTTTATGCATTTGGTTTGATTATGTGAAGAGGCTTGATCTTGTGAAATGTCATCTTTTCATGATCTGTTGTGTCCTGGTTATGGTTGTCTTGTATGGTGATTGAGATTTCTCTCTTTTATTTTTTTTAATGTGCATATATTCTTGTGCAGATCGATCAAATGCATGCACATGCTTTTTATTATTAAATTTCGACTTTTCTTTAATTCTGATTTGTTTTGTCTATCTGGGTTTATCTTGTTTTGCTGTTTTGACTGATCGATGAAGCTTTTAGCTTCTCATACACTTTCCCTAACTGGTGATTTCTCATATGATCTTGTAGATTCGTTTGTTCGGTTGGTCTTGATTGAAAGATCTTTGTTAACCGACTTGATTGAAAGTTTGAAATTATCATGGTTGTGTTAAGTGTGTTTTTAGTAAAACTGTATGTTTGTTTACCCATTTGATCATTTCAATAAAAAAAAAATATGAAAAACAAATGGCTTTTGATTTGTCTGATCATTTTGTGGAGCGAGTTATTTGAATATTTATTGACATGATATGTTATTGCCTTTTTTCATTAGGATTTTTTATTTTGTGAAGCTTTTCTTCGATAGAATCTATGGGTGTGGAATTAATGGGATTTGAGGTGGTCCCAGCACCTGTGGGGGCTGTAGACGAAGTGGATAAGCCTTCTAGCCACGAGAAGGAAATTGGGAAACTGGAGCAAGATCTGGGGCATAACGAGCCCATCGAATTTGGTTCGCACGTGGATGAGCCGGTTGAAGGAGAAGAGGATAATGTATCCAATGCCAATTTTCCGAAGGATGCTGTTGAGGAGTGGCCTGCACCTAAGCAGATCCACTCTTTCTATTTTGTCAGGTACCGAACTTATGATGATCCAAAATTAAGTGCCAAAATTGATCATGCTGACAAAGAGGTTCAGAGGAAGATTCAGGAACGATTTCAAATTATCGAAAAACTGAAAGCAAATAGGGTGAGTTCAAGGCTCTAATTGTGATGACCTGATATACGATTGTTATTTTATATATATAACAAGGTTCTACAGTATCGTTGTTATTTTAACATGACAGATTTCTATTTTTTCCAAGGATGTTTTTTGCTCCATGGTAATGGTATAAGCGTCTGCAGAAGACTGCATTTTCTTTCTTTTTAGTGGAGATCGAACCTGTGGAACATGCCTCCACATTTCACTCCATATTGAGGGGAATGGAATGTCTTTTGACCTAAAGGCCGATTGTCTAACCCTTATGCATTAACATTAGATTGTTAATGAAATTATATTTATTGATTCAATTGCTTAATACATGGCCCATGCCCCAAACAATGATTTTCTGGTAAAGGTCGTTCCTTGAAATTTATTAGGTTTAGGAGTTTTGTCTTGATGATAGCTGCATCAATATTCTATCGAAGTTGTAGGAGATGAACTAGAACCTCCAAAACTTGAATTCTAATTTATTTTTTCTTCTCTTCTGTAGGCTGATAAAGCGGAGTTGAATGCTCAGTTGTTCTCTTTGAGAACTGAGCGTAAGGAATATAATACAATTTTGGATGAGAAGAAAAAGGAAATGGAACCTCTGCAGCTGGCTCTGGGCAAGTTGCGCAACACAAATAGTGGTGGTTTATGTTCATCTGAGGAGGAGCTTAATAATCTTGTATGATGCAACTGCATGCTCTAAAAAATGTTGGAATTCATCTGTTAGGAATCTATCTAAATACTCTCTTTTTCTCTCTGATTGGGGATTGGTGAATGCAGATCCAGAGCTTTCAGTATCGCATCCAACATGAGAGCATCCCTTTGTCTGAGGAGAAGCAACTCCTTAGAGAAATCAAGCAGCTTGAGGGGACAAGGGAGAAGGTTATAGCTAATGCTGCAATCAGATCGAAGCTTCAGAATTCGTTGGGTCAGAAAGATGTCATTCAAGACCAGGTTAAAGTACGATCATTCAACTTTGAACTTCTATCATTTGGAGGTTGTTTTTTTTAACTAGTTTCCCTGTATTTAGTACAAACTTAAATTATCATGAGATATCTACTAATAGTCACTATTCTTTTACATCATTGTAGCATATGGGTGTTGATTTTGATGGAGTAAGGAAGGAGCGTCAAGCAGTTTCGGCAAAAATTAGTCTCCTGGATGACAAATGGAAGGCAATAGATAAAGAGATTAGTTCATTGCAGAAAGAGCTTGAAGTTGTGACCGACAAGAGGAACAAAGCGATAGAAATCATTCAGGAACTGAGGAAGAACCGTGATGAGGGGGTACCTTCCTTTCACTTATTCATCTTTGGTTGATCATTGAAAGGGTTTTAATTGTTATACATGTATAGTTTTGGGTTTTCAGTCTCTTAAATTTTTTACCCTTCTAATGTAATTCTTGGTTTTTCCTTATGTTTAGTTATCTATCAGAGAACTATTACTGCAAGTCAGCAAATTAGGGGCATTTGGGTTTAGGTAGAGTGGAGATGCTGGGTCTAATGTGCATGAATAGTAGTTGCATTCTAGTGGTTCAATACCTGACCTGGAGTCAGTTCACATGGTAGTGTTCCATTAAATAATTGAAACATAAATATAAATAATTTATTAAATAATTTACATTTAGGAAATATAGAATTCTACATTAGCAGGAATACAATTTATAGCTTATAGTAGATTTGGTTTCTATTACCCCAGAAACTGAGGTTCCATACCTATATATCCTATGCAGGTTCAGCCAGGCTTGTAGTGTTAAAGATATTTTGATGAGTCAAAAATGAATGCAGACAGACATATGTGACATGCCTATTGACGCATGTGCCTCCCCATTTCCATCATCATCACACACAAACACTCTGCATGAATTTTGGCTCCAGGTTCTCTATTTGCAAATTATGAATTTTAAGATTTTGGTGTTTTTGGGGTTAAGTATGAGAGATTAAATTTTTCCATCTAATGCAAACATTAGTATATGATCTAATCCAATGTGTAAGGTAAAGAGAGAGTAAGATAGAAGAGACCAGGTAAATAACACCAGATTTTGTGTTTTGTATTGCCTACTATGATGTTGTTTTTGTGATTTTCCTATTGCTTCATTCACATAATGTTTCTCCTGTATGTGGTTGCTTTTAAAAACTTATCTTGCAGCTTGTTTTGTGATGGGCTTCACTTTAAATTGTTCAAATTATAAGTTTTATGACAAAAAAAGATTAACCATCTTAACTGTTGGTGGGTCTGCGGTTGGTGCCTCTTATTTTGTCTTGAGAGTATGGAAAGATGCTTTAGAGCTTCACTGATTTCGCATACTAAATTCAGATGCATAATATCACAAAAAAGCTATAATCATCCTTGTCTATTTTACAGAATGCCAACTTTTATCATAGCCGTACAGTCTTGTTCAAAGCGAGAGAATTGGCTGCGCACAAAAAAATAAAGGGTCTTGAAGAACTTTCGCATGCTGAGGTTTGCTCAACTAGTACATCTCTTTCTTCAAAAACATGCACAGTTTTTGTATTGCAGCTGCATCCTTATCTTTCAATTTTGATCTTTATGTTTATTAGGTTGAGAAATTTATGTCCCTCTGGAATGGTAAAAAGGCATTCAGGGATGATTATGAGAAGCGGATTTTGGCATCACTCGATGGTCGGCAATTGAGCAGGGATGGACGGATCAGGAACCCTGATGAGAAGCCGCTGGTGGTGCCGGAGGCACCATTGCCCTCTGAAACTGAGACACTGCCAAAAGCTAGTGTAAAACGATCAAAGGAGGATTCCAAAACCTCTCCTCAACAAGATTCTTCACTTACCCAGAAGGTCCAGAAAGAAGCCAGTAAAAGAGTGAAGGATTCTAAATTCACTTCAGAGCATGGTGACATTGCAGTAAAGGAGATATCTGGGTTAGGAAAGTTGCAAACGGACCTTTCTCCTGCAAAGAAAGAAATTGATGTGGAAAAGTTGAAGGAAATGAAAAGAGAAGAGGAACTAGCCAAAGCTAAGATTTCCATGGAAAGGAAGAAAAAGCTGGCCGAGAAAGCTGCTGCTAAAGCAGCTATAAGAGCAGAAAAAGAAACTGAGAAGAAGCTAAAGGAAATGACAAATTTACTTATTTATCGTTCTAATTTACTACTAGGTGATTAATTTGGAGTTTGAAAGTGACATGATTTTCCTTTCCATTTATTTCAGGAGCGTGAGAAGAAAGCAAAGAAGAAGGCTGCTGGTAATTTACCTCCTACAGATCTTGAGGAAACAACTGAAACAGCTGCTGAGGTTTCTGAAACAGAGAAGGTTGACGGTGATGTTGAGGCTCCAGCTCCAGTGAAGGAGAAAGTCCAGAAGGAGAGAACAGTTAGGTACAGGAGTCGAGCAAAAGGCCCTGATGTTCTTCCAAGAGCCATCCTCAAGCGCAAAAAAGGAACTAACTATTGGCTATGGGCCGCTCCCATTGCTTTGGTGGTTCTGATGCTTCTAGTGCTCACTTACTTCTTTGTTCTTTGAAAAAGTCGAAGTACATTCGACGATGTTTGGGGTAGATTTAAGCTTTCTTAAATCTGATCAAGGCAATTTTTGCCTTGAAAGAGATTTAAGCAAGCTGATTTAAGCTTTGCTTTAATCTGACCACAAACATGACAGCAGTTAATGAGCAAACTTTCTTCCTGTTGAAGAGCATGTGAGTGGAGTCATCCTGTAGAGGGATGGACACACAAGTAGGTCTGTAGTTTATAATTAAGTTTATTTTGTTCTTTTTGTCCTGTCGAGGATGGACACAAACTCATAATGTTGTTGGTAGTGCGTGCAGTCTGAAGTATTTACTGATCATAAACTTATATACTTCTGCCTTGGTTAATGTATTTTTCAAATTTTGAATTATATTAAATTTCATGACTGTTATCAGAACAGAATCTTTTGCTTTGGAGAGTATTTTGATTTGATGTTCTTATAGCTATTTTTGAGATCAGAACAGGTGCAAGGTATCCTCTGGGTCCTTTTATGGTTGTCAAAGCCCGGCTGAAGTCTCAGCCTAAGAGATTTGCCGGACCAATCTATGCACTTCTCATCGAGGTTAGCTAGCGATGCCAAGGGAGATTCGGTATCTTCTATTCCAATCTAAAATCTTGGTCTTAGAATCCTTATGCAGGAGAATTTCTAGTGAACTGTTTGGCATGTAATCATAAACTAAAAACCTCGAAGACTAACAAGATTTATGTAATGGATTATTCTTAGGGTGCGGTGCTCACTTCTGCTCGGATCTGTTCTCCTTTTCCATGATATTTGAGTTTCTTGACAGCTATGGCAGCTGAATTGGGCAAAGTTCCTTTATAGAAAAAACCAATCTGTCAAAACAAAATTCCCAAATGTAGAGGTTACGGCGTTTGGGGTTAACCCAATTGACAGTACTTGAATTCTGGATTGGTTGAAATTGAGCACTAGTTTACCATTTTTGGAGACTTCTAACTTTGAAGAGAAAGGGTCAGTCAAGTTTTTATGAGTTTCTCTGTCGGCCACACGAACAACAATGTGAGTTGGGACTTTTTTGTACCAGATGCCAATGTGATGGTTTCTGGAGTTTACTGGTTTTAAGAAACCCAATTCAAACTTTCTTCCTTTTATAGTTTGTTTACCTCAGACAAATTGGCTTGGAGATATGGTATTTGTTCCACTGATGAGATTGGCCTTGAAAGACAAGTGGAGAAACAGCACACAAGGAAGAGTAAAGGCTTGTTTTTTATGCCCATATGTGCAAAAAATGGGCAGCAGAAGTTGTTGGGACTGCTGATATTAGTGAGTGGGAAAGTGAAGTACTTTGAATGCAGCAGAGCTTTGTTTTCAAGTAGTGGGTTTTTTTTTTAGTTGAAGTTTTCAAGATTATTGAGCTTTTAGACTAGCAATAAGCGAAGTCTGACCTGATCTGAAATCCGACCAAACCTGAAAATACATTAAAATAATATAATTCGAACCTTAACCCGAGTAATTAAAAATGACCGGATTCAAAATGACCTGACCTAACTCGAACCCGAACAACAGAAACCCGAGACAACTCGATCTCGAAACGAATTGACTCGAAATGACTTGAAAATATAATTTTTTATAAAAAAAATAATTTGATTTTTTAAAATTGAGGTAATAGTTAATTGAATAGTTGTCAAATAAAATAAATTATATCATAATTAATTAATTATTGATTTTTTTGGTTAAAGAAATGGGTAAGCATGTAGGTTATCTCACATACCCACTAAAGAGCATTGGGCCCCATCACACAAAGTGAATCTGGAGTAGTCGCCACTGCACCTACGTTGAGGCCAAAGCTAAGGACCACTCCGCATTCTATGCTATGAAAGCCTAGGTTTAGCACTAAAAAAGGCCTATGGAGAGACTCGAACCCAAGTATTTCTAGCAAGGTGCATGATTATTGATTTGCGTGTGTTGATGTATGATGTAGCGAATAATTCACCCTCTAGTAGCCTGGTGACACGTGGATAGCTCTCCCTCTAATGACCGGATGACACGTGACCACATCGATAACAGGCACTCTTTAGTAGCCTGGTGACGCGTAGATAGCTCTCCCTCTAATAATCGGATGACATATGGCCAAGTAGTTGACGAAGCCGTCATCATTCATAGACTTCTCGAACACAAAAATAGAAGCAAGATTTCAGGGACTGCACCGTCCCTGAACACGCAACAAGGCCCTTCGCCAGAGAAACGGGATCTTAGGGATCATGCCATCCCGAGCACGTGGTCAACTTGCCCCTGAAGCACTATAAAATCCCAAGGTATGTAGATCTCAATCAAATTTCAAGTTCATCATTGAAACAATAATGCCACAACCCTCTCCATTTTCTAAAAACCTCGTGCTAACAAAGGTATCGGAGAGTCCTCGGAGGCACCACCCCCCCTTTCCTCCGGTGACTCTTTAGTTCATCCTCCTTTCTTTGTGCAAACTGTGGAATACCAAACCTCCAGCTCAGCAACAGATTTTCGGTATCAACGGATTGGTGTTGTCCGTGGGAAAACCCAATATATCGTTAACTAGTAGCAGCGAACAAATCTAAAGAACTCATATGTTGCCATGCCACCTAGAAACACCGGCAAGAGAGTCGTCGGAACTAGCGCTGCACTTACGTAAAACAGTGCCTATAGCCAGCGGTCCAGCTTAAGGTTCCTTATTGTGTCTAAACACAAGACCTCTGGTTGTGACCCACGAACCCTTCCGGGAACACAACGCCCTCGCCGAACGGAGATCGACTCGCCCGAAAATCTCCGAGGAGCCGCTTCGGCGTATCCCGCTATTCCAATGATTCAAGTGCAATTCCTAGAGCTCTCTCGCTTAGTGACGAACCTGGCTGCCAAAGTCCGGAAAGGGGGTCGACAGCCCTCGCCCCTATCTCCTCACCGCACCCCTAGGCAAACTAGCCCTCCTAGTGATAGGTTCCTCATCGACAATCGTTCCATTGCGGAGTCTTTACCACCCCGTGCTAGTAAGTCTAGAGAAGGCTCCTCCTCCAAAAGCAACCTCGGTCTAAACAAACAGATCAAGGAAATGGAAGAAAAAATCAACGAAGCCTTCAAGTGCCGGAATCATAGCGTCCTGGATGAACTCAGCATCCAGGACCCATTATTCACACAGGAAGTTCTCAAAGCTCCGCTCCTGCCAAATTTTGGATGTCGTAAATCAAGCCCTATGACGGCTCTACAGAACCGTTGAACAACCTCTAGCATTATAAGACTACCATGATACTGCATCAGCACTTCGATCCGGTCATGTGTCAAGCGTTTCCCCTAACACTCGAAAAAGTTACCGGTATGTGGTATTCCCCATTAAAACCAGGAAGCATCGACACTTTCAAAGAGCTCAGCTATGCCTTTGTTTCCCACTTTCTCAGCAGCAAGGAGCCTAAGAAGACCTCAGAGAGCCTGTTCAACATCATTCAGCATCGAAGGGAGAGGCTTCGAGCCTACATCTCAAGGTTCAACGTTGCCGCTTGGGAGATCTTTGACCTCGATCCCAACGTTTAGATGCTGGCATTCAAAAATGGATTGAGATCTAGAATCTTCAGCTGTAAGCTCACCAGGCGACCGCCTAAAGACATGAAAGAGGTTTTGGCTTGAGCAGAGAAGTACATTCTAGTAAAAGATGACCAAGCTTTCCGAAGAGAAAGGAAAGGGGAAACAGAGAAGAAAAGGAAAGACACCAACGACCTTCATGGTGGGACAACCAAAAACCCCCCACCACGAGGGTAAATATAAGGCCCCCACCCGTTTTGAAAGTTTCACTCCCCTCAACGCATCCAGAACCAATGTCCAGATGCAGCTCCAAGACAGGACAATCCTTTAATGACCCCCGAAGCCGTAGCACCTCAACGGAGATCAGAGCAAGTGGTATCGATTCCACAGAAATCATAAGCATGATACTGAGGAGTGCCATGCTCTGAAATAACAGATTGAGGCCCTTATCAATTCAGGGCACTTGAAGGAGTTTATCGGATCACAACAAAGAGGAATGCCCGACCGACCCAAGAGGAGTCTTAGACGCCTCTCTAATCAAAACCAAGAGCATCAAGCTCCCTGGAAGAGTCCAAAGCCAAAGATAAGAGCCCAACCGGGGAGGTCAAGAAATTATAGTCACCAGGATTATCAAAACAATATGTGGCGGCCTAGTCGTTGAAGGCCACTCGAAGCAAAATAGCAAAGCATACGCCAGATCTGTGGCTTTCGTCAGCGGGCCTAATAAGCGAATAAAGATAAACCAAACGATCTTCTTCACGAACGATAATCTGGACAGAGTGCAGACCCCACACGATAATGCCATGGTGGTCTCCCTTCTTATAGCCAACCACGATGTCAGATGCATCTTGGTGGATAACGGGAGTTCAACGAAAATCTTATTCTATGATGTTTTTTAGCAGATATAGTTGAAAGATAGTCAGCTAGAGCCGATCTCCACCCTGCTGTACGAATTCTCAAGGGCTCTAGTGTTCGTCGAAGGTAGCATAGTTCTCCCGGTCACCACGAAAACGACTCCACGGACTACTACTTTGCATACTACTTTCTTGGTAGTCAAACGACCGTCATCCTATAATGTGATCCTCGGTAGACCCACTCTTATCAAATTGAAGGCGGTCATCTCCATATACCATTTGAAAATGAAGTTCCCTATTGGCGATAAAGTGGATGAAGTCAAACGAAACTAGCTAGTCTCTAAGTCTTGTTATCTAAATGTCGTGAGAGGAGGAAAAAGAATAGAGGCCTTGCTCCTCAAAGTGTAAAACTTTAGAGATTAGGTAAAACCCCATGGGGCCAACCCATAGAGAAGCTAATCACTGTCTTCTTTGGTGAAGACATCTCCAAAATAGTCCAAATTGGCTATGGTCTCCCTGAGGATCTAAAAAAAAATCCCTTATTTCCTTTCTACAGAAGAATCAAGACTTGTTTGTGTGGTCAGTCTCGGATATTCCTAGGATTTGCCCCGAGGTCATCGTGCATCGGTTAAACGTGGACCCGAGCCCCAAGCCATTCGTTTAGAAAAAAATGTCATTTGCCCCCGAGTAGCAAGCTGCCATCAAAACCGAAGTAGATAAGCTACTCATAACTGACTTTATCCGAGAGACAGACTATCTCGATTAGGTATCCAATGTAGTGATAGTCAAAAAACCCAACGGTAAGTGGCGGCGAATCTACATTGACTTCACGGACCTAAACAAGGCCTGTTCAAAAGACAGCTTTCCTCTACCGCGGATTGACCACCTATTGACGCCACCTCAGGCCATGAGCTTCTAAATTTCATGGACACCTATTCTGGCTATAACCAGATCCTTGTGCACCAGTCTGACCAGGAGAAAACAACCTTCATCATGGGCTAAGGGTTGTACTATTACAAAGTCATGCCTTTCAAGCTCAAAAACGTTGCGGCAACCTATTAGAGTTTGGTGAACAAGATCTTTTGTGGGTAGATCAGAAGAAACATGGAGGTTTGTGTGGACAACATGTTGATTAAGAGTTTTAAGGCCAAAGACCACAACTCCGACTTAAAAGAGGCATTCGAGGTGCTTCGACATCACCAAATGAAGTTGAACCTTGCAAAGTGTGTATTCAGAGTCACTAGGGCGAAGTTCATATGTTTTATGGTCACCCAAAGAGAAATAGAAGCTAACCCAAAGCCCAAAGTAGATCAAGACTATCCTCAATACGACCCCCCGGACGATAAAGAAAGTGCAAAGGCTGACCGGGCGTGTAGTGGCACTCAGTTGTTTCATGTCGAAATCTGCAGAGAAATGCCTCCCTTTCTTTAGAGCCATCAGAAAAGCAAAAGACTTTGCCTGGACTGAAGACTGTCAAAAATCCTTAGAGGAGCTGAAGGAATATCTGAGTTCTCCCCTACTTTTGACCGAACCTGTGACGGGAGAGGAACTCTTCCTATATTTTTCAGCCGGACAGCCTCCATTCTGATTCGAGAAAAAACAGGTGTCTAGAAACCTATGTATTATGTTAGTAAAGTCTTCCATGATGTAGAAGTACAATACCTTCTGATAGAAAATATGGCGTACGCTCTTCTAATCATAGCACGAAAGTTTCGGCCGTATTTCCAAGCACACATTATCGTCCTCTTAACATATCATCTATTGAGATAAATGCTTCACAAGTCGGACATCTCGAGGAGGATGGTTAAGTGGTCCATAGAGCTTAAGAAATTTTAAATCTAATACCATTCTCAAAAGGTTATCGAGGCCCAGGCATTCGTAGATTTTATTGTGGGGACAACACTCCAGGGAGGTCTGAACAAAACCTCGAAACCGGAGATGGCTGAGAAAATTTCGCAGTGGACCATTCATGTTGACGGCTCCTCCAACAGCAGCGGAAGTGGGGCTAGGCTCATTCTTTGCAGTCCGGATGGATTCATCATTACTTGCCGGAATGAAGTTGGCAAAAACAATGGTCGTCGGAGCCCTGGATATGTACAGCAACTCGCAACTAGTGGTGAATCAGATAAACGGTGAATTCAAGGCCCGAAGGGAAAAGATTGCTTGATACCTTGTGAAGGCTAAAGAACTCACTATTGGATTCAGAGTGTTCTAAATAACTCAGGTTCCTCAAGCAGAGAACTCAAAGGTTGATGCTCTAGCCTGACTCGCTTCTTCTTGCTAGACCGAGCCAACCCAAGAAATCTACCTCGAGACTCTTACCGCCCCAAGCATCGATGAAATGCCTGTGCTGCCAATAACCGAAAGAGAAATCTGGGCAGACCCGATCTTCCGGTATTTATGTAATGGTCAGCTTCCTGAGCATAAAAGTGAAGCTAGGAAACCTATTTCCCATGTTTCATAATACAAAATCATAGATTAACAGTTATACAAAAGAGGTCTTACAATACCTTATTTGAGGTGTCTCGATCCCACCGAGGCCAATTACACTTTTTGGGAGGTTCATGAAGGGTATGCGAAAATCACTTAGGAAAATCGGGCTTTAGCCTTCAAAGTACTCCGTCAAGGGTACTACTGGCCTAAAATATAGAAAGATGTCATAGAATTAGTCAAGAAGTGCATAAGCTATCACCAACACTCCCCTGTGCCCCACAGGTCGACAAATCCTCTTACCTCGATCACAAGCCTACTTCCCTTTGCCATGTGGGGGATAGATCTCCTTGGTTCTTTCACTGGGGCACCCGACCAGAGAAAACATCTTATCGTAGCAATATATTACTTCACCAAGTGAGTAGAAGCGAAACCACTTGCCAGTATAACGGATCATCAAGCTCGAAGTTTTGTCTGGAAGTTCATAGTCTACTGATTCGGTATACCTCAGATAGTAGTCACTGACAACGGCAAATAGTTTGACAGTGCCTGATTCAAGGCATTATGCGAAGAGCTTCCTATTAAGCATTGATTCTCTTTCTTAGGATATCCACTGGCTAACGGGCAAGCCGAGGTGACCAATAGAACATTTCTACAGGGTATTAAGAAAAGATTATATGAAGCTGACAAGTAACGGATCAACCATCTTCCGAACGTACTATAGGTCTATCGAACCACCGCTCAGACACCCACGAGAGAAACTCCTTTCTTCATGGCGTACGTGTAATACCTATGTTCTTATAATAAAGGTAAATAAGTAATTTGATAGATATTACATGGAATTAAAATAGTATATACATGAAAGATTTATTATTGAATAAAATAATTCTTTTAGAAAAAAAAAGGCAGCCAGGTGTAATGTGGGCAAGAAAAAAAAAAGGGGGGACAACACCTGAAGTCTAGGTGTTGCAAAACAACATGCAATACATGCATGTTTGACGAGAAAAATTGTTGAACCGTGGGACGATTTTGGAGTATACATAAAAATAATTTTTTTATTATTTTGTTTTATTATTTCCTACCAAATCCTGTTTGGTTTTCTTCTTTCTTCAATTCAAATTTCTTAGCAAAAAAATTATAAAGAAGATTTCTCCAATATTAGAGATAGTACAGTCATCCAAATTACAATAGCAAGATGTCATTATATTTGAGGTGTTGGTGATTAGCAATCTCAAAAAATTGTTGAAAGTAGCAGGAAAAGCAAGGAGATGATCCACTGGTAGCTTTATGTACTATATGGTGAGTTAGATTTACTTTTAGTAATCAAAACAAATAAAAATATGAAATTATAATATTTGAATAAATGGGCAAATTACAATGATTTAAGGATGTAT
Organism: Bretschneidera sinensis; assembly: GCA_023935145.1. Lineage (NCBI taxonomy): Eukaryota > Viridiplantae > Streptophyta > Magnoliopsida > Brassicales > Akaniaceae > Bretschneidera > Bretschneidera sinensis. The sequence continues at coordinate 62,620,780 of CM043704.1, read as the reverse complement.
TTTCTGTATATATGAAAATTGATTGATTTCTTGATTAGGAATTGGAAAGTGTGTTGAATATTAATTATATGAGAATTTATAATTTAAATAGGATGGATGAATGAAAAATATACTGAGAAGTTTTATAAAATTTTTGGAAAATATGATTGAAAAGTGGATATGATGTATGATGAGATGATTTAATGAATATGATAAAAGTAATAATTTTGAGAAAAAGCTGGATAACTAAATTGAATGCTTGAATGTACGCTGTTTTCAAATTATTGCTCATGTGCATGAAATAAAAGAACTGGGAAGGCAGTCGGTCTAATTGAAAATAAAATAACCTGGAAGGTTGTCGGTCTAGCTGAAAATAAAAGAACCGAGAAGGCAACCGATCTAGCTGAAAATAAAAGAATCGGGAAGACAACTGATTTAGCTGAAAATAAAAGAATCGGGAAGGTAGTTGGTCTAGCTAAAAGCAAAAGAACTAGGAAGGCAACTGGTCTAGCTGAAAATAAAAGAACCAGGAAGGCAACCGGTCTAGCTGAAACATGTCAACATATGGGAAGATGTTCCCAAATAATAATATGAAATAATCTGATGAGAAAGAAAGAAAGATAATTTGAATTCATGCATTGCGTTTGTTTTAAATATTGATTATCATTGATTGAGATGCTAGAGTATCGTTTTTTATTGTGAAATTATTGATAGACAAGTGAGTCTCATAGAGAGACAAATATGATGAGAAAGAAATATGAAAGTATGATATGACAAAAATTATTTGATTGATTGAGTATATGCTGTGAACCTCATAACGAGGTAAATAATGATGTTGAATTGATAATCTCAAATGATTGAATATATGAGAAGAAAAATTGATATGTTTGATGATTAATTTAAGAAGAGATTGATAAATAGTTAGAATTATGATATGTGTAGTGATCATATAATGTTATTATTGAATTATATGAGATAGTAGAAGAGTGAATATTGGAAGATTATTTGAGAGATTGAAATATTGTATGTGAAGAAATAGATGATTCATATTGGTGAATGAGAAATGACTGAATTATAAGATGTGACTGCAAGTATATAATCGAGTACGTCTAGTAAATTTAATTCACTGAACTTGTAAAGCTAACTCCTCATTTTTAAATAATTTCATGCAGCGGGCAGGACAAATAGATTGGTGAGCTGAGATTCAAACTGAGTCATTATTTGTAAGGCACGTGGTCCACTTCGTTAGACTAATGGAAAGAAAAAAAAATATTTGTAAATATTCATACATCATATGTTGTATATATTATTTCAGTTGAAATTTTAATAATGTAACCCCCTGATGAGGGTTGAGGATTGATGTGTGTGTGTATATATATATATATATATATATATATATATATAGACACACACACATTTAGTTGATGTACCTTTTTATATTGTTGTATATATGTGTCGTGCTAGGATTTCAAAATGTGATTATACCATCTCGAGGGTGGTTAACCTTGGATAGGTTGTTACAGTACAGCTCCAAAGCAGTCATCCCTTTAGAAATTGGGGTGCCCTCATTACGAGTACAGAACTTTGAGCAAACTAACAACAAAGAAGCCTTGTTAATGATTGTTAATCTTATTGACCAAGCTCTGGATAAAGCTCAGATTTGACTAGCCGCCTATTAGCAGATAGTGGCTAAGTACTACAACTCTTGGGTCCAAGAGAGAAACTTTAAGCTACGTGACCTCGTTCTACAAAAAAATGAAGTGTCTCATCCTCGAGAAACAAGGAAGCTCGTCCCAAACTGGGAAGGCTCATATCGTATCAAAAGAGTGTGCCGAGCCGGCACTTTTGAGTTCGAATAGTTGAATGGGAAGCCCATCCCTCACACTTGGAATGCAGAGAACCTCCACAAATTTTACCAGTAGTGTGCACCCTTCGAGTTCCATGCTTCGCATAAATGTAACTTGTGAACGCCTCGGTTATTGATGCCTTGCATAATTTCCTATATTTTATCACTTCTTAACTTTAAACTTTAGTATAATTTTATTTATTTTTGTTGGTTTTAGACTTCATTGTTGTCATTAAATTTTATTTCAGATTTGAAGAAAATGAAGATCTAAATTTTAGCAGCCTATCGTCTAGGGACTCTTTCTCTCATTTAAATGAAGATTTTATTTGAGTATAGGAGCTGCTAAAATAAAAGAGACGTGGGCAGAAGTTTTGAGCGGCATGTGAAGGCTTAAATCCCACATCCCACATCAGTTGG
>CM043704.1:62473538-62613538 GCA_023935145.1 Bretschneidera sinensis | reverse complement strand
AAAGCACTACCACCAGATCTTACTTACCACCAACGAAAGAAGTTTTTACATGATGTGAAAAATTATCTTTGGGATGGACCTTTGCTGTTCGAAAGATGCCTTGATCAAATCATCCGAAAATGTGTACCAGAAGAAAAGATGCAGGCCATTCTCCATCATTGCCATTCATCTTTATATGGAGGGCAGTTTGGAGCAACACGAACAACAGCTAAGGTACTTCAAAGTGGTTTTTTTTTGCCTTCTATTTTTCATGATAGTTATACTTTGGTGAAGACTTATGACCGGTGCCAACGTATGAGAAATATTTCAAGGCGTCGGGAGCTACCATTGAAAAATATCTTAGAGATTGAGTTATTTGATGTTTGGGGAAACGATTTTATAGGTCATTTTCCTCCTTCTTTTAGCTTTGTTTATATCTTGTTAGCAGTGGATTATGTGTCAAAATGGGTAGAAGCAATTACTGCAACAACAAACAATGCAAAGGTAGTGCTCAAATTTCTACATAAGAATATATTCACAAGATTTGGCACCCCACGAGCTATTATTAGTGACGAAGGGACCCACTTTTGCAACAAGTTGTTTGACAACCTTCTTTCTAAATATGGTGTGAAGCACAAGATAGCACTTGGCTACTATCCTCAAACTAATGGCCAAGCTGAAATTTCAAATTGAGAAATCAAGAACATCCTTGAGAAGACGGTCAACACCAATAGGAAGGATTAGGTAAAGAAGCTTGATGATGCTTTGTGGGTATACCGTATAGCTTTTAAAACACCTATTGGGATATCTCCTTACTAATTAGTGTTTTGAAATACATGTCATCTTCCTGTTGAGTTGGAGCATAGAGCTTATTGGGCTGTAAAGAAGTTCAATTTTGATTTAAATGCAGTAGGAGAAAAGCGATTCTTATAATTGAATGAGATGGATGAGTTCCAGAATGATGCTTATGAAAATGCAAAGATCTATAAAGAACAGACGAAGAAGTGGCATGACAAACAAATTCTTAGGCATGATTTTGCACCAGGACAATAAGTTTTACTCTTCAATTCACGACTCAAACTCTTCCCGGGCAAGTTAAAATCAAGATGGACAGGTCCTTATACAATTGACAGTGTTTCCTCTTTTGGTGCAATAGACTTGAAGGACAAGATAGGGAATATATTCAAAGTTAATGGTCAGAGATTGAAGCACTATTATGGGGAACAAGGGGAGAGGAACTATGCACTTATTCCTCTTGGAAACCCTAATTAATGAAGATTGAAAAGTCTGGCTGTAGACTTTAAAACAAGTGCTTATGGGAGGCAGCCCATAGAACTTTCTTTTATTATTTTATTTTTATTTTGAATAATTTAGATTTTGATGCAAGTTTATTTAGCAAGAATAAAGAGATGGAAATTGCAAACTACGGCTGATTCACCATGAAACCAGGGAAGTTCCTTTCATTTCTTCAATCTTTCTCACTTTTGAATTACAATGAGGACATTGTTTAGTTTAAGTTTGGGGGTGTAAACTCCTATAGTCATTTTTTCTTCTTGATTGTAGGTTATTTTGTTTTACTAGTGATTTTATAAGTCTTAAGTTTTTGAATTTTCTTACCAAGCATGCATTTGAGTAGGATAGGACTAAGAATTTTTTTTGAAATTTTTTTTTTGTCAAGTTGAGTTTTGCGGGTACTTTGATTTAAATCTTTGGCCTTGAACATAATTGAGCACATAATCGTTTTTTTTAATTCCGTTTTGCTGATGAAAAGTATGAGTAGAATTAATTGGGTCAGAGAAGTTAAATCTTGCTTTACTTTAGAATCCATTGATGGATCTTTGAGGCGAAATCCTAGTTGATACCAAATATTAGAGAAATGATCTAGGCTTTTTTTTTGTCATAACCAAAAAGCTTTCCCAGCCGTCCTAGTTATCATACCATCATTGCATGGTGTATTTCCATAGTCAACCCTCTTGAGCCTTATTTTACATAAGCCTTTATTTATTCATTTAATTACATTGACCATTCTCGTTCTAAGCTTGAAAAACCATGAAGTTACCTTTTACAGTTTTAGAAAATACTTTGGTGGAAATCTACATTTAAAGAGAAAGTTAGTTCAAATGAAATTATGCTCTGTTTGATCAAAGTGTGAGAAAAAGAAAAAAGCTAAAATGGTTGAAAATTTAAGAAGGCTACAAGAACCGAGGTGGCTGAACGAAAAAAGTGAGAGGATAAAAAAAGATTAAAAAAATGAAATATTTTTTCTGGGTTTGTCTTTTGCCCAGAGGTGATTTATCCATCATGAAAAGAAACTTAAAATAGAGAAAACTCAATAAGTGGAGTGCAGGTCACTTCAGATTTTGTTAAAGTTGTACTTGGTATTGCTTCGTTGATTACATCAACAATAATGTCACCAGTATGAGCATATAGTCGAGAAAGAGTTATGGTTTGAATCTTGTGGATATCTCTTTTATTGTTCTTTCCACCAAGTGTTTTCTCAGTTTGCTTTAATTTTCCTTATCCATTTCTTTCTTAGCCCTCACCTTGTGGCCTGTCATTACATCTTTATTGAGGACCTTTTGATCTCTGATTTTGGTGTTGACTACATTAATGGAGAGGATTTCTGAAAATTAGACTTATGGGGTTAAGTTTTGAGATAATTCCTCTAGTTTCAGTTGTTCTACTTTTATCTGAGTTTGCAGGTGGTTTGGAGTTAAATTGATTATATCTTACACACACACTTAAGGTCTTAGCTTTAGGTTGAAGTAATCTCTTAACTCTTGCTTGAAAAATTTCTAGTTTTTTTTATTAATTTTCCTGCTATCCTTGATATTAAAATAGTAAGATACTAGTAATGAAATCTAAATTCAGATCATGGCTTGGTGAGTGATGAGATTTTTCTATAAGGTTATTTTATTTTACTTTTATTTGAGGACAAACAAAGTTTTAAGTTTAAGGGTTTTTGATGCCTTGCATAATTTCCTATATTTTATCACTTCTTAACTTTAAACTTTGGTATAATTTTATTTATTTTTGTAAGTTTTAGACTTCGTTATTGTCATTAAATTTTATTTCAAATTTGAGGAAAAGGAATATCCAAATTTTAGCAGCCTATCATCTATGGACTCTTTCTCTCATTTAAATGAAGATTTTATTTGAGTATAGGAGCTGCTAAAATAAAAGAGATATGGGCAGAAGTTCTGAGAGACATGTGAAGGCTTAAATCCCACATCCCACATCGGTTGGAAACATATTCCACATCCCACATCCCACATCGGTTGGAAACACATTGCACTCATGGAGTTTCCCTATAAAAGCCTCATTGCACTTCATTTTCAAAGGGTGGATCTCGAAGGCTTTACTATCAAGGAGGAAGAGGCTGCCGACGGCGACGTTCACTGTGGATTTTCTTCTCTCAGAAAAATATGGTGAATTCGTTTATGTTGAATTTAATTTTTAGCATGACCTAAATTTTCTTTATTCTAGGAAAACAATGTAATCTAGTTTCAAACTATGCTTGCTTTTCTATGCTAATTTGAAATAATTCTCTTCTATGTTTGTCTGATTTATTTTGAGCTTATTGCTTCTAATTGACTGGCCATTAATTAGATGATTTTGATCTTGTGATTTGCTATCAAAAGAGGGAATTATATGATAGAACTTGGATATTTCAGCATAGGTAAATATAGAGATCTAAAGACTTATATGAACCTATATAGTCTTAAAATCGTTGGTCTTAATGCTTTCTTGCTTTATTGATTTGCATACTCTTGTGTAAAATGATGAACAAGAATATTTCCAATTGACTATCGAAAGAGGCTTTTGGATGAGTTTGGAGATTTTGCTAACAAATAGAGAGAATTAAATTCAATTGGTTATCAATGATTAGGTGAAATCGGCTTCCTAAAAGTTCTTTTTCTCATTAATTTGATCTTCGAACAACAGCTTTCGTTTCCTTTGAATTGATTATATTTCAAATTGCACTTACAAACAATCTTAGTGACTTTTCTAAATAAAGCCGAGATTAGCATAATTTCGGTACTTGTCAAAAATGAGTTACCAATCCCTGAGGACGATACTCTTCTCATCACTTTACTATAAAACTATATTGTGCACTTGCAGTTTTGCATCGATCAGCTATCAATTAAAGAACCATTGTTTTCAAAGTTACCTCATCTTAGCCTCTCTCACCAATAACAATAAAAAAGTATTAAATTTGTAAAGGGTGACAAGGTGAAGAAAAAAAAGAAACTAGAAATTTCTTTAAACAGTGTGGTTACAAAGCAAAGGGAGGCACTATCGACCTCAGTCTACAGTAAGAAAAGAAAAAAAGGGGAAAAAACTCCAAGTCCTCAAGGGTCGACCTCCTCATTGGACGTAGACTTTGTCGTGGTGCCACTCAGCTGGGCCGTCTCCTCACCGCCAGATCCACCCACCACGGCCCCGTCCTCATCCCTCGAGGTGCCAAGCTCGAAGGCTGAGAAGTCAACCTAAGGGTATAGTACCTCAGTCTTCCGCTTGGCCTCCAAGAAGCCCTCGAAGAATTGGGGCCCGGCCTCCTCCTCCACGGCCTCTCAGTAGGAAATGGAGTCCCTGAAGCCGGCCAGGGCCTCCTTTATCTCTTCCTTTATCTTTTGCTCGGAAGCCTCAGCAACATCCTTCTCTCGGCGCATGGCCTCCTTCTCCTCCATGGCCTAGACCCGGGCCCAATCAGCACTCTCCTGGCTCAGATGAGCTCCTTTCAAGGAGCCATGTAACTGCTGGATCAAGCCGTAGCTGTCATCCAGCTTCTGCTGGAATTGGGGTCCTCTCGCCCATGTCTAAGTAGCAGTGCAATAAAATCCCATGCACCATGCTTGACTGCAAAAAAGAACACGAAAAAAAGCTACTGAGAAACATAAAAAACTTGCAAGAAAAATTAAAGGCATAAACATTCATTTGGAAGGCCAAGACCACGGCCACGGAGCTGAGGCCCTCAATTAATTTCCTCGAAAGCTTGATCATGTCACGCGGAGGGATCCCCAAGACAAGGTGCTCCTGAGCGACCCTAGGGTGAGCGAAGACTGAGTCATCCATTTTTACGCCCCAGTTTTGCATAAAGACCCTGGCCTCAGAAGGAACCCCCTTGTGATGAGGACGAGGGTTGTGTCTATTCAAGCAGAGATGCGGTAGAGACATCCCTCTGCTTGGGTGAGGGCTCGGAAGGGCTCAAGCTCTCCACATCAATGGGGATAGGAAAGGAAGCCTGCGGCCGCTTCCTCGACCCTTGGGTCTGTACAGGTTACTTCCAAGCTTGGGCAGCCTTCTTCCTCCCCTGGGCTATTTTCTTGGCCCTCTCCCTAGCTCTAGCCGTAACTTTTATCTATTCTCAGCAAAAAACACAAGTATTAATAACGAGAAACAAATATGATAAAAATTATGAAAAAAGCACAAAGTTATGAAAGCATAAAGCATCTAGGTATATACCACTCTTTAACATCCCCACATGACAGCGAGGGCAAAGGCTGCGCTTTGCCGGCTCCTCGTTTTCATACAGTATGTCCACATCAATGGACGTGACCACCATAGCCTTTAGTGTCTCCTGCTCACAGTGCAGGAGGTGCGGCTTCTTGCACTTCCTCTCACGATCTAAGCTCCAAGACAGTGGGACCCCAAAGCTCTTCTCGCTCTAGATGTAGAAGAAGGTTTTCTTCCAATGCTTAATAGATTAGGGTTTCTTCTTCACAGCCCCTTCTTAGCTCTAAAACTGATCATGAACCACACATTCTGGCCGTGCTTGCTAACATAGAAGTGGGCTTTGAAAACGTTAATGTTCATCAACCGCTTCACGTCCAAGTAAACACAGATGAATGCCATAATCAAACGCACTGAGTTAGGAACCAATTGGCACAATACTATATCAAAAAATCTCAACACCGAGCAAAAGAAAAGGTGGAGTCAGAATCTAAGCCCAACCTTTAAGTATTGTTCATAAACATATATCTCGAAGGGCACTCTGCTCGAGAAAGCATCACAAGCCCTTTCCCCAACACTAACATTCCTCAGGGTATACTTTTCAAGGATATAGTATATGCACCTGATGACCTCAAGCTCCCCCTCCTCTAACTTATTAGGCACAAAATTTTTTGTGAATGACCGTTGCACCCTATCTTCCACCCTCATGTCCTCCTTCAGCTCAGCCAAGACATTATTTACCTCATCCTTCTCCTCAAAAGAAGAATCCTCTTCTTATTCTCTTTCTCTTTTCTAGTCCCATAAAGAACTATTGCCAATGGTTTCAAGACCTGTCAATCACAAATTATAAACAAAAAGATAAAATAAGAAAATATTTACCCAGGTTTACCCTAGAATAGGGTTACGTCCTGTCAGAAGTTTCTTATTATCAACCTCACAAATCTCACGTTACAATGTATGCTCATTACATAAAGAGTATTTATAAGCAACTTAAGACGTCCTAATTAGGGTCTAATTAGGATTTCTGTCCTACTGCAGAATTACGACTATTCATAGGCCCAAGCCCAAACCGCCAAGCGAAAAACCACACCCAACTCACCAGGGAGCGGAACCCCGTGTTCGTTTGGGGTTCTACAGATTTGGTCCCGTGAAATATGCACCAACTCTAACAATCTCCCACTTGGTAAATACTTCACACACATGGAAAACTTCCTAGGACTCTGTTTTTTCAAGCCCATCTCAGTAGCACACCACTCAAACTTTGCTAGGCTAACTACCTTAGTTAAGAAATCTTCGTTGTTCACTGCTGTATTAACTTTCTCCAAGATTATCACATTTTTTTCAATCTTTTCCTGGATGAAGTGATATTAGATATCAATGTGCTTCGTTCGTGAATAAAATGCAGGATTCTTTGCTAAGAAGATAGCACCTTGATTGTCACATTTCACCTTCATTGCTTCTTGTTTAAACCCAAGCTCAGCACACAACCTTTGAAGCTAAACCACTTCCTTTCTAACATAAGTTATTGTCCTATACTTTGCTTCTGTATATGAAAGGGCAACAAAACTTTGTCTTCTGCTCATCCAACTCACTACCCTACCAAACAGATTGAACATTTATCCGTTTGTAGACCTCCTGCTATCAATGTCTCCTCCCCAGTCAGCATCAACCGATCCTACAATATCAAGAATCTTCTTACCTCCTATACCTCTATAACACAATACAAAGTCTGACGTTCCACAAAGATATCTAAAAACTCTCTTGATTATAGTCCAACGCTCTTTCCCAGGATTAGACATATATCTACTCAATACTCCAACTGCTTGGGCAATATCTGGTCTCGTAAACACCATGGCATACAACAAGCTTCCAACCACACTAGCATAATGTACGTGTGCCATCTCTTTAGCTTCTTCCTCCGTCTTCTAACACTTCTTCTGATTTAGCCACAGTTTTCGATTTTCATGATCCCTCTTTATCTGCATGCCCAAGATAAAATTTGTTTGCCCTAGGTCTTTCATATCAAACCGCCTTGCCAATAATGCCTTCACAGTGCTAATCATCTTCTTGTTATTTCCAATTAACAGCATATCATCAGCATACAAGGTTAAAATGACAAAATCAACCCCCAACCTTTCCACATAGACATAGTGATCAACATAGCTGCGAGTGAACCCAAGCTGAATGGAATATGTATCAAACTTCTGGTACCACATCCGTGGTGACTGCTTTAGTTCGTACAAAGACTTCTTCAATTTATAAACCAACTCTTCTTTACTTTTGCTCACAAAGCCTTTAAGCTGTTTCATGTAAATTTCCTCCTCTAAATCCCCATGAAGGAAAGTTGTCTTCATATCCAGTTGCTTAACCTCTAGTTTATAAGCAACTACCATGGATAAGACACATTTGATAGATGTCAACTTTGCTACCGGGGAAAATATCTCACTATAGTCAATTCTCTCTATTTGCGAGTACCCCTTTGCAACCAAACGTGCCTTGTACTTTTCTACCATTCCAATTGCATTTGTTTTCTTCTTAAAAATCCATTTGCACCCAATTACCTTCCTACCTTTAGGCAATTTCACAAGGATCCATGTTTCATTCTTGTCTAGTGCCTGCACCTCTTCTTTCATAGCATTTTCCCACAAAATTTGCATCCTTTGATGTCTTTTCCTCTTTAACTGTGCTAGGATCATCACCAGTAATATTTAAAGCATATAATGCACTGCAAGCACTAGGGGAATACCTTATGGGTGGTTTTCTAACCCGTGTGGATTGCCTTATGATAGGTGTGATCTTTACCCCCGAGCCAGTATCTGAATCCTCATCCTCTATATCAAAAACATAAATATCGTGCTCAGACCTAACTGACTTAGAATATGAAGTATTGAATGCAATCTGTGGGGTAGTCTCACACTCTTTATCTCCCAGGCTAAGATCAATCTGAACCTGCTTTGGTTATTCCGATACATCTTGGATAGCCGCCGCATCCCTTTGTGTTTCCCTAAACACAACATCTATGCTGTAAACTGTACTCTTGTTTTCTATATTCCATAACTTATACCCCCTGACCCCATCCTTATAGCCAATGAAAATGCACTTCACTGATTTTTTGTCAAGTTTGCTCCTCTTTTCTTTTAGCACATGCATATAAGCATCACACCCAAACACCCTAACATGAGCCAACCTCGGCTTCTTCCCAAATAGTGCCTCAAATGGTGTCTGATCCAGCAAAGTTGATGTAAGTGACATGTTCTTCAGATAACATGTTGTAGCAGCCGCCTCTGCCCAGAACTCCAACTCCAAGCTTGCACAACTCAATATACTCCTCGATTTCTCCATGAGTGACCGATTGAGTCTCTCGGTCACTCTATTATGTTGAGGTGTATATGGAGTTGTTTTCTATCTTACAATGTCGCTTGTCAGAGAGAATTGCTCAAACTTGTCTGAGTAAAATTCCTCTCCATTATCTGTTCTCAGTACCTTTATCTTTCTTTCCATCTGATTTTCTATCAATCCTTTAAACTCATAGAACTTATCAAATGCTTCAGCTTTACTATTCATGAAGTAAATCCATGCATACCTTAAAAAATCATCAATGAAAAAGACATAATACCTTGATTTTCCAAGAGATTGGACCGGAACGGGCCCAAACACATCACTTTGTATTAAAACCAGAATACTCTTTGCCCTCGTGCCAGCGGACTTAAAACTCACATGGTTCTGCTTGCCATTAGACAATGCTCATAGAAATTGAATCTCATGGAGCAATTTAGGACTCCTTTCACCATCTGCTTTGACGATAAATTAGATAGTCTCTTTTCACCGATTTGCACAAGACTCTAATTCCACAACATAGAGGACGTCGCATCATCATCAATTGCATTCTTATAGATAAAATCTCCATTGCATTGACTTTCTGCTGTACTTCCCAATAGCTTGTACAATGTACCATACCGAACACCTCATGCAATTATTAACGATCCATGAGTCATCTTGCACGAATTTTTGTCACAGCTGAAATTCATTACCCTATCTACCATCTTGCTGACTGACATCAGGTTCTTGCTGCGACTCGAAATATGCATCACGCCTGGAAGTATTCTGACCGTCCCATCATTCATCCTCAACTTTACCTTTCCACGACCAATAATTTTCACTAGAGATTTATCTCCCAATAAAACATTTCCCCCATCAAAGGTTTCATACTCACTAAACCAGTCCCTGTGAGGTGTCACGTGAAATGATGCTCCTGTGTCAATTATCCAAACATTCTGATCTTATTGAGCCAAAAAGAATGCCATATTTAAGTCACTAGCATGATCATCATATTGGTCCTTATTTCCTGAAGCTGATCTCTCGTCTACCTGTTTTTCAGGGTTCACACTCTTACTTCTATAATCTTTCTTTAGATGCCCAAGCTTCCTACACTTTCAACACTTCAACCCAGATTTATCCCCACTTTTCGATCTTCCCGTGAACTTGGTTTTATCACCAGACCACTTGTAGTCTTTATCAAGGGTTTTCTCTCTCACAGATAAGGCCTCCTTTGATGAGTTCTCTATACCCTACCATCTCATCTCAAAAGATAGATCAGTTGTACCACTACTAATTGCAACTATCAAGTTATCCCATGAATCAGGCAATGAACTGAGTAGCGTAATAGCCTTATCGTCATCCGTCACATCAACACTGGTAGACAATAACTAACCTATGAAAGTGTTGAACTCATGCAGATGAATAGAGAAAGAATCTCCCTCAGTCATCCGAAGGTAGTACAACTTATTCCAGCTTCTTATAGAGATTTTTCATAGTCTTTGTCCAGAAATTTTTATCATGACAGAATCAGCCAGGCACAACCAAATCAGACTTCACGCATTTCGATCAAACTTCTCCCACTCTGTGATGGTCGCTGAAGATGATGTCGAAACCACCACCGGTGACGCCTCTACCATGGATGTCGTACTCTTTGGTATCTCATCGATCACCACCGTCGACAAATCCCTATACATGAGTAGATCATCTATCTTCAGTTTTCATAACTCAAATCTCTTCTCTCCGTACTTCTCGATTTCAATCCGTAATCCAATCGACATCTCTGATCGTTAATCCTCGAACACAACACTCCGATACCAATTAAATGATTCGAGACCTATCAATCACACAAATTATAAACAGAAAGAAAAAAGAAGATAAGATTTACCCAGGTTCACCTTAGAATAGGGCTACATCCTACCAGAAGTTTCTTATTATCAATATCACAAATCTCTCGTTACAATATATGCTTAGTACATAAAGAGTATTTATAAGCAACTTAAGACGTCCTAATTAAGGTCTAATTAGGATTTTTGCCCTACTATAGAACTATGGCTATTCATGGGCCTAAGCCTTAATAGCTAAGCAAAAAACCAGACCTAACTCACCTCGGGAGCGGGACCCCCGTGTTTGTCTGGGGTTCTATAGATCTGGTCCCGTGAAGCCCAAGCCCAAACCGCCAAGCTAATTAAACTTGCAAGTTTTTAAATAGTTAAACACATAATGCACACAATCAAAATATATACTTGAAAGTAAAGGAGTTCAAAGGAAGAGAAAGTGAAAACTCCATTTATAGTGGTTCGGTAATATCAGAATCCTTCCAACCCTTCGTCCACTCTCTTCAAAGAACCTCCTTGAAGCAATCCACAAAAATTTTAGTCATGCAACTTCATGGGTGTTGCAAAAACCTTACAACCAATCCCTTCCTTAAGGAAGCTAATCCCTTCCTCACGGAAGCTAATCCCTTCATTACAAAAGTTTCAAAGAAGTATTTAATTCTAAACACTCTAAGAGTTATTACAATTCTTTCCCTTTTACAATAAATGAGATTTGTTATAATGTAAATGGTAGAGAGATAATAATAAGTGTTTTTACAAATGAATAATATCTCTATTTTAAGAACAAGCTTGAACAATGGCTCAACAATAATTTTTTCAAAGCTTTTGAGAATTAATGAGATATCTTGTGTATTGAATGTGTTCTCTTCTTATTTTAAATACTCATTGAAGTGGTTTTATATAGCCTTGAATCAATATAGCTGTTTGGGGCATTAAATGCTCAAGTTTCGCGTCTCAAACGGTCATATTTTTGAATTACCAATCGACTGGGTCAAGTGAGAAACTTGACTTTTTAGGCTATGGCAGACTATCAGTTGACTGGGTCCTAAGCACCAGTCTACTGAAAATTTTCTGTCCTAGTTACCAATTTACTGGATCCTCAGCACCAGTCGATTGGGAACCTTCTGTCCCATATCTCAGTCGACTGAGTTGTTCTTCAACCCAGTTTTTCATGTTTTAAAACTGTTTTTGACTTAAAAACTTTCATATGGTTAGTTTTGTCAAAGTATTTTGTAAAATGAGCCACAGATCAAGCTATGTAATTGAACATGAGAGATTTACAATTGTTTTAATTACCTTAATATCTATTCTAAATCTTTTGTCTTGTCTTGGTGTCTAAATCGAGTTGAGTTCTTACATCTTTGTTTCTATGCTGAATGCTTTTGCCGCTTAAACACTTAGATAAAACTGTTAGAGCAAATAGTGTAGTGTTTTGTCATTATTAAAATCAAATATGGGTTAATAATCTCCCCCTTTTTGATGATGACAAAACTAATGAGAGAAAAACAGTTTTAAACACTAAGTGTTGGGTTTTTAGGAAAAATTGGGCAGAGTTTCCTCTGTTTTTCAGATAAAACCAACATGTTAAGCATTCAAACGTTGTTCATATATGGTTATATTAACCCAACTATTCAACGCAAGACAATATTACATTTGTCAATGTGTTTGGAGAAATGTTCCCCCTAAATATATGCCTCATTCTAAGTTTACATACAGTTTATTGATTTTTCTCTTTTTCTCCCCCGTTTTGACAACAACAAAAAAAGGGTGTAAACTCAAAAAATAAGCAAAAAAAAATAGCACAACAATGAAGATAAGGTAAAAACAAACTTGTATGTGATAACTATGCATGATTCAGAATTGAGAAGATTTCCCGAAAACAATCAGAAGTTGCCTATACTTGTATAAGTAGTTACAGCATATAGGGTAATATCAAGTGCTTAACCTAAGCAATCATTTAGCTTATAAGTAAAGCATATATAAGACAAAAAGCTAAATAACTGAAAAGTTAGCATCTATATGTAATCATTCATACATCATAAGCTTTACAGAATCTGTATAAATGAGTACAAGCAAATGGGTGAATGTTAAGAAAAAAATGTTTGTGCGTAGTATCTATGGAGCTAATAAATGTACATAATAGTAAGATAAAACAATAGGTGTGAAATGTAGTGGGCCTAAAGATGTAGTTAAGGTCTCCCTTAACAATCTGGCATACCTCCTCATAATAGAAATTGTTCGACCATCTGTCCAGACTCCATTGGATCCCTTCCACGAGGATCCTCAGTATGCTGACCAGGAGGTCAGTATTCACCTCAAACTCAATTCCCATGATGTTGGTTTTAAACCAAAGAGCTAGTGCACTCAGTTTAACCAGATTGGAGTAGATTTGGTGAACAAGCGGTAGATAAAATTTTTGGTGTATCTTGACAAGTAGTGTCAAGTGTACGGCTTCAAGGTAGGCATAATATCAAAATTTTCATGAAGGATAGAGTCAAAGTCGACGAATCTACTTGTCATAACTTTCTTATGGTGTATAATGGAATTTTACCTGCTCTTTGTAGCGGGGATCTAAAATAGCGACTCATCGAGTTCAGTCCTCGCCTTTTTGCTTGACGAACCGGTTATCCCCTTCCCTTTTGTGTCTAGACCAGTAGATTTCTTAGAGTGCGGTTTTGTGTCTAGATCAATATTTGAAAAAAAATGTTTTTAAAGAGAGATTTGAGAGATTTTTGGAAATATGGATTTTTCAACCGTGAAAAGTTGAAAAATGGATGATTTGGGGTATGATTGAAGGCTGTATGGTGTGGATTTGAAAGATTTTGGGCTGAAATCACTAATTTTCTAGAGAGAGAAAGCTTGGGGTTTTCAACAATTGTGTAAAATCTGAAAAATCTGAAAAGAATTTATAAAATCGCGATACTAGTCGACTAGGTTAGGGCAACAGTCGACTAGGTCCTTCATAATTTGGGAATTTTTGATATACCAGTCGACTGGGTAGGTTATCAAAATTTTAAATTTTGGCTCCAAACAATGTCTTGTAGTACCAGTCGACTGGATGATTTATACTAGTCGACTGGTAAAATGGATAGTGGGATACCAGTCGACTGGGGTGAACACACTAGTCGACTGGGTCCTTTTTAAAACTTAAAATTTGAGCTCCGCGTAAAATTTTAGCACGTATTTGTTTATCTATGCCATCTTGAGTGAGAGATATATTAAATGAGAGTTAATACTCATTCACTAGATGTTAATTTATGCATATAATGAATGTGAATACAATTAAACATACAGTTTATCATTGTCTTTCAAGCCCATTAATAGTCAAATTTTGCAAAATACAGTTTATCATAGTCTTTCAAGCCCATCAATAGTCAAATTTTGCAAAAACTATCTTCACTTAAGGGTTTTGTAAGAATATTAGCTATTTGATCTTATTAATGAATGAATTCTAGTCTAATATCACCCTTTTAAGCATGGTCTCTTATGAAGTGATGTCTAATTTCTATATGTTTGGTTCTAGAAAGCTGAATAGGATTTTTTGTTACGTTGATAGCACTAGTGTTATCACAATGAATTGGAATATCTTTAAAGTCCATGCCGTAGTCTTCTAGTTATTGTTTCATCCACAACACTTGTGCACAACAACTTCTGGCAGCAACATATTCCACTTCGGCGGTAGATAGCACAACCAAATTTTGTTTCTTAGAAAACCAAGAGGTTAACATTGCACCTAAAAATTGGCATGTACCACTAGCATTTTTTCTATCTAGCCTATAACCTGCAAAATCAGCATCTGAATATCTAACAAGCTCAAAAGATGATTCTCTAGAGTACCATAAGCCTAGATTTTGAGTCCCTTGTAAATACCTTAGAATTCTTTTTACAACAATTACATATGATTCCTTAGGATTAGCTTGAAATATAGCATACATGCATACATTGAACATTATATCAGGTTTAATTGCAGTTAGATAAAGTAAGGTTCCTATTATGCTTATATAATTTTTAGTATCTACACATTTACCTCCTTCATCTAGGTCAAGATTTGTAGAGGTGCTCATAGGAGTGTCAATTGACTTTGAGCTTTCCATATCAAACCTCTTTAATAGGTCATTGGTGTACTTTGATTGATTGATGAAGATCCTTTCTTTCAATTGTTTGATTTGAAGTCTAAGAAAACATGTGAGTTCTCTCATCATGCTTATTTCAAATTCTCTTTGCATGCACTTAGCAAACTCTTGACACATAATTTCATTAGAAGCACCAAATATAATATCATCAACATATATTTGGTCTAAAAGTGTGTCATTCTTGTGTGTTTTTGTGAAGAAAATTGTGTCTATTTTTCCTCTTGGAAAATCATTTTCAAGCAAAAACTTACTTAGTCTTTCATACCATGCTCTTGGAGCTTGCTTTAACCCATATAGAGCTTTAGAAAGTTTATAGACATGTTTTGAAAGATTAGAATTTTCAAATCCAAGAGATTGCTCAACATATACCTCTTCTTCTATAAAGCCATTTAAAAAGGAACTTTTTACATCCATTTGAAATAATTTAAACTTATTAAAGCATGCAAAAGCTAATAACATTCGAATAGCTTCTCATCTAACTATGAGAGCATAGTTCTCATCAAAATCTATTCTTTCTTCTTGATTTTATCCCTTAGTAACTAGTCTAGCCTTGTTCCTATTTACTATTCCATTTTCATCCATCTTATTTCTAAATACCCATTTAGTTCTTATTATAATGTGATTCTTTGGTCTAGGAACTAGATTCCATACCTTGTTTCTTTTAAATTGTTTTAGTTCTTTTTACATAGAATTTATCCAATCATTATCTTTTTTGGCTTTTATAGAAATCTTAAGTTCTACTTGAGATAAATAAGCTACGCAATTGCAAATATTTCTAATAGAGGATCGAGTTCTTACCCCTTGTGAAAGATCACCAATCACTTGATCGATTGGATGATAATTCACATACCTCCAATCTTTGGGAAGACTATCCTCTTGTTCACTTGTAGCTGGTTGGTCAAGATTGTGAGCATCTACTTCTTGATCTATTTGAGGTTCATTCCCTTTTGGGTCAACAATAGGAGTAGGTTTTTCTATCATTGGAATAAAATCTGCATCATCATTAAAAAAAAAACTACTCTACTACTAATAGGATTAGATTCATCAAAGGCTACATGTACAGATTCTTCAATCACTAGAGTTCGTTTGTTAAAAACTCTATAAGCTTTACTAGAGGTTGAATATCCTAAGAAAATCCCTTCATTGGTCTTTGAGTCAAATTTACCCAAGTTAGTTTTACTGTTATTTAGGATGAAGCATTTACAACCAAAAACACGAAAATAAGAGATATTAGGCTTTCTACCCTTCCACAGCTCATATAGTTTTATTTAGTATAGGCCTAATTTATACTCTCATTAAAATATAACATGAACTATTTACGGCTTCTGCCCAAAAATATTTTGGCAAACTATTTTCACAAAGCATTGTTCTTGCAAATTCTTCTAGAACTCTATTTTTCCTCTCAATAACTCTATGTTGTTGAGGAGTTCTAGGTGCTGAAAAATTGTGATCAATTCTATGTTCTTCATAAAATTTTGGAAAGATTTTATTTTCAAATTCTTTTACATGATCACTTCTAATGCTCGAAATGAAAATTTCTTTTTCATTTTGAACCTTTTTACAAAAGTTCACAAATCTTTTGTAAGCTTCATCCTTATAAGCAATAAAAAAAAAACAAATGTATATCTTGAATAGTTATAAATAATAACAAGAGTATATTGATGGCCACCTAGACTTATGGTACTTATTGGACCAAACAAGTCAATATGTAAAAGTTCTAATGGTCTAGTAGTTGAGGCTATATTTTTTTTATTTGAAAGAAATTCTAGTTTGTTTTCCCATTTGACAAGCATCACACACCTTATGTTTTTCGAATTTGAATTTTAGAAGTCCAATGACTAAATCTTTTCTTGAAATGATTTTAAGCAAATCCATATTCACATGGCTAAGTCTTCTATGCCATAGCCATAGGTTTTCACTAAATGCGGGAAAACATTTTTCATTTTCTGAATGCACAGATTTTAAATCAACTATATAGAAATTTTTGTGTCTATGCCTAACAAACTTGATCTTGTTACTCTTGATGTCTATAACTAGACAATGAGATGACTTTGTTACCTCTGTCACATAGATGACTAATACTATGCAAATTTGGCTTAAGGCCTTGCGTATATAATACATAATCAATGGTTGAGAAATCGTTACCAACTTTTCCATGCCCGATGATATTTATCTTTGTGTTATCTCCAATGGTGACATGTCCACCATCCCTTAGAGTTAGCTCTTTGAACATGCTTTGATCACCAGTCATATGCTTTGATCACCCACTATCAAGGTACCAATAATTACCTTTTTCCTTGGTGTGAAGACATATCTACATTACACAGGGATACACAATTACACTCTTAGGTACCTAAAATTTTTTAGGTCCTTTGGGGTTAGTCCTAGAAAATATGGTTCCTTTAGGGACCCATACTTTTTTAACATTGTAAGGTGCTCTAAAATTGTAGACATGTTGATAAGACATGATCATAGGATAATAGTTATTGATATTCCTAGGATTTCTCAAATATGCATGCCTATAGTTCCTTGGATAAGTATTCCTAAGATACATGTTTCTATTGTGAAGATTATGAACATGCATGTCATTTCTAGGAAATGTATGATGATGATTTCTAGGATATGTACTTGCATTATTATAAACATACATATTATTTATAGGATACACATGATGGTAATTCCTAGGATGTGCATATGTAACGTGCAAGTTATGAGTATACATATTATCTCTATGATTCACATGATGGTTAATCCTAGGATGTATATATGCATTTCTTGAATGATTGTTCCTAGCATTTGCATTTCTTGAGTGAGCATACATATATGCATTTGTATTTCTAGGATGTTTATTTATAGTAAATGCATTAGGATTTAAATTTGCATATCTGGGCTTACTAACATGTATTGAATGAGTGCTTTTAATCTTGCTAGTAGTATTGGAAGTGGAGGCTTCATTCACACAAGTTGTTTTCATGAACAAATCTCTTTTGACTTTTGCTTACCTAATGGAGAAAACCAAAGCCAGATTTTTCTCCATTTAACTTTTGGCTAGATAGCACTTCATCTAGCTTTTCTTTTCCAAGCATAAGTTTAGATATTGTGCTATTTAATTCCATTATTTTCTGCTTTAAATTTTCATTTTCATCTTTAAGAAAATCTTGAGAAGAATTGTAAAACATGAAAGATAGTTTTTCTTTTTCTTCCTTTAAGCCTTCCATCTCTTTAGAAAGAGATAAGACTTCCTTTTTTAGGGTTGTATTCCTAGAATTGAATTTCTTCAATTCTTCATGCATTTCATTTATAACCTCAATTAATTCTTCACGACTACTAACAATGTTATTATTAGACGGGAAAGAATTTGATACCTCATTTTTGTCGTCGATTACCATCAAGCATATGTTGGCAATCTCCTCGTATCCAACCACATTTTCTGAGGATTATTCTTCTTCGTCATCACTCCAAGTGGTTGCAATCATAACTCTCTTTTTGAAGCTCTTAAATGTTTTGCTTGCTATTGTACAATCGGCCTTGATATGGCTGGGCTTTTTGCAACCATAATACTCAAAAAGTTCCCTTTTTAGAGTGGAATCCCTTGTGTAAGGTTTCTCGCTCTTTTTCAAGAACCTGAGAAACCTTTTGGTGATTAGAGCCATCTCACCATCTTATTCGCTGCTCTTCACCTCTTTTTCCGTTTCTTCCTATTTGTTGCTCGTAGATGCCTTGAGAGCAATCATCTTTTTCTTCTTCTTATCATCATTGACAACGGGATTCATTTCCTTCATCTCGTATGTCAATAGTGATCCGAGAAGTGTTTTGACATCAAGTTTGTCGAAATATTTGGCCTTCGTGATGGTCATCTTCTTTGTTTTCCAAGTGGATGGCAAAGACCTTAATATCTTCCTTGTTAGTTCAAATTCCTTAATGTTCCTACCAAGAAGCTTTATATTATTAACAATGGTAGTAAAATGTGAGTGCATTTAAGAAATAGTTTCATTTGGAGACATTTTAAAAGATTCATATTGGGACACTAGCATATAGATTTTTGATTTTTTAACTTCGCTAGTTCCTTCATATGTAACTTCCAATTTGTCCCAAATTTCTTTAGTTGAAATACATGTAGAAATTTTATTGTATTCAGTAAAATCTAGAGCGCATTGTAATATGCTAGTTGCTCTACTATTGATAAACATCATTCTACAATCCTCTTCATTAAACTCTGTTTTGAGTTTAGACATTGTATGATTGATTTCTCCAATGATTATTGCCTTTTTAGGAATTCTATGTCCCTCTTCAATGACCCTCTATAGATTGTAATCTTGTCATTCGACAAATATTTTCATTCTATTTTTCCAATAGTTATAGTTGGAGCCATTGAACAATGGAAGTCTAGTATAGGAATGCCCTTCAGTGTAGCTATTAGATGCCATCGGATCAACTCAAGGATTTTAAGCCTGAAATTGAATACGAAGCTCTAATACCAATTGTAAACCGAGATTCAAACCCAAGAGGGAGTGAATTGGGTTTCAAAAACTTTTGCTAATTAAACTTGCAAGTTTTTAAACAGTTAAGTACACAATGCACACAATCAAAAAATATACTTAAAAGTAAAGGAGTTCAAAGGAAGAGAAAGTGCAACCTTCATTTATAGTGGTTCGGTAATATTGGAATCCTTCTGACCCTATGTCCACTCTCTTAAAAGAACCTCCTTGAAGCAATCCACTAAAACTTTAATAGTGTAACTTCACAAGTGTTGCACAAACCTTACAACCACTCTATTCCTTACGGAAGCTAATCCCTTCCTCACGGAAGTTACAAAGAAGTATTTAATCCTAAACACTCTAAGAGTTAGTACAACTCTTTCCTCTTTACAATAAATGAGATTTTCTATAAAGTAAATGCTAGAGAGATAACAATAAGTGCTTTTACAAATGAATAATATATCTCTTTCAAGAACAAGCTTGAACAATGACTCAACAATAAGTTTTTCAAGCTTTTGAAAATTAATGAGCTATCTTGTGTATTGAATGTATTCTCTTCTTATTTTAAATGCTCATTAAAGTGGGTTTATATAGCCTTCAATCAATATGGCCGTTTGACACTGACTTTGTAGGTTTAAGGCATTAAATGCTCAAGTCCCGCGTCTCAAACAGTCATATTTTTGAATTACCAGTCGATTGGGTCTTTGTACTAATTGACAAGAAACTTCACTTTTTAGGCTATGGAAGAGTATCAATCAACTGAGAACTTTTTGTCCTAGTTACCAGTTGACTGGATCCTCAACACTAGTCGACTGGGAACTTTCTGTCCCATATCCGAATCGATTGGTATATAGAACCTTCTGAATTACCAGGTTTTCATGTTTTAAAACTGTTTTTGACTTAGAAACTTTTGTATTGTTAGTTTTGTCAAAGTCTTTTGTAAAATGAGCCACAAATCAAGCTATATAATTGAACATGAGAGATTTACAATTGTTTTAATTACCTTAATGCCTATTCTATATCTTCTGTCTTGTCTTGGTGTCTGAATCGAGTTGAGTTCTTGCATATTTGTTTCTATGCTGAATACTTTTTTCGTTTAAACACTCTGATAAAACTGTTAGTACAATTAACGTAGTGTTTTGTCATTATTAAAATCAAATATGGGTCAATAATAACAAATGATGTTAAGTGAAGAAATGATAGGAAACTCCTCTCTTAGAAGCTCGAGCATGATTAACAAGGAAAATTAAACTCCTCTCTAGCTATAAAGACATGACATTTGGTATAACCGAGGTGTCGTTACACTTTCCAAGGCTTCCCCAGTTGTAAATACATGACGTTTGGTATAACCAAGGCGCTGTTACACTCCCCAAGGCTGCACAAGGCGTACCATCAAGGGTGTGCGCTGCCATTACGCACCTCAAAACAACAGCGCACGCTCCAACATTTAATGTTCTAGAATATCCCAACACTCCAATATTGAACATCCATAGAGGATCTTAGGAACAACCCAAAGGCTTCTCTATGGACCGAGTGCAAAAAAGCCTTCCATGGGCCCAACGTAAAAAAAGCCTTCTATGGGCTCAAAGCAGAAGAATAAGCCCAAAAGTCCATTACGAACTCCAAAAAAAGATAGCCAATATCAAACATCCAAAGGACAACTCCCCTGCAAGAAATCTTCAAGCCCGAGCATTTTGACTGTTACTCAAATGCTTGGTCCCATGTCTCCAAGGCCGAGCATTTTGACTGCTGCTCAGATGTTCGATCCCACGTCTCCAAGGCCGAGCATTTTGACTGCTGCTCAAATGCTCGGTCCCACGTCTCCAACCCTGAGCATCTCGGCTGCTGCTCATATGCTTGACCCCCACGCCTCCAAGACTGAGCATTTTGATTGAGGTCCATATGCTCGTCTCCAGGCCTCACGGGCCAAAGCACACAACCACGGCACGAAGCTCTATTATACTTCCTCAAGCACATAGATGTACTTAAGGAAGTGGGGGGCAGGGCTCTGATGTAGCGAATAATTCACTCTCCAGTAGCCTGTTGACACATGGATAGCTCTCCCTCCAATGATCGAATGACACGTGACCACATCAATAACAAACACTCTCCAGTAGTCTAGTGACGTGTGGATGGCTCTCCCTCCAATGAACGGACGACACATGGCCGAGCAGGTGACAAAATCGTCATCATTCACTGACTTCTCACACGAAAAAATGCAAGCAAGATTTCAGGGACTCCACCATCCCTGAACATGCAACAAGACCCTTCGCCATAAAAGCATAATCTCATGAATTATGCCATCCCGAGCACGTGGTCAACTTGCCCCTGAACCACTATAAAAAGTCCAAGGTATCTAGATCTCAATCCAATGTCAAGCTCATCACTGAAACATTAATACCAAAACCCTCTCCATTTTCTCAAAACATCGTGCTGACAAAGGCATCAGAGAGTCTTCGGAGGCACCACCCCCCTTTCCTCCGGTAACTCTTTAGTTCATTCTCATTTCTTTGTGCAGATTGTGGAATACTGGACTTCCAGTTCAGCAGCAGATTTTGATATCAAAAATGTATATGGTTCAACATTCTATTAATATGAGTAATTTTATTAGCTTCAAATAAAAAAATCGAGGAGACTAGTAAATTTTGCATTGTTCTTTCATATCACAGTAAAATTTTAACTTTAATTTTCCTAAAAAATGGAACATAATGAAGTGATTATATGAAATTTAAGCACAAAAATATGGTATAAGACATTACTAGTGAGAATAATTTCGTAGATCAGCTGTCTGGGATCATTTAAGATTAAATTTTGAGATTAAGAGCTACAACATTGCATATTGCATTCACCAATTAAATATATTATTTTAAAAAATAAATCTTTATTTATTATTAATTAATTTTCACGGATTTGAACTTATAAGTCGTTTAATCGTATTATATGTAAATAATATATTTTTTGATTAAATATAAATATCTTATTTGTTAATCCGACCCGATACAATCTGAATTCGAAATGACTCAACCCGACTCAAAATGAGTCACAACCCGAACAATCCGATACTTAATATGATCCGAACTCGATTTGCTAAAAACCGAATGACTCAATCTGACTCGTTTGCAACCTCTAGACATTGAGGAGACAACAGTGATGGTGGATGTAATGAAAAGTTAAGGGAAGTCAGAGGTAGGTTCAAGGAATCAAGGAGGTTAAAGAATCTATGATTTTCAGACTCTGGTGTTCTTTATAGGCAAGTTGCATCTATTGTGCTCTTCATGGGTACCTAAAGTCAAAATGATACTCCTATGTACTCCTTTTTGTTTGAACCCAGCGGCATTTTCATCGAAAGGCTACTCGTGATCACATTTTAATGGTTATTGACTTAGCTATCATGAGAAGCGCAAGCGATAATTAATTAGGGTTCTTTCATGCAAAGGAAAAAAATTGTAGAGTTTTCGACTATATCATAATTTTATAAAAAAATTAAATTAAATTATCATAAATTATACTCCAACTAATGATTCACTATCATTTTTTTAATCATTTCAATATGAACGGTTGGTTTTATAAAAATAATGGCTAATTGCTTATATTTAAAAAATTAAATAAACATCATTTCCCAAATTTAAAAGTGATATTGTTTAAGTTAATTTGTGAAATAAATTTTATATGTTATTTTTTTTTTGTGTTTTTTGATTAAATGGTTAAAATACTTTATGCTTGTTATTACAATAAATTTTATAATATCTAATGCTGATATGACATTATTCAATTGGTTTGATTTAAGTGGGTAATAATCCTAATGCTTAAGCACAAATCAGAGAACATTCAACCCACGGGCGCGCGGTGTCTTCCATGCAATTTGCGCCACGAACTGGCTTATTTCAGTTGCTATGGCTGCCACTACCAGCTTCACTGCACCATGGGTTGTGAGGAGCATTTCAGGCTTTTTCAGCCTCTCATCTTCTTCACGTAAACAACAAGAACCACTCTTTCAATGGATCCTTTCGGTCTCTACCCATCAATAATCCAATGAAACAGTCAGGTTGGTGAATTATATGTACGTATTTTTCTGTTTATATGCTGTTCAATTAAATTAAGTACGCTATAGATTTTGCTTCAAGGCATGTGTACATGTTTGGTATTATGGGGATTTTTGTGTAGTTAGAGATTCCCACTAAACTAAATTGCATAAGCATGTGATATATTACGGTTTAACGTTTGTGTGAGTATGTATTTTTGTTGGATTCTTAGTGATTTTTTTTGTAATTATAGGTACCCATTAATCTAAATTGCAAAAATATATGGTTTATGGTACATAAAATTAGTTTGAACTTGATTACCACAACAACAGAAACAGAAAAAAATAATAAATAAAACATTTTCCATGGGATTCAATTTGGGTATTTGTCAGTTTCAATTTTTTTTTTTTTTTTTTTTTTTTTTTTGTAATGTTATGGTGTTTTGATAGGTTCTGGGATAGAATCTAGCAAATTGGGACTAACAGAGATAGAAATGAAATTTGGGAAAAGAATTGTGCTGATTCGAGCTCAGCATAAGCTCCTAAAATCTTCTTTATTCATTCAATTCCTTCTTCAATTTACAGATGCTCTACTTATAGGTTGGTCCCTTGGACTAACTACCTCTAACTGATCTACAATATAAACAGAAATATTACAACAGAACTAACTGCTGCTAACTATTTACAACAAATTCCTTATGCCATTGGGGTGTAGTCCTCTTTCTTATACTACTTCTTCTGGTCCTTCCCTCTTCACCCGAGCTCAACTCCTTAGCTTTATCTCCTTCTTTCTTACTGTCTTCTTGTTCCAGCTGGTGCTGAATGTCTTGCATCAGTGTCTTGCAGCACCTCTTCTGTATCAATCCTTAGCCCGTCAAGGCCAACCTGTCCTCAAGGTTGAGATTGGGATACAAATGCTGAATGTGTTTTAAGGATTCCCATGAAGCATCTTCTGGTGGTAAACCCTGCCACTAAACCAATACTTGAGGGACTAATTGATCTTGTTGCCAAATGGTCCTGTGATTGATGATAGCTAGAGGAGTAATAAGAGGGCTATTGTAGTAACTCAAAGGTGGTAGGGGCAGTTTACTACCTTTGAGGATCGCCCTTGAATGGTTTCAATAGTGAAACATGAAAAACAAGATGAATTTTAGTCTCAGCTGGCAGGTTGAGTTTGTATGCAACTGATCCCACTCTCTCTGTAATCTGATATGGCCCATAGAATCTCTTATTTAACTTGTAATGAGACCTTTGAGCTAAGGAATTCTGTTTATAGGGTTGAAGCTTTACCATGATCCAATCTCCCCTCTGATATTCCATGTCATGCCTATGTTTATCAGCATTGAGTTTCATTCTTTGCTGTGCCTTGCATAAGTTGTGCTTGAGCTGTTGTAGTACTTTAGTCCTTGCTATCAGCTGTTGATTAATGGCTTCTAAGTTGGAGGAGTTCTTGACATAATCAGGTATAGATGGAGGAGGTCTTCCATAAAGGGCTTGAAAGGGGGTCATACCAATTATAGAGTGGAAGGAGGTGTTGTACCAAAATTCTGCCCATGCAAGAAAGTCATACCAAGTTCTAGGTTGTTCATGAACAAAGCATCTCAGGTATTGTTCAAGGCACGTATTCAGCACCTATTATTAACCATCAGTTTGGGGGTGGTATGTTGTACTCATTTTGAGAATAGTGCCACTCAGCTTGAATTATGTCCTCCAGAATATGCTCAGGAAGATTTTATCTCTATCAGAGATAATAGATTTAGGGAAACCATGTAGCTTTACCACCATGTTTACTCAGCCTGTCTATTACCACTAACACCACAGTACATCCTTTAGACATTGGTAAAGCTGTAATGAAGTCCATGGTGACTTCCTCCCAAGTGTGATATGGAATAGTGATGGGTTAGAGTAGGCCTGCAGGAGTTGTTGGCATGTATTTGACATGTAAGACAAAGACTAACATATTTATTGGCATCAGATCTCATATGAGGCCAATAGAAACTTGCAGAGAGTCTCATAAGGGTTTTATGTGTACCAGCATGACCTCCAATAGGTGTATTATGAAACTCTTTAATCAGTTTCTCTTTGAGGTGAGAAGTGGTTGCAATTCTGAGCTTTCCTTTAAACAGTAGCAGTCCTTCCTTCACTGTATAATCTAAACTTGGTAGTAGTCCATTGTTCAGTCTTTGATGTAAGTTTAGCAATTCAGGATTGAGGGTGTTCTCTTGTTTGATCATATTGAGGACATCACAGCTTGTAATAGTGATTATGCCCAAAATATAACGCGGTAGTTGTGGCACAACTATGGGGTGTCGATTCCACTAGGAAAAACGATCTACAAAGGAAAAGTGCAAACCTTAACACGAACGATAATAATCAAGTGAGAAGATATGAATAATGAAGTAATTATGTAAATAGATTGAAATATATGATAAAGAAACAACAAGGTTCCAGGAGTCCTCTCTAGGTTCGTTGCCTTATTCCAATCTTGATTCAATTGTTTTATCTCGATTGCAAGTTTCACGTCCCAAACAAGCAATCAACAAATATTCAACGAAAGCATATATAAATCCTAATGTAATTGATATGAAATACTTACTTTCGATTTAAACACACATGACTTATCCTATAGATTTATCAAGAAACGATAATATATCTTAACGACGATATCGCAGTAATAGACAAACCTAAAAGATAAATCTACCGGACTCAATCGCATCCAATAATCTTGACATAAGAAGAGCATGACTAGACTTATATCAAAGATAAAGATACAATCACCAGATTAAGAGAAAATCCTTTAATTAGATAAAAGAGTAACACATAACAATGTTTTGACAATAAATCCCAACTACAACTGAACCAATAAAGGAAAATAAGAACAACTACACCTAGAGATTCATCCCTTCGCCTTGCTTGGAAATTAGTTAGCCATGGGGCTCATGCTTGAACACTTGATGGGGGAGAGTGTGGTAGGTGTCTTGAGTTTTCCAGACTTCCAAGATGTTCTTTCTCAAACCCTAAGTGATCTATTTATAATACAAGAAGTCCAAGGGTGTTCTAGGGTTTACACAATCATTAAAGTCCTAATTAGGTCGCAACTCGGAAACAATTTTCGTGTGCGCGCCGCGGCTCTGATTATTCTTTGGTTGGGTGAGCTTCTGGGCACCACGGCCCTCACTGGTCCAGGCCGTGACTCTGGCTGGTGGTGAGATTGTGCATGTTTTGGGCGTCGTGGCCCTCACTGGTCCAGGCCTAGGCGCCCACTAAAGAAAGACTTGGCTCTATTGGGCACCCTTCTGGAGGCTGAGGCTTGGATATTTTCAGACCGCAGCGCACACACTCAAGACTTGATTCTCTTCATTTTGTTCTTCCGCAATCATGCCTTCACTTCGGTATTCATCGAGTCGTTGTGCTTCAAACAACGATAGCTTTTCCTTCTCTTTTGGATTCAAAGTACCTGAAAAATCGAAATAGATCAACAATCCAAGGATATCACTTTAGAGTTATTAACGTATAAAAATGTAATTAAAACCGAGATCAACCCTAAAGTACTAACATTTAAGTACTGTTAAGATGCATTTTATGGCTCTCATCACAATCCCCAACTAGCTCATTGCTAATCCCTAGCAATTCAAGCGAAAACAAGGAATGAATTTTATGGTAGGAATCAAAACAAAATAAAGCAATATTAGTGTTAAACCAAGAGCAATTCACTTTTTGTCTCAGAAATTGGACATAATATACAGCACATAGAATTATTAAATGTCACTCAAGTCCAAAAGTAATCCAAACATTAATCTTAAAATTGTTATCGACTCTTAACATCCATCTTACCACAATCCATTAATCCGAACACCCAGATGATTTTATGCATGACATTCATGAATACAAGTCTTGGCCTCTAAAACATAATAAGTTGCGTGACATCAATCACAAATCATGCTCCATAAGCTTATTTTTCAAATCACTCTCCACTATTATAGAAAAATCACACTACATTGGATCAATAGGTCTTTAATAAGCTTGTAATGTTAGGCTAAGGTAAAGGTTAAGAAAGAACGGGAAGGATTTACAAATAAAAGAACTCAATCTCTTAACTTTAAATACAACCACTTTTAAGCACTGGATAACCTTACTTCAACACCCAACTCTTTCAACCATTTTTTTATAAGAGCATATCTCTCGATAAGTCGCCATTTTTCTTTTCTTTTCCTCTTTCTTTGCCATAATTTACTTCTTGTTTACTTTGGCATAAGACTATTCACCTTCTTTTTCATTCTTTTCTTTTCTTTTCTTTTCTTTTCCACAACCCCCAACTTATCTCTTTTAATGTACTTGGGTTATGGTAGTAATACTTTTGTCATATTTCTATCCTTACTTCTCTTAAGTGCTTCTCAACAAATGTGTATAACTAAGTTCTTTTTAAAAGTAAGGTAAGGATAAAATATTTTTAGGCTCATAAAAAGTAAGTAAATGGGTTTTCGAAAGAAATAAGGCTCAAATTCTTTTTCAAGAAAAAGGCTCAAACAGGTGACTAATGATAGATATAGCAAGGATAAGTTTGAAAGGCTCAAACGGTCCAAAAAGGGCCTATATCATATCTTAAGTAGTGTGCATTTTAGGAATTCGCCTCAAGTGATTATCAAATAAGTTCTAGAGCTTGTCGAGACCGCAAAAGCATTCACAAACAATCACACATAAAACTTCTCTAAATGTTTTAGACTAATCATACAATCTTACCGCAAACTAGAGTCTCAAACCAAATGAAGATTGACACTTAAATTATAATACGTTTCCTCCACCCCCAACTTAAAAATTGCATTGTCCTCAATGTGAAAGAAAAGTAAAGGAAACTCCCTTTGTAAGCAAAAGTGCACACAAGCTGAAAATTGTGCACCATCATGTGAACTGCATGCCATTCCTCTTGCTGAAATACGGATCTACAATATAGAACAAAACAACAAAAGGAAAGCAACTGTGGTGTACCATTAAGATTCCCACCGTATGTTAGGTTAGCACATGAAATGGAGAGAAATAACTAAAAGAAAAAAAAGAAAGTATGAAAAATAAAATAACGAAAAAGGAAACACAATAAATGTTAGTATAGTTATCCGATAATAAAAACAAAAGAAAAGTAGACAAACAAGAGATAGAACCCAAGACTAATCCTCTTCTTCATTCTCTTCACCTTCCTCAGGAGTTGGATCAAAAGAGGCACCCGGATAGGGTGGCAAAGTGGGAAAGTGATCCATGTCATAACCAGTAGCGGAGGCAAGGTGTTGGTACATCTGACCAAAAGAAGATACACTCCCGCTTGATAATCAGCTGGCCTAGCCAAGAAGCGTTCTTGACGATCAAATCTATCATGCAAGAATTTTTTATGCTCGTCAAAACGAATCTCTAAACGCTCAAGGCGTTCTGCAACAGTGACATGCCTAAGGGGGAAGGGGCTTCAATTGCTACTCTCTCTCCCGGAACTGGCGGCCTTGAGGTTTTAATCATATTAAGCATGTCATCATCGATGGGCTTCTTTGGTTGTTGGGCGTCCTCATCAGGACTTTACTGAACTCCAGCTTTGATGCATAATTGGGTAATTAAGGAAGGGAAGTACAATCCAAACTTTTGTTGCACAGTGTGTATGATAGAATTAAATATGATTTGACCCACATCAATAGTCATGTCCATCAAAATAGCATAAATCAGCACAGCTCTCTCAACAGTAAGGTCACTATAGTGCGTAGCAAGCATCAACCTCTGACATACAAAATATTGCCAAGCTCTAGCATTGACAGCCAGAGAAGTACCGGGCAAGGTTACAGGGGTATCTCCCGTCATTTTCCATGTAGTGCCCGGAGTATAGAGAGTATTGCAAATCTCTTCATAATTAATAGTAGATGCATATGCACTATACTCATTGTTTTCAATGTCAGGGAGCCCATAGAATCTGTTGATAGATGTGCTTCTAAAAGAAACTATTTTTCCTCTCACTCTCATCTTATCGCTCCTATGTTCTTCTGCATTAGCATAGAATTCTCTAACCACATTTTTGAGGGAATAAGATGGTTGGCTAGCAAATGTACCCCAATACCTATCAATAATCATTCTAAACAAGGTGGGGTTTGCTCTCTCCGTTATATTGAATCCTCTCTCAGGAATGGGTTTTCTAGTGTGCATCATCCTAACACCTCTCTCACTAGCCTCAAAACTAACAAATTTGCTCTCATCATACTATTGTGCATGTTTCCCCCTTGGTCTTTTAGTCTTAGGGGCCATTTGAATCAAATATATAGAACAATAGTACTAATTCAAAATCAACCACCCAAATAGCACAAATGAACAATAAAGAGGAGAAATTGGTCTTACTTGATGCCCAAAGTTGGAGAGAAGAAGGAGTACTCACCAACTTGAAGTTTTCTTGATGACCCCAAAATCTTCTTAGTACCAAGCTTTTTGGAGAAATTTCCAACAAAATCTGCAATATTGGTGCAAAATCCTATAAGAAATGATGTTAGAATCAAGAAATTTTGAGTAAGAGTGAGTGGGTAAGTGAGGGTTTAGAGAGAGGATGAGAGAGAGAGAAGTGAGTTGCTGTTTTCGTAAGGGAGAAATGAAGATGATAAGTGCAGAATTGGGTTTTATTTTGTGTGCAGGGACAGGTGGCAGAACAGGTGAAGCCGCGGCTTGGCTGAGGACGCGCCGTGGCTTGGGCTGAGGGGCGTGAATGCATTCATTCTGTGCGCTGCAGCGCGCACAGTGCTGGGCCTAGGCGCGAAGCAGGGGGCGAGAAGGTAAGGCACTGGGCGCTGGGGCGTGCACAGTACTGGGCCTAGGTGCGCACTGCTGCTGGGCTGGTGTGCATGCTGGACGCTGAGGC
This sequence comes from Bretschneidera sinensis, assembly GCA_023935145.1. Taxonomy (NCBI): domain Eukaryota; kingdom Viridiplantae; phylum Streptophyta; class Magnoliopsida; order Brassicales; family Akaniaceae; genus Bretschneidera; species Bretschneidera sinensis. The sequence goes on along the minus strand of CM043704.1, from coordinate 62,583,446 downwards.
GCTGTGGGCCGGGCCTAGGCGCGACCCGGGCCTGTTTTCCAAAAAAAAAACTTGTTTGTTCCAAAAAAAATCAGAAAATATATAAAATTAGTAAAAATAAAAATTAGATTAAATAAAACTAAAAATTAAAATGAAGATAGACTTAACTAAAAATAAAACAAAAGAAAAGAAAAATAAAAGTAAAAACATACCTTTGTTGTGTGATCGAGGTGAATAGACTAGATCCATAAGCAGAATGTTTTCCACTTTCGGATTTTACCTATCAATTAAGATTTTAAGGCGTTGACCATTGACTTTAAAAATCCAACCATCCCTAGTATCCTCAATTTCTACTGCCCCATTTTCAAAAGCATTTTTCACTACGAAAGGACCAGTCCACCTCGACCGAAGTTTTCCCGGATGTTTATGGAGTCTAGAATCGTATAAGAACACTCGATCATCAAGCTTAAATGTTTTCCTCAAAATATTTTTATCATAAAACACTTTCATCTTTGCCTTATAGATTCTAGAGTTCTCATAAGCATCATTTCTTAACTCCTTTAACTCGGTCAACTGAAATTTTCTAAGCTTACCCACTTCGCCTATGTTAAAATTGAAAGATTTGATGGCCCAATAAGCTCGATGCTCGAGCTCCACAGATAAGTGGCAAGGCTTTCCAAAAACAAGCCTATAAGGTGACATACCTAAGGGAGTTTTGAAAGCTGTTCGGTAAGCCTAAAGCGCATCACCTAGTCTCAAAGACCAATCCTTGCGATCCAGGTTGACCGTTTTTTTTAGAATTTGTTTAATCTCCCTATTTGCAAGTTCTACTTGACCACTTGTCTGAGGATGGTAGCCTGTAGAAATTTTATGTAACACTCCGTATTTTCCCATCAAAGCTTCAAAAGAACGGTTGCAAGCTGCTGCCTCTACCCATTTTGATGCATAATCTATTGCCACAATGATGTATTGGTATCCGAAGGAAAGAGGAAATGGTCCCATAAAATCAATGCCCCAACAATCAAAGATTTCAATCACTAAAATTGGGTTTAAGAGCATCATATTACGACGAGACACAGCTCCTAACTTCTGACACTTTTTACATGGGCGACAATAGATGTTTGCATCTTTAAACAAGGTAGGCCAATAAAATCCACACTGTAAAATTTTTGCAGCGATTTTTTTCATTGAAAAGTGACCTCCACAAGTTTGGGAGTGACAAAATTCCAAGACGTTGGCAATCTCTTCATTAGGGATGCAACACCTTAAAATTTGGTCAGGGCAGTACTTGAAAAGATAGGGGTCATCCTTATAAAAATTACATACCTCATACAAGAACTTCCTCTTGTCTTGAGTACTCAAATCCATTGGTATCTCACATGTAGCCAAATAATTCACGATATGAGCAAACCATGGTAAAGAAGTAATGGAGAGTAATTGCTCATCAGGGAAATCATCCTTGATTGGCATGTCGTCAGAGGTGCGCTCAAATGTGAGGCTTGATAGATGGTCAGCCACCACATTCTCTACTCCTTTCTTATCCTTGATGGTGATGTCAAATTCTTGTATGAGTAGGATCCACCGTATTAGTCATGCCTTGGCATCCTTCTTTGTAAGAAGGTACTTGAGGGCTGCATGATCTGTGAATATAAGAATAGAAGAACCAATTAAATAAGCACGAAATTTGTTCAAAGCAAATACTACAGCTAGCAATTCTTTTTCAGTGGTGGAGTAATTCATTTGAGCACTATTTAAGGTTTTACTAGCATAATAAATGACAAAAGGTTTTCCCTCTCTTCACTGTCCAAGAACAGCACCTACAACATAGTCACTAGCATCACACATGATTTCAAAAGGTAAATTCCAATCAGGTGACTGCATTATAAGTGCTGAAGTAAGCTTGCCAATTAGCATTTTAAATGCCTCTTGACAAGCTTGAGTCTACTCAAATGAAACATCTTTAACTAGGAGGGCACATAGTGGTCTAGATATGTTGGAAAAGTTTTGTATAAACCTCCTATAAAAACCAGCATGACCAAGGAAAGATCTTACATCCTTTACTGTCTTAGGTGTGGGCAATTTAGAGATTAATTCAATCTTAGATTGATCAACCTCTATCCTCTTAGAAGAAACAATATGCCCTAAGACAATATTAGATGGTACCATGAAATGGCATTTTTCCCAATTTAAGACTAATTCCTTCTCCTTACAGCGAATCAACACTCTTTCTAAATTCATTAAGCATGCATCAAATGAAGATCCAAAAACAGTTAGGTCATCCATAAAAACCTCCATGCAGTTTTCAACTATATCACTAAAGATGCTCATCATGGAACGTTGAAAAGTGGCAGGGGCATTACACAATCCAAATGGCATTCTACGAAAGGCATAAGTATCAAAAGGACAGGTGAAGGTGGTTTTATCCTGGTCTTCTAAGCAATTTCAATTTGATAATAACCAGAATAACCATCTAAGAAGCAGTAAAAAGGATGACCAGCTACACGTTCAAGAATTTGATCGATATAAGGAAGTGGGAAGTGGTCTTTTCGGGTGGCAGCATTTAATTTTCTGTAATCAATGCATATTCGCCACCCGGTCACAAGTTTTGTAGGGACTAACTCTCCTAAGTCATTCTTTACCACAGTGACTCCGAACTTTTTAGGAACGACTTGTGTATGGCTTACCCATTTACTATCAGCTATGGGATATATAATTCCCGCATCTAATAGTTTTAACACTTCATTCTTCACTACTTCTTTTATAGTGGGGTTAAGCCTACGTTGAGGGTCTCTACGAGAATTAGTCCCTTCATCCAAATTTATCTTATGAGAACAGATCAGGGGACTAATTCCTTTTAAATCAGCCATGCTCCAACCTAAGGCTGATTTATGTGCATTTAAGGTCCGAATTAATTTCTCACCTTGTGACTCAGATAATTCAGATGAGATAATAACAGGAAAGGTATCACCTGGACCGAGAAAGACATACTTCAAACCTTTAGGTAGTGGCTTCAATTCGACTTTAGGTGCTTCCATACTTGAGGGGATTTGTTTCTCGCTTCTTTCGGGCAACTCCTCAAACTTTGGTGTCCATGTTCGAGTGCCATAATCCTGAGATTTATCAAATACAGCACAAATATCAATTATATCAGTTTTATCATTAATAGAATCAATCTCAGAGTTAACAAGAAAATATTCAAGAGGATCAAAGTCATGAGATATAGAAACTCCCTCATCGATGAGTGACTCGATCATGTATAATTGGTGGTTCTCGTCCTCATCTTCGGGCTGTTTTGCAACATTGAAGATGTTCACCTCGAGGGTCATGTTTCCAAAGGACAGCTTCATGAGTCCATTCCTGCAATTAATTAGAGTATTTGCAGTAGTAAGGAAAGGTCTACCCAAAATCAAAGGAATTTTAGAGTTAGTGTCAACAGCAGAAATAGTATCAAGGATTAGGAAATCAACAGGATAGTAAAATTTATCAATTTGAATTAACACATCCTCTACCACACCCCGAGGTACTTTGACTGAACGATCAGTCAATTGTAATACCACGACGGTTGGTTTGATTTCTCCTAAACCCAGCTGCAAATAAATAGAATATGGCATCAGGTTTACACTAGCTCCTAAATCTAGCAATGCTCATACACTAGCTCCTAAATCTAGCAATGCTCATCCAACCTCTTGATTTCCAATGCTACATGCAATGGTTGGACAGCCAGGATCCTTGTATTTTGGGGGAATTCTTTGCTTGATTAAAGTACTAACTTGTTCCGTTAGGAACACTGTTTTCTTCACATGGTGTTTCCTCTTAATTGTACACAAATCCTTGAGAACCTTTGCATAAGTAGGAACTTGTTTAATCACATGCAAAAGTGGAAGATTCAGTTTTACTTGCCTTAGATTCTCTAAGATTTCATTATTTAGCTCCAGATTTTTCTTGTTTGATTTTAAGGCTTGAGGGAATAGTGCCTTAACAGGGCTCTTGGTAACCTTAGGGTCCTTGGGCAGTTCAGCATCACTACTACTTTGACCCTTTTCCACATCCTCGGATTTGTTCGTGTTGGGATGTGTAATGTTTTACCACTTCTTGTCACAATAGCATTTACATTTTTCAGATTTGTTTGTGTCATGTGTTGACCATGGGGTGTAGCCTAAGTTTGGGAAGGGAAAATCCCTCGCTCATTCACACTCAAGGAGCCTATTAGTTTGGTCACTTGGCTCCTTATCTCTTTGTTCTCTTCAACAACCTGTGTAATTAATGCCTCACACCTTTGGTTTGTTTTACCCTATGCCTCAATAAAAGCATGTAAAGTGTCTTCTAAGGAACTCCTAGAGGATGAGGGTGCAGGGTATGATCTAAAGGGTTGTGTAGGCTGCTGGTTTTCAGACTTCCAGCTGAAATTGGAGTGATTTCACCATCCCCAATTATAGGTGTTAGAGAAGGGTGCTAAGGGCTTTTTGTACATGCCTAAGGCATTACATTGTTTCTCATACATCCCTCTCATCTCAGCAAATGTGGGACACTCTTGGGCGAGATGATCTACCCCGCCACACACAAAGCATGGTTCTGAAGATTTGGCATGATCAACCATGTGTGTTAGCTTTGAGCCTTTAGTTTTTAATGCATCTAACTCCCTAGTAAGCATTTCGACCTTAGCTTTCAGGTTGTTTTCTTCCCTAAGATGGTATATTCCACCACCACTCGGGTTTCCTACAGGTCGTGACCTATTTGTGCTTTCAGTAGCACTAAGTCCAGTCCAAGTGTGAGCTTTTTTCAGCAAGCTCATTGAGGTACTCTATAGCCTCATCAGGATCTTTTTGCAGAAATTCACCATTACACATCATTTCTACGAATTGGCGCTCTCTATAGGTAAGTCCCTCATAAAAGTAGCTCACTAAGCGCCAACTCTCATACCCATGGTGTGGACACATACTTATAGCTCCTTAAATTTCTCCCAAGACTAATACAAAGTCTCGTTCTCCTTTTGTGCAAAGGTGGAGATTTGTCTTTTTAAAGAAATGGTCTTATATTGAGAGAAGTATTTATTGAAGAAGAGCTGAGTCATCTCATTCCATGTCCCAATAGATCGTGGTCTCAGCGAGTACAGCCAACTCTTAGCTTTATCCTTCAGAGAGAAAGGAAAAAACTTAAGTCTCACGATATCATCAGTTGCATCTTGACTATGAAAAGTCGCAACTACTTCCTCAAACTCCCTAATGTATACATAAGGGTTTTCGGTTTCCAAGCCATGAAATGTAGAGAGTAATTGAATCATCTCTGTTTTAAAGTCTTGATGGCGAGTGTTGGCTGGAAACATAATGCATGATGGTGTAGCTGTTCGGCTAGGATGTAAATAATCTTTAAGTGTCCTAGCAACATTCTCATTAGGGTTTTCAGCCATGTTAACAAAGTTTTCTAAATTCTCGTTTAGGTGGACACTAGGGTTTGATCTAGGTGAGGTTTCACTAACGGACGTGGAAGGAAAGAGTAACTCTATTTCGGGTCCTTTAGTGAATCTACCTCATGAATCTCTCGGTCTAAGCGTACACCAAATGAGTTAAAGAGAAATAGATAAAACAGAACAAATAAAAGAAATCAGAAAATCAAAAACTTAAGGAAAGGAACAATAGTACCGTCTTGTTTAGAGTTGACAATCTTCCTTGTATGTAAGTGCGTCTCCCCGGCAACGGCACCAAAATTTGATTACGCCCAAAGTATAACGCGGTAGTTGTAGCACAGCTTTGGGGTGTCGATTCCACAGGGAAAAACGATCTACAAAGGAAAAGTGCAAACCTTAACACGAACGATAATAATCAAGTGAGAAGATATGAATAATGAAGTAATTGTGTAAATAGATTGAAATATATGATAAAGAAACAACAAGGTTCCAGGAGTCCTCCCTAGGTTCGTTGCCTTATTTCAATCTTGATTTAATTGTTTTATCTCGATTGCAAGTTTCACGTCCCAAACAAGCAATCAGCAAATATTCAACTAAAGCACATATAAATCCTAATGTAATTGATATGAATTACTCTTACTTTCGATTTAAACACACATGACCTATCTTATAGATTTATCAAGAAACGATAATATATCTTAACGATGATATCGCAGTAATGGACAAACCCAAAAGATAAATCTATCGGACTCAATCACATCCAATAATCTTGACATAAGAAGAGCATGACTAGACTTATATCAAAGATAAAGATACAATCACTGGATTAAGAGAAAATCCTTTAATTAGATAAAAGAGTAACACATAACAATGTTTTGACAATAAATCCCAACTACAACTGAATCAATAAAGGAAAATAAAAACAACTACACCTAGGGATTCATCCCTTTGCCTTGCTTGGAAATTAGTTAGTCATGGGGCTCATGCTTGAACACTTGATGGGGGAGAGTGTGGTAGCCGTCTTGAGTTTATCAGACTTCCAACATGTTCTTTCTCAAACCCTAAGTGATCTATTTATAATACAAGAAGTCCAAGGGTGTTCTAGGGTTTAAACAATCATTAAAGTGCTAATTAAGTCGTAACTCGGAAACAAACTTTCGTGTGCACGCCGCGGCTCTGATTATTCTTTGGTTGGGTGAGCTTCTGGGCGTCACGGCCCTCACTGGTCCAGGCCGCGGCTTTGACCGGTGGTGAGATTGTGCATGTTCTGGGCGCCGCGGCTCTCACTGGTCCAGGCCTAGGCGCCCACTGAAGAAAGACTTGGCTCTTTTGGGCACACTTCTGGAGGCCAAGGCTTAGATATTTTCAGGCCGCAGCGCACACACTTGATTACGCCCAAAGTATAACGCGGTTATTGTAGTACAGCTTTGGGGTGTCGATTCCACAGGGAAACAAGTTAATTACAAAAGAGGGTGTAAACTTGAACACAAACGATAAAAGATTGATTGAAAGAAACTGAATTATTGATTTCATGAAAATTGTGTAATTGATTGAATAATATAATAAAGAAATGACAAGGTTCCAGAAATCCTCCCTAGGTCCGTTGCTCTAATCCTAACTTGATTCAGTTGTTTTTATCTCGATTGCAAGTTTCACATCCCAAACAGGCAATCGGAAAATATTCAATTAAAGCGCATTTATAAATTCTAATGTAATTGTTATGAAATCTTCTTTTACTTTCAAGCACACATGACCTAACTTATAAATTATCAAGAGACAACGATATATCTAAACGACAATACCGCAGCAATGGACAAATCTATAAAAGAGATCTACCAGACTCAATCACACTCAAACAAGTACACATAAAAAAAGCATGATTGAACTTATATGGAAAAGTAGCATGCAATCACCGGAGTAATAATAAATCTACTAAATAAATTAAGAATAAAACATAACAATGTTTAACGAAAATAATTCCACTACAACTGAATCAAATAAAGAAAAATAAGAACAACTACACCTAGGGATTCATCCCTTCACCTTGCTTGGAGACTACCCAGCCATGGGGCTCATACTTCCTTGAGTTGCCTCCGGCCTCTCAACGATCATCCTCAGCTTGCCCTCCAAATTTATACTTCGGGTTCCTCCTAAAGGCCCTCTGGATTGCTCCTAAAGGCCCTCTGGATTCATCCCCGATTGATTCATCAAAGTTGAAGTGGAGGGGGTCTTATATAGGCAAACTCCCGGAGTGTTATGTGTTTTCTGACCGATGTAGGATACTGCCCGAGTGCGATCGATCACAGCTTTAGTGCGCTTGATCGCATTTGCGCTCGATCGCAGTTGCACTGCAGAGTACTTCTTGGTCGATGTGGGATGTGCACTCAATCGCACTGCTTGTGCGCTCGATCGCATGTGCGCTGCAGAGTACTTGGTCGATGTGGGATGTGCGCTCGATCGCACTGCTTGTGCGATTGATCGCAATACAAGCAGCAGCCCATCATGTCCTTCCAGAAGCATGGGATCTTGGCCTTTTAAGCAACGATCGTTTCTTTTTCTCTTTTAAATTCAAAGTACTTGAAAATTGCACTGAAATAAGTCAGTGGTCCAATAATATTACTTTAGAGTTATTAACACATAAAAGCACAATAAAGACCGAGATCAATCCTAAAATGCTAACAATTAACCACTGTTGAGAAGCATTTTATGACTCTCATCACAACCCCCAACTAGCTTATTGCTAGTCCCTAGTAATTCAAGTGAAAATAAGAGATGAATTCTATGGTGGGAGCTTAAAAACAAAGTAAAGCAATGCTAGCGTTGAACCAAGAGTAATTCACATTTTGTCTCAAAAATTGCACATAACACAAGGCACAAAGAATCATTAAATTTCACCCAAATCCAAAAGTAATCCAAACATCAATCTTAAAATCGTTATTGACTCTTACCATCCATCTTACCACAATCCATTAATCCAAACACCCGGATAATTTTATGCATAACATTCATGAATACAAATCTTGGTCTCTAAAAACATAATAAATAGCGTGACATCAATCACAAAAACAAGCTCCATATGCTTACATTTCAAACCACTCTCCACTATTGTAGAAAAATCACACTACATTGGATCAAAAGGTCTTTAATAAGCTTGTAACGTTAGGCTAAGGTAAAGGCTAAGGAAGAATGGGAATGATTCACAAGTAAAAGAACTCAATCTCTTAGCTTTAAACACAATCACTTTAAGCACTTGATAACCTTTACTTCAACACCCAACTCTTTCAACCATTTTTCGAGCATTTCTTTCAACAAATCACCATTTTTTCTTTTCTTTTTCTTTCTTTGCCATAATTCTTTTTTTTTTATTTTTTATTTTGGCACATAACCATTCACCTTCTTTTGCGTCATTTTTTTTCTTATCTTTTCCACAACCCCCAACTTATCTCCTTTAATGTACTTGGGTTGTGGTAGTGATATTTTTTTCATATTTCCGCCCTTACTCCTTTTAAGTGTTTCTCACAACATGTGTATAACCAAGTTCTTTTAAAAGAAAGCTAGGGATAAAATATATTTGTTAGCTCATAAAGGTAAGTAAATGGTTTATCCAAAGAAACAAGGCTCAATTTTTCTTTTCAAGAAAAATGCTCAAATAGGTGACTAGTAATAAATATAGCAATGGTAGGTTTGAAAGGCTCAAACGGTTCAAAAATGACCTATATCATATCTTAAGTAGTGTGCATTCTAAGAATTCGCCTCAAGTGGTTATCAGGTAAGTTCTAGAGCTTGTCGAGACCGCAAAAATATTCCCAAAATAATCACACATAAAACTTTTCTAAATGTTTAAGACTAATCATACAATCTTACCACAAACTAGAGTCTAAAACCAAATGAAGATTGATACTTAAATTAATTTCAAACTGAAGCAAGATTTAACTTCTTCTACATGCTATCTGTTATCTCAATTAAGTTTATATCATTGACATGTGAATTAACTCCAAGGCAACCACAAAGCATGTTTAAAACAAAAAGAGATGACACCAAGCAGTTCAATAATATGCAATAAGAAATGTATATCTTCCACCCCCAACTTAAGATAAGCATTGTCCTCAATAAAAAAGCAAAAGTTAAGGAAACTTCCGTTTTAACCAACGGTGCGTGGAGTTAAAAGTTGTGCACGATCATTTGAACTGCTTCGTTTATTTATCCCTGAAAAATAAATACTAAAGTAAAACTGGAAAACAGCAAAATAATAATAATAAACAAGAAAAAAAGAAATATGGAAAACAATAAAAATAAAAGGATGCGTTGTGGGTTGCCTCCCATGAGCGCTAAGTTTTACGTCTTCAGCCAAACACTCTTATTTCCTCCTAGAAAGACATAGGTTGAATGCACCAGCCACTGCTTCATTGCCAAATTCGGTGCTTCTATGCTTGGGAGGGGCCTCAAGAATGTCATCAGTAACATCCGCAAATTTTGGCTCGATATGTGCTCTAGTGAAGCCATGGGTGGGGGTGGACTCCAATGGATTAAGATGTTGGACCTTTTCCATGAATGAGTCTATCGTGTATGCTTGGTAGCTTTCGTCCACATCCTATGATTTTTTCGTTGTTGGGATGTGTAAGGACTTACCACTTACTATCTTAATGGCATTCACCTCCTTCAAATTCTGTTGCGCCAGGTGCTGACCATGGGATGTGGACTGAGCTTGAGCAGGGAACTTACCTCGCTCAGTCACACTCAAGTAGCTCATCAATTTGGACACTTGACTCTTAATTTCTTTATGCTCTTCAACCACCTACGTAATTAATGCCTCAACCCTCTGGTTTGTCTTACCTTATGCCTCTATGAAAGCCTGTAAGGTGTCTTCTAAAGAGTTCCTAGAGGATGAGGGTGCATGATAAGGTGCAGGGGATGATCTAGGGGGCTGTGCATGCTGCTGATTTTCAGATTTCCAACTGAAGTTAGGGTGATTCCGCAACCCCGGATTATAAGTGTTAGAGAAAGGTGCAAGAGGCTTCTTATACATGCCTAAGGCATTACATTGTTCCTCATACAACCCTCTCATATCAGCAAATGTGGGGCATTCTTGGAGCAAATGATCTACCCCGCCACAAACAAAACACGGCTCTAAAGACTCGGCATGATTAGCCACATGTGTTGGCTTTGAGCCCTTAGTTTTCAATGCTTCTAACTCCCTAGTGAGCAGTTCGACCTTAGCTTTCAGATTGTCTTCTTCCCTAAAATGGTATATTCCTCCACCACTGGGGTTTCCTATAGGTCGTGACCTACTCGTGCTTTCAGTAGCACTAGGTCCACTCCATGTATGAGCTTTCTCAGCAAACTCATTGAGGTATTCAAGAGCCTCATCGGGGTTTTTCTCCAAGAACCCACCATTACACATCATCTCTACGAATTGGCGCTCTCTATATGTAAGTCCCTCATAAAAATAGCTCACCAAGCGCCAACTCTCATACCCATGGTGAGGGCACATACTCAATAACTCCTTAAATCTTTCCCAATACTGATATAAGGTCTCACTATCCTTTTGTGCAAAGGTGGAGATTTTTCTTTTCAAAGCGTTGGTTTTATGTTGGGGAAAGTATTTGTTAAAGAAAGCCCGAGTCATATCAGTCCACGACCCAATAGATCGTGGTCTTAGTGAGTATAGCCAACTCTTAGCTCTATCCTTCAAAGCGAAAGGAAAGAACTTAAGCCTCACAATGTCATCGGTTTCATCTTGACTATGAAAAGTCGCGACTACTTCCTCAAACTCTCTAATGTGCACATATAAGTTTTCATTATCCAAGCCATGAAATGTAGGGAGTAATTGAATCATCCCTGGTTTAAGATCTAATTGGCGAGTATTGGCTGGAAATATGATGCATGATGGTGTGGCTGTGCGTGTAGGGTGGAGGTAATTCTGAAGTGTCCTAGCAACATTCTCATTATGGTTATCAGCCATGTTAACACAATCTTCTAAATTCTCACTTGGGTTTCCACTATTGGTTGATCTAGGCGAGGTTTCACTATCAGACTCGGAAGGAGAGGGTAATTCTAGTTCGGGTCCTCTAATGAATCAACCTCGCAAATCTCTCAGTCTAAGCATACACCAAATGAATCAGAGGGGAAATAAATAAAACAAAATAAATAAGAAAATCAAAGCTAAGGTAAAGGAACAATATTACTGTATTTACAAACTATTGAAAAGAAAAATATTTACAAAACTTCTATTATCATGTCAAAAGTTGACAATCTTCTTTGTATTTAAGCGCGTTTCCCCAGCAACGACGCCAAAATTTGATTACGCCCAAAGTATAACGCGGTTATTGTAGTACAGCTTTGGGGTGTCGATTCCACAGGGAAACAAGTTAATTACAAAAGATGGTGTAAACTTGAACACAAACGATAAAAGATTGATTGAAAGAAACTGAATTGTTGATTTTATGAAAATTGTGTAATTGATTGAATAATATAATAAAGAAATGACAAGGTTCCAGAAATCCTCCTTAGGTTCGTTGCTCTAATCCTAACTTAATTCAGTTGTTTTTATCTCGATTGCAAGTTTCACATCCCAAACAAGCAATCGGAAAATATTCAATTAAAGCGCATTTATAAATCCTAATGTAATTGTTATGAAATCTTCTTTTACTTTCAAGCACACATGACCTAACTTATAAATTATCAAGAGACGAAGATATATCTAAACGATAATACCGCAGCAATGGACAAATCTATAAAAGAGATCTACCAGACTCAATCACACCCAAACAGGTACACATAAGAAAAACATGACTAAACTTATATGGAAAAGAAGCATGCAATCACCGGAGTAATAATAAATCTACTAATTAAATTAAGAATAAAACATAACAATGTTTAACGAAAATAATTCCACTACAACTGAATCAAATAAAGAAAAATAAGAACAACTACACCTAGGGATTCATCCCTTCGCCTTGCTTGGAGACTAGCCAGCCATGGGGCTCATGCTTCCTTGAGTTACCTCCGGCCTCTCAACGATCATCCTCAGCTTGCCCTCCAAATTTATACTTCAGGTTCCTCCTAAAGGCCCTCTGGATTGCTCCTAAAGGCCCTCTGGATTCATCCCCGATTGATTCATCAAAGCTGAAGTGGAGGGGGTCTTATATAAGCAAACTCCCGGAGTGCTATGTGTTTTCTGACCGATATGGGATACTACCCGAGTGCGATCGATCGCAGCTTTAGTGCGCTCAATCGCAGATTTGCGCGCTCGATCGCAGTTGCGCTGCAGAGTACTTCTTGATCGATGTGGGATGTGCGCTCGATCGCACTGCTTGTGCACTCGATCGCATGTGCGCTGCAGAGTACTTGGTCGATGTGGGATGTGCGCTCAATCGCACTGCTTGTGTGATCGATCGCAATACAGGCAGCAGCCCACCATGTCCTTCCAGAAGCATGGGATCTTGGCCTTTTAAGCAACGATCGTTTCTTTTTCTCTTTTAAACTCAAAGTACCTGAAAATTGCACTGAAATAAGTCAGTGGTCCAATAATATTACTTTAGAGTTATTAACACATAAAAGCACAATAAAGACCGAGATCAATCCTAAAATGCTAACAATTAACCACTGTTGAGAAGCATTTTATGACTCTCATCAACACTCGAGACTTGATTCTCTTTGTTTTGTTCTTCCGCAATCATGCCTTCACTTCGGTATTCATCGAGTCGTTGTGCTTCAAGCAACAATAGCTTTTCATTCTCTTTTGGATTTAAAGAACCTGAAAATGCACCGAAATAGATCAACAATCCAAGGATATCACTTTAGAGTTATTAACGTATAAAAGTGTAATTAAAACCGATATCAACCCTAAAGTGCTAACATTTAAGTACTGTTAAGATGCATTTTATGGCTCTCATCAAGTAGACAATAACATGATTCTCTAGTCAAATATTTCAGAGTTGGATGAGATTTCCTGATCATTATTTGTAGGTAAACTGGACAAGGCATCAACAACATTGTTGTCTTTGCCAAGTCTTTACACAATGCTTTAATCAAAACCTAACAATTTTGTTAGATACTGATGTTGCTCAGGTGTTTGAATGACCTGGTTCATCATAATTTTTAAACTCCGGTGATCTGTGATGATGATAAACCTTCTTCCAAGTAGATCTTGCCTCCATTTATGAACTGCTCGAGTAATTGCAAACAGTTCCCTTACATATGTGGAAACTCTGATCATGGTAGCATTCAGTTTTTTATTGAAATAGGCAACAGGGTGTCCCTCTTGGGCTAGTACAGCCCCAATTCCCACTGCAGAAGCATCTGTTTCAACTTCAAATACCTTAAAGAAGTCTGGTAGATTAAGTATAGGCACTTGAGACATTGCTGTTTTAAGTTGCTCAAAGGCTTCAGTGGCTTCCTCATGCCAAGTAAAGGCATCCTTTTTTAAGAGACTTGTCAAAGGAGCTGCTATGGATGCATACCCCTTAACAAACTTTCTGTAGTGTCTAGTTAAACCCAGAAATCCCCTCAACTGCTTTAAATTCTTAGGGGTTGGCCAATCCTGCATGGCCGGGACCTTTGTAGGATCTGGTTGGGCTCCTTGTGCATATACAATATGACCTAGATAATCAATTGAAGTCCTATAGAAAGCACACTTGCTTCTTTTTGCAAACAGTTGATTATCATGCAAACATTGTAGTACTAAACTCAAATGTACTTCATGCTCATCCAAAGACTTACTATATACAAGAATATCATAAAAAAAGGCTGCAACAAAGTGTCTAAGATAAGGTTTAAAAACCTGGTTCATGATGGCTTGAAATGTTGAAGGAGCATTAGAAAGTCCAAATGACATGACTTTGAACTCATAATGTCTTTTATGTGTTCTGAAAGCTGTCTTTGGTATGTCTTCCTCCCTCATCATGATCTAATGGTAGCCAGATCTCAGATCCAATTTGGAGAAAATTGATGCACCATACAGTTCATCTAGCAGCTCATCAATGGTTGGGATTGGAAACTTGTCTTTCACTGTAATTGCATTTAATGCCCTATAATCAATGCAAAAACACCAAGAACCATCCTTCTTTTTAACCAAAAGTACTGGTGAAGAGAAAGGACTATGGCTTGTCCTTATAATCTCTTTGTGCAGCATCTCCTTTACTAGTGCTTCTATTTCATTTTTTTTAAAATGGGGGTACCTGTATGGCTTTACATTTACTGGGGAAGATCCTGGAAGCAGGTGGATTTGATGATCACCCTCCCTAGGAGGTGGTGACTCTCTAGGTTCTGAGAATAAGTGTTGAAACTTCTGTAGAATTCCTTCAATATACTGAGGTAAGGATTCTTGCTGTGCTGTATTTGATGTCTTAGTAACAGTTAAGTGGTAGTAACAAGCCACTCCTTCATAGCAATTTAACTTTCTTAATTGCTGGTTTGATATAGGATCTTCACTTATCACTGCTTCTCCTTCTAATTGAACTGGATGTCCATCCCAAGTAAAAGCCATTGTGAACGTCCTATAGTCTGTGATGACAGGCCCTGCTAACCATTGAATACCAAGCATCAAGTCAGCCCCCTGAGTAGGTAGGATGAACAAATCTACCTTGAACTTATGGTTTTGTAATTTCAGTGGAACTTGTAAACACTTCTTTGTACCGATCAAATGGTCACCATTTCCAATATAAACCTTCAATTGCCTAGTAGGTAATACAATTAATCCCATCCTTTTGGCAACAGATTCTTGGATAAAATTATGAGTACTACCACTATCTATAAGAACATGAATGTTATAGTTTTTTTATTGTTCCTGAAATTCTGATGGTCCATTGGCCAGATAAAGCATATAGACTTATTTCTGGAAATGTGGAATTGTCAAACTCAGCTTGTGCTATACAATCTTGGTATTCTTGCTCCTCTTCTTCATAACTCCTTCCCTCTTCACCTGCTGACAGCAAGTAGAATTTTGGTTTGCATTTGTGTCCTGGTCTGTATTTTTAATCACAGTTGTAACACATGCCTTTCTCTCTTCTTGCTTGGAGTTCCTCAAGGGGTAGTCTTCTTACTGGTAATGCAGGGGGTTGCTTGATTCCCACTGAATTCTTTGTTGGGTTGAATGATGTTGGGGGTAGCATAGGTTGCTATCCTTGAGGTCTGAATGAGATAGGTCCTTGCCCATTTTTCAACCAAGGTTGTCTAACCATTTGCTTCATATCATTGTATTTCTCCTCCTGTAGCCTAGCCATGGCCATGGCTTGCAGTAAAGAATTTGATTTTGCCACCAACAATTCCCTATTAAGTTTTGGTTTTAATCCAGATACAAAGAAGCTGATCAAGGAGGGTTCAGATAGACCTGTAACTTTGTTGGATAAAGCCTCAAATTCAGCTTGGTAAGTAGCAACTGTAGATTGTTGTGTTAGTTTAGAGGGGCCTTTTGTAATCTATATACTCAGAACTATCAAATCTTTGTGCCACTGCCTCTAAAAGTCTCCTCAATCCTTTGATTAATCCATTGGTAGACATCCATTGGTACCAAGATAAGGTTAAGCCTTCCATATGAAATGAAGAAATGATTAATCTTTGATCTTCTGATGTATTGTGAAAATCAAAGAACTGTTCTATTTTGAAGATCCATCCAGCAGGATCCGTGCCATCAAATCTTGGAACCTCCATCTTCAGATTCTTAAAGATTGGTGGATAACTGTGCTGCATATACATTTCTTCTGGTTCTGGTTCTTGTTCTTGATGCATGACATTACTCCTTTGTGAGTTTTGCCGGAAGGTAGCCATCAACATTTTGAAAGAATTCTGCAATTCTTCAAAGTGTCAGGTAGATTCCCTTCTGAATTCTGCTTGATCCTTCTTCAATTCGTTTAATTCTTGTTGCTGTCTTGCTTGTCCATGTTGCAGAACTTTAATGGTTTCATCCATTTTGGTTATTCTAGTACCCTCAGCCATTGATGATAACTGATTGATTAGATCTGATAACAAAGTGGAGTTGAAATCTATGAATTGTGTGGAAAATGAAAGCACCAGTTTGATAGGTTCTGGGATAGAATCTAGCAAATTGGGACTAACAGAGATAGAAATGGAATTTGGGAAAAGAATTGTGCTGATTCAAGCCCAGCATAAGCTCCTAAAATCTTCTTTATTCATTCAATGCCTTCTTCAATTTACAGATGCTCTACTTATAGGTTGGACCCTTGGACTAACCACCTCTAACTGACCTACTATAGAAACAGAAAGATTACAACAGAACTAACTGCTACTGTTTACAACAAAGTCCTCGTGCCATTGGGGTGTAGTCCTCTTTCTTATACTACTTCTTCTGGTCCTTCCCTCTTCACCCCAGATCAGCTCCTTAGCTTGATCTCCTTCTTTCTTACTGTCTTCTTGTTCCAGCTGGTACTGAATATCTTGCAGCACCTCCTCTGCATCATTGTCTTGCATCACCTCTTCCGTATCATGTTTCTGTTTCTATAGGAGATAGGGTAGTTATATTAGCCGAAGCGGACAAGTGAGTAGTGTTTGATGAAATATGTAACTTAGACATTACCCAAACTCAATAAGTTACTGAAGAGAAATTTCATACTAAACAAGACCCTGTAGTTGAGATTGGTATATGTTGCAATAAGTTACTCAATTGAACTTTCCAGTTCTGCATGAAATAAGACAATCATTGCCGATAACTCCTGTAGGTAGTGGCTTTTAGTCTTGATAGCACTAAGGCTATCAAATGAACTAGGTTCTTTAAAATAGCTCATGCTTAGATCACTAAAAGTTTGGTCGGGTTTGCTAACCATTAAAAAGGCCATGCTCAAGCTTTCCAATCTGGCTTGGAAATTGTTGTTACCTGACAAAAATATATGTCTGGAAAAGGAAAGTTGATAAACATTGAGGAGACATTGACAAATGACAAGGTTGATCCAGTTTGGAGAGGAGGCTGTAAGCTTTTAGAGTACGTTGTAGTTACTAATTTTCTTTTCTCATAGTAAGATAAAACGGAAGGTTGAACAGGCTACTTGAGGTTGGTCAAGATTGAGTTCAACCTTTGCTCAGTCTAGTTCAGCCAGTTCAAACGCATAAATCTGATGTTTGGCTCAAGTTAGCAAGCACACAATCTCTGTTGAAAGGAAAAGAAAAGAAAAAGATATATTTAGGTAATTGGGGCTTTTCCCTCTTTACTCCTTTTATTACCAGTCTAACTTACTATTAGTTTTCTAGTATTCCCAGAATATATATATATATATATATATATATATCGGGAGCCATTTCATGTTGAATATTCGAAAAACCTAGTCAATAAATATTAATTTTATTGGTAAAATTCGAACATCAGCCATTTTACTATCATATATTCTCTCTTTGCTAAACCTAAATGTTACCATAAGTGGGATTGGAACATTAGCTAGGAAATTTAATTTTACATCTGACTACTTAGTAGTATTTACATTATTGATGCTCTTGCAATGCAGTTTCAGGAATATGTCACTTGGCACAAGCCATAAAGGGAGATGTCAGTGTTTTACTTAAAGGGGTGGGTGACCAGAGTACAGCCGGAGAAGTGAAGCATATCCTTGAGATGGTAATTTTGTTTCCCTTTAGTATATGTTGCTATACATACTACATCTGCTTTTGCAACTAATGAAGTCTATTATGTGATTCTTTGTCCACCATATCTTTGCTTTAGTAAGAACAAATATGATAAGAATGTTAAACAAGTTGAAATCTTAGGCCTGTTTAACTGCGAGTAAATTAAAAAGCTCTCTCTCTCGCTCTCTTTCCATATAATTGATTTTTGTGCACTTATTGTAGGCTAGACTGGCAGCATCCAGAAAAGAAGTTCTCCATACAGATTTTCTCACCCCACCAGTGCTGAAGGAGTCAATGCTAGTGTTGGAAAAACTAGCTGATGTCAAAGCAGTTGCTCAGGGAGGATACCCTCAGGTTAAAGACTTAAACCTAATGAATCCTGATTTGTTTTGCTTTGATGCACAAACTTATTTGATTATACAATAATTTCCAAATCGTTTAGGCTGAGCGTTGCAGGATTTCTGTTGCACACTCAGATGTATTGACCAGTGATCCAGATATAGTTGCTGCCTTAAGGTAAGTCATATTTTGGCTTTACCTGTTCAAACCTGCAGAATCCTGGATGTAAGTTGTTTTTAAAACTTTTCAGTATAGTTTACTAAATGTCTACTTCTGTTTTCCAGTATCACAGGAAACTTCAGATTTCAACCTTGTTCTCACGGTGACTTCCTTGGTGCAATTCTTGGTACAGGGATTGCTAGAGAAAAGCTTGGAGATATTATCTTGCAGGTATCATCTAATTATTATTCTAGATACTCTTTCAGTTTTTTTTAATAGTTTAAGGAATTTTGGTGCATGGAAACCAGATTATTTAAAATTCAGCTTTCCCATAAAAATAGCCGATTTTTTAATATCATAGTTTTAATTTCTTTCAAGGCAGTCCTTTACGAGCTGGTTCCAATAATCTGTCTAGCTACTTAAGCAGCATGGACAGTTGATGGGTGAGCTTCGTCTTGTTCATTGTTGCACACTTAAATTCCTTGGACGTGTTTTTGACACCATCTGCAACATTCAAAACTTCTAGGTCTTTATATCAGACATTCAGCCAGGACATGGGCCATATGTGTTAAAAACAGAGTGGGCACCTTGAGCAACCATTTTTTGTATAATATAAAAGAAAATACAACTGTAAATAAAAAGATTATCATGGCTTTTGCAGACTACTATAGACATTGGTCATTTTTAATGATAACAGTAAAGAAAAATGTTATTTTCCTGCTCTTTTTGTGCATTCCACGCATTAGAAGCTGCTGCGTTCATGTTTTGTTACTTTGTTGGGATGTTAATGTGCACCTTGAACCAATCTTAAGAAAGAGAATATGAAGAGTATGCAGCTTGATATTGGGAGATTTGTAATTGTTAATACTGATTATTGTGACATATGAAAGTGGGGTTATTCATTTCATGGGTATGAACTTGGAGATTCCATTTTTTTTTCATTTAATATGCATTTTTATGCTTTTTAATATGTAGTTACCGTTTAATCTCTAGTCATCCCTAACCTGTCTTATTTTACCCCATGTCTCAATTGTTACGCAGGAAGAAAAGGGGGCTCAGATCCTCATTGTTCCAGAACTTGTTGACTTCCTCATATCGTCTCTGGATAAGGTAATAGTTTCTTTCTGATACATTGCAACCTTTTTCAACAAAGATCTACTTGCTAAACATCATCTTCTTTTCCACTTTCTTGGATCTATAGCAGTGAAGATCAATGCCATAATAACCCCCAATATGAGTTCATTTGACCATATTAATTAACTCTTGGTTGTTATTTTTGTTTGGTTCCATGGATATCATTGCAACAAAAAGATTCTCTATATTTGAGGTTGCCTGGTTTTAATATTTCTGTGGTAAATAACGCAATTTTATTTTGGAGGAGCAAACTATTGAGAATTACTATATAGCCTCAAACCACATAAGAAAATTTCCATGAAAATGAAATATGGCTTACTTAATATGGTGACGTGCGATAAACAGAAGGAATAGGAAATGCTCTAGATTGCTATAGGCCACTGGGTTTAATTGCTTCAAGTATAAAACTACTAATTCTCTACCTTCTCCTTTTGTGATGCTTATTTCTTTCACAGGTTGGTAATGTTGAAGTCTCTTGTACTAAGATACCTTTGCTTGCTCTCGAATATGAACCACCGAGGTACAAGCCAATATATTAGTTATCTATATTGACTTCTTGTCTGGTAGCGGTCGACTTTACATTAAGCTTTTCAGGACTACGTCATTCAAAACCGTAGAGGCATCAGTAAGGGTTGATGCTCTAGCTAGTGCAGGATTTAAGATTTCACGGTCAAAACTAGTTGATTTGATCAGGTATTGCATGTTCTGCTTATATGGATCTGTCTCTTGATTTCTTGTTAGTATTTTCACTTTATTCTGGTCTGGCTATATGGCCTATTACTCCATTGAAACGTTTTAAATATTTGAAATTTAATCCTCTGCCTGATAAATTTGAACAGTGAAAAGGTAAAGTAAGTGAAGATGAGCTAAGTTTTCTGTTCTTGTAGAAATGGGGATGTATGCGTTAACTGGAGCACCATTACAAAGAATGGAACTACACTCAAGACTGGGGATATTGTCTCTGTTAGTGGGAAGGGAAGACTAAAGGTGAGTCATCATATTCAACACGAAATTCCTTTGCCCAATGCTGGTGTATATAGTCAAGCATTTCTGATGTTCTAATTTCCTTTGTCTAGATAGGAGAAATAAACTCCACTAGGAAAGGAAAGTTTGCTGTTGAGCTCATTCGGTATGTGTAAGCTTCAGCACGAGGGAACATATCAAAATCTCGAGTTTAAACCATTCATAGCAGGTTTGTTTGATCTTAAACCCGAGATTTTTTTGACAAAATTGTATTCATGTCGACCATTATGCATGAGCTTCAATCCTAACCTTTGGAGAAAGAAGTGGCATTCATTTATTGTTGTGATATCTACTCATTTGTTTATGTCAAAAATTTCTTGTGGATTGTCATTTTCAAAGATCAAATGGTGTATTATGTTAAAGATGACGAATAAATGAACTGATTGCTAATTGTTGATAAAAAAAAAAGATAAACAAAAGTACAATGTTAATTGAAGAGTTTGATCATTTTGTGGAACTTCTTTGTTTTGGGGTGAATCTTTTTGTGGACTTTCATTTCATAATTGTTGATAGAGTGGCTGACAAATCCTAAGTTACAGTATCAGTTGTCGTTTTGCTTGCGACAGAAAATAGTTTCTAGGGAAAAATAGAAATAAAGAACAATTACAAATTAATTTAGGCAGTTCGAATATGAGTAATTAATTTAAATGGTTTTGTCATCGGCTTCATAATAATTCCAAGATTTGCATATTGCTAGAGAGATGAATTGATAGGCACCTCAATGAGAATTTGATTTTGCAAAAGTTATTAGGTTGACATGGTCATAGAGTAAGCTTGATTCGTTATTATGTTTTCCAGCTGATGAATTCTGTCGTGGCCACAAGCTCCAAACTTAGGCAAGCAATGATAGATATCCCTTACAGCTTAAGGGCGTGTTTAAAAGGAAAAAGGTGCAAGGAAAAAAAAACCTTGAAGATTGTTGTTTTCTTTTTTTGTATGTATAAATTATAATATTTCAAAATTAAAAGAATTGAAGAATACAAAATAAAAGAGAAAAAAAAAATGATGTTATCAATTTACCAATAAATTCTCATATAATCACACTTTAAAATTCATTAAATAAAAGGTATACTATTTATATTTTTAATTATTTTACTTTTTCACTCTACTAAGCAAAGTGAAGAAAATTATTTTCTTTTTGAGTCAACTTTTTTACTTTTTTATTCTTTCTAGTTTTCAGTCATTTTATTTATTTTTTTTACTTATTTTACTCTTCTACCAAACACACCTAAAACTAACTTCGGATTTCAACCAACACCTGCGTAGCAAACTAAATGCTTTTGTACAACAACAATGTATAATAATCATTGGTTATCATAAATTAAAGTACTTGATGCCAACACAAATCATTTGCATAGTTTACTTTTTAAAGAAATGCAATAATCAAACAGAAAGAAAATTGAATTTCTAGTTTTCCATTCATTCTCTATAGTAATCACGAAGTTTTCAATTCAATCTCATATCTAACAATTGGGTACGCCTGTGGGACATGGAAGAAATTATTTGTCTGCCCCCATCTCTTATAATGGACCAACACCATTTCATTTGAATGCACCACACGAAGAGGGGGATCAGTGCGCAATAGGGCTGCTCACCATCGGATGATCGGACTTTGTGAGGACATTTGAAAATTCAGGCATGTGAGCCCAAACTTGATCAGAGGATGACCACTAAACACAATCCTTAGGTTTCAGTCTGTCTAATGAATCAAACAATATTTCTTACAAAACTAAGTGATTGTTCCAACCTTTAATATTCAACATTTAAGAAATGCGATTTTCCATTTAAAAAGGAAAGGATGTGCAAGAGAGTTTTGTTTATCAAATATTTAATATTAATTTCGTCCAACATTTCATATCTTTAAGGTATTCAAAATGCAATATGCAATTTGTAGCCTTTTTTTTTCTTCTTATCAACGGGATGAAGGGATTCGAAGTTATGCGTCTTGACACAAAATAGTACCAACCACTATGTCAAAGCACATGAGATCAATCTATGGCTAATGGTATTTTCATTTTCTAAAAAAGAATCGCATATTCAGACAAATATCAACAAAATATTTGTGATAGATTGGTGAAATTAGCTTGGTTGATAGGCAAAGTTTATGTGTTCTAAACAAATGTATGAAATGAATGACGTTTTTTTTTTATCTTTTATCTTAATTTGTTTCAGTGAGAAATCGAGAAAAGTGATGAAAAATAAGAAAAATATAGTGAAATAGGTTGGTGGATGATACCGGTAAATGAACAATAATATTTATTTTTATTATTATAGTTATATAGTGAAATTAATAGTTATTAACATAAGTCAGATTTAAGCGATGCAAGCGAATTTTTTTGTATATTAATATAAAGAAGAGATGAAAATATATTTTCCACATTAATCATTAATTTTGCTTATATTTAAAGTTTGGAGCATTTCATCGATATTATATATATATAATTGTTCACATATTAAAATGTAAATTGAGCAGAGGTAATATCAAACTTAATATTGGATTTTTATTCGCGTCATGCCCATGTTTAGTTATGGTAAACTAGTGTATCAACACACGTAGATTTGCTTTTCCATAAAACTAAACCACATGCACATGTGTAATATACAATAAATAAATACTTATATACCATGTAAAAAAAATTGAAGTGTATTAGTCGTAAATGAAAAATAAATAAGTAAAAGAGAAATTGACAATTTTTTAGAAAAATAACATTAGATATTTAATAATAAAAAAATTCAGAGAGAATAAAAGAAAGTTAAGGTCAAAAAGCAAAGGAGAAGAGATCAATGGGATGAATTCTCAAAAACTCAAACTTCAAAAATGGTACTTTGCCTCTTAAGGAACCTAATTAATTTTTTTAGAAGGAACCTTAATTAATTAAAACCTTATAATAATACTACTCCATATAGATTTAGTCATCATATTTAAGTAATACTTACTCCATATAGATTTTTTTCTTGGGGGAGTGTTAGGAAAGGCATCCAAATTGTTTATGTGAAATCTAATTTATAATAAGTTTAATTTTTTATAACTCCACACGCCTTATTCCTCATCCAAAAAAAAAATCTAGTTTCTAAAAAATTACAAGATAAAGGAGCCAAAACATGGGTTATCGTGTTGGAGGTCCTACAAATATGCCTGCAATAACCGCGATGAAAACACTTTATCCATTGTTAAGCATCATGAATCAAATTATCGAAACTAGCCATGGAAACCTTATTGGAATTTCATGTTTTCCAATATTGTCAACTAGGTTACCCCGGGAACAACATGAAAATCAGTGCACAAGGTTACTCTCCTTTAAATTGTACCATCAATGTTTGCTTATTGGTTCCTGCAATGGTTTGCTTCTTCTAAAAGACTATGAAGAATATAGTTGTGAGATGTATTTATGCAATTCAATTAGGAGAGAATGCGTTGCTCTTCCAAGCCCATCAAACTATCATTCGTTTTTATATTACATTGGATTTGGGTTTTGTTAGGAGACTAACAAATACAAAGTGATACAAGTTACTTATCCAAAATTTAATTTTACGTCTAATTCCTTTAAGATTGATCAACAATGTGAGTCTCAAATATGAACAAGATCGAGGAGAAGCATTGAGTATGTAGTCCAAAATTAGTTATATGATATTACTAACCACGATCTTAGGTTTTAATATCTAATAAATCAGGCATCATCTCTTAAAAAACTAAGTGATTGCTCTAATCTTTAATATTCAACATTTAAGAAAGACGATTTTCCATTTAAAAAGGAAAGGATGTGCAAGAGAGTTTTGTTTATCAAACATTTAAAGTTTAGTTTCCTCCAACATTTCATATCTTTATCGCTTTCAAAATGTTTTCTTATCAACTGTTATGCGTCTTGACACAAAATAGTACCAACTATATACCAACAAATTTTATAACAAATGTCAAAAAATTATGCGTTATATGAAATTTGCGTGGTTATAGGCAAAGTCTATGGATTCTAAATACACATATATGAAGTAAATGATGTTTCTTTTTCCTTTTATTTTATTGCTAATTTGTTTTAATGAGAAAATGACAAAAAGCAACGGAAAATGAGAGGAAAAGAAGAGAGAGAGAGGGAAATGAGCTGGTGGATGATAACGGAAAATAAAGAATAACATTTCTTTTTTTTATTATAGTCATACAGTGAGATAGTAATAAATATTTATTAACATAAGTACGATTTAAGGGATGAAAGTGAATTTTTTCTATATATTATAAAGAAGGGACAAAAATATATTTTCCTTAATCATTAATTTTCTTATATAACATTTGAAGCATTTCACCGATTTTATACATATAATTGTTCACGTATTATAATGTAAGTTAAATAGAGATAATATCAATCTTAATATTGGATTTTTTTCCCATTTCGTGTCCTTATTTTGTTAGGGTAAACTAACATATCAATACATGTAGATCTGCATTTCCTAAACTAAACCATACAATTGATAAATAAATATTTATGTACCATGTAAAACATAAAAGTATATTACTTGTAAATGAAAAATAAATAAGTAAAAGAGAAATTGACAATTGACTATAAAAATAACAATAGATATTTAATAAAAAAAATCAAAGAGAATAAAAGAATGTTTAGGTCAAAAGGCAAAGGTGAAGAGATCAATGGGATAGAATCTAAAAAACTCACTCAAAACTTCAAAAACGGTAATTTGCCTCTTAAGGAACCTTAATTAATATGTTTTATAAAAGGAACTTTAATTAATTAAAACCCTGTAATAAACCATCATAACTTTTTCTGGGCTAAAGTAACTGCATTAATCAGGAAGCAAGAGTACAGGAGGGAAACTTCCAATTAAAATTCTCGCCCATTTTGCTAAGTCATGGTTCCTGTAAATTTCTCTGGTCTAGAAATTTCACGTAAGAAATTCTTGACCAAAGTAATGATTGAAACCATCGATTTGAATTATCAAAATAAACCATCAAAAATTTCATTAATAAACGATAAACAAATGTTCATTTAAAATATTAAACAAGTGATTTTTTTTAGTGTCAATGTCCATTTAACGAGTGACAAATAGATTTGACGGATGTATTGTACGTGTGCGAATAAGTGAGCATAGTCCCATATGTATAATGCACACGTTAATTCTAACGGTCAATCCATCACTCATGATTAACAACAGCACTTCTCTTGCTGATAATGAAAGAATATATGTAAGTTTATCAAAGAAATTCTGAGATTAAATATTAAAACATGCCCTCTTTTTTTATTGACGGCATAAACATTTGTGTATACATAATCTAAAAGTATTAATAACCCAAAGGAAATACAAAACTTAAGATCTTACATACATATAATTTTCATCTTTTATTACTATATATGTATTACTAAAATCAATCTTTCAATTAATAAATAAACTTATTTTTAAGCATACCCACAGTATCCATACTCACATTTAACCCTGGTCGCGCACTTTTTACCGCATTTACCACAGTGATTAGCATTGCCAACAACATTAGTGCAAATCCCATTGCAACAATGCTCACCAAATTTGCAGTTGTTGCCACATTTCCCACAATTGTTTCTGTCTCCAAGGATATTGCGGCAATGCTTCTTGCAGCAATGGAGTAAGCTTGTGCCATTGTTAGCTGAAACTCCATCACATACGTTTTTAGTACTAATGGGATTACAATGTGCACCTTTCTTGATCACATTACTAGCCAAGAGCCTGCTTCTTGATCTAAAATTGTTGATTAGTGGAGGATTATCAACAACATAAACCGACTCTTCAACGTCTTCGAAATCGGTAGAGAATGATAGATGAGAGTAGAAGGTTATGATTAGGATTAGAGGGAGGATAAGGAAGAGAATGGTAGTAGGAGTACTTGCCATTCTATCAAGTAATAGGAAGAGAGATTTTTGGTCACAAGGGTGTAAGTTAAGGGTGGTGAGGACTGAGGAGGGTATTTTTAAACTGAAAAGTTTGTGCATTAGGGTTAATTGCATTGAAAGTCCCTAAAGTTTTAACATATTATATTTAAATTCTTAAAGGTTTTAATTTTGATAATTGGGTTCCTAAACTTTCAATTTGTGTGTGTGTGTGTGTGTTTTTTTTTTTTTTTTGTTGAATGGTTGAATACATAACGGAATAGAAATACTGAAAAACAAATTAGCCAAGTCTAAAAAGACAACCTCGTTTCCCCGGTAAATGCAACCTTACTTACATTTGTCAAAAGAATATATTGAAAAGCTAGAGATTGCAATTTGGAACAATTATTCTGTAGAACCAACTTATTAGGTCTTCCAAATTTCTTTCAATTATATCATGTCATAATATACCACTTTTATGTCTTACTTTATTTTTCTAAAGAAATGATGCAATATGTTTAGGAGAGCTTCAAAGAAGCCTAATAAGGCCGATGCTACACAAGAATATTTTGTCAGTTTGTTTTGTCAACTTACTATTTGCACCTTCTGCTATTAATATTGAACTTAGGGATTAAACTTTTGCACATTAAAAATCTACAAACTCTATGCAAACAAAAAAAAAATCAAGAATTTAAATGTAACACACTAAAACTTCAAGGACTTTTGATTGAATTTACCATAAATTATTGCATGGTATTAGGCAAGGGGAAATGATGGTAACATCATGCCAAGTTCTTAATTAATGACTTATTAATTAAGCATGCTATATTATCAATTAATCAGGTGGTGTAGACTCTTGGGTAAAGATGATTAATTAATTAAGTTTGCTTTGACTAATAATTCCATTGAAACTTGCATGAGAGGTTTGGGCCTTTGAAAACAATTTTTAATGGAGAGGAAATTTAACAAAGATAGATGGAATTAGCATAAGGGATTTGCAGGCCTAATAGTTTGATTGCTTTAGAGCTCTATAGATTCTGTGTCTAACTAAACTCCATTAAGCATTGAATTTAACTTTATTGATTAATTAATAACTACCCTATGAATTTTCCTTAATTTTAACAAAAAATATTGACATTTTACTTTTGTAACCACCATGTCCCCAATGCATCTAAATATTGTTAAATTTTAAAATTTAATTCTATTTTGTGGTTTGAATGGATTTTATTTTTAAAATATTGATAATAAATCAAACCGCAGAGTCGATAATTTAAGAAATAACATCCTTAGTTTTTAGAATATATATATATATATATATAGATTTATAAATCAAAATAAATAAATAAAATTTTAATTAAAAATAAAAACTAAAAAAGAGATATTTATTAATGTTTTTTAATAAAAAAACCTCGAAACTGACATAGCCAAGGCTTAGTTTAGCATGCCAATGCAACCGAGCCTTGCGTTTTAATCGATATGAGAATAATGTTTCGGTTTTGAATTTGATGATCATAGCTTTATATTTTGTTTTTTTTAGAGAAAATTAATAATAGTAAATAACATCTCTAAAAAAAGAACTAAAAGTAAATAAGATTAGCATTAATAATATCATACCTTGACATAGAGATAATAATACAAGCATAAATTTGTTGACCAAAGAGGTGCACACGTGTAGAGGATCGTCTTTCCCGGCATGAAATGCTTTCAAGTCACAACGGGATCACGCTTCCCCGCATCGGATCCTGGCCGGTAAAACGCCATTGGAATACGTGTCACTATCTGCGTGGTTGATCGGAGGAATTCCCATGTGTAATAAACAAATCAGGACCGCTAAACTCTTGTAAAACAAAAGGTTGACAACCATTTATTTTTTCATCAATCTACAACCGAGATTACGCGTATTGACCAAATAACCCTCTAAATAACATTTAAAAAAATCCCTCATTTAAGTGAGGGTTACCAGATCATTCTCATGTGCTACTTGTTTCATCCTGTACCTAGTGTCCTATTGCTAGGGTGAGCAAGATAGAATTGTTAAATTGATGTAATGAATCATCGGTTTCTTTTAAGTTTGGATTATGAATTGGGTTTGGATTGAGAAATATAAATTTAATGGTTTGGATAATTCGACTTAAATGAATAAATCGATAAGTATATGTTAATTATTTTATATATATTTAACAGGTAAAAAAAGTAAATTATAGATTTATGAGATTTCATGCATGTGTTTATTTTGTCTCTTGGTTTTTAATTTGTGTCTATGAGTCATTCTAATCCAATTGGTTTTTCATGTTTTTCATTTGTCTATTCAAAATTCGATTTTGTTCAAACTAATGTAGAATATAGACAAATTTTAATGAAAATGATCGAATTGGACGAAATTAGGTTTTACAAGGCCAAATAAACACATATTAAAAATTGAGGGATGAAATATACACATGTGAAACTTAGGATTCTACTTGTCATTTTTTCTATTTATAATATAGAATTTGTGGGATATTTATAGATTGTGATGTATTGTTCTTAATGACTCGAAGAATTTGATTCATCAAGCACCTCCAAACTTTAGTATTTGATTGCTTTTTGTATTGTTTTCATTAAAGTAAATTAGTTTGTATAAAGTAATTCAAAAAATTAAGTTGGTTTGGTCAAGTCACGGATTGATTGAGTTGCGAGTTGGATTGATGTTTCCTATACCATCAGGTTGGGTTGAGATTTTAACAAAGTTGTAAATTTCGTGTCGCACAACGTTTTGGTTTAGTTATTTAAATGAAAATTAATTATAAATACTTTTTTATAAAAATATAAATTAAAATTTTGTCCTACTATCAAATTATATATCTTTCAAATATATATCATAATAAAACAATTATCATCCAAACATCAATTCCCAATTGAAAAGAAAGAGTGAAAATTCTCAAATTATACCCTTAAAAAACTAGAGATTTTCTATTAACTCAATTTTTTTTTAAAAGGTAAAATAAATATTCAATACAAAGTATAAACATTATATCATTTTTATACCCCACAAATCCAAGTACATGTCATTTCTCATATAAAAAAAATAAAACAAAAATTTAAAGAGTTAATTGGGTAATTAACAAGTTTATCTAATATATTTATATAAAATATAAAAACGTAATATAATAGGGGGCAATGATGGGGATTTTGCAGGGAGAAGATTGCTCCCTTCATCCCCATCCCTGTCTCTGACAGAAGGTTTTTAAAAATTTTCGTCTCCATCTCTATAGAGATAAAATATATTTCGTACCCGTCTCTGACGGGTCAAAAATTTTTGAAACTTCACTGAATATGAAATTTTTTGCCATCCTTAATATTATTAAAAACTTAATTAATATTTTATTGATAATAGATTGAGTGAGACCATAAATACAGTTTATATAATAAACTGCGTAACTTCAAAAGGAAAGTAAATCACCTAAAATTATTTATCAAATCACGTTACAGTATATTGATTTAATACTTTAGAATATTTTATAGTATTCTTTAATGGCCGCTGCAGAAACAAAACAATTTGCAGCAGTTATTAAGAGCATTATATAGATGTTGTCAAATTGTTAATTTGGTGTAGGGCTTTAGCAGTGGTATTTTTGAAATAAAAAAACACTTATAGCTCGGTTTGTAGGTGTTTTTTAGAAATCATCTACATTGTATCCTAGCCGTTCACTGATAAAAAACCTTAGCTCCCAATTTTCTTGTATAAACTTCGCTAACACCAACACCCAAAATACGGTGACATAAGCTTAAAACTAAGTGATTTCTAACATAGAGAGTCCTAAAATTTCCAGCAATATTCTTCCCTCCAAAAAGTCCTAAACCTCTCACAAATCACCAAAAAAAAAAAAAAAAAATCATAATCCTACTTTCTCCAAAAATCCTACACACTTAGAAACCCTACATCTTCATCTACAACGTGTGTGCCTCAAATTTAATTTCTGAGACTAACTCACATCACACGTGGAACAGTCGTATGAACGTAAGAATTAATTCTTCATAATTAATCCCTCAGTAATACTTGTAGAGATCACAAGGTAAAGATTAATAATTTAATCTCTTTAGTTATCAATATGATGATTGATTATTTTAAACTTCCGTGATTTAGGTTAATTAGATATGTCATATAGATTTATTTTACAAGAACATTTTCTAAGTTTGCGTCCAATTTTCGCATGTCATATAGATTATGTGTTTGCATGAAAATTCACATGTCATATTGAAATTATATCTTTAGGACTATTTTCGTATCCATATGTCATCTAGATTAGGTCTTGAATAATTTTTTGTTAATTAAATCTGATTAAAATCATTAAAAAACGAAAAAAAAAACCATAACCAGTATCAGTGAGGCCGATCGACTCCTCATTGGGGTCAATTGACCCTGTAAGGTTTAGGATCGGATCCTGCTTGGACCCAATCGACTGACTTGACACCGAATTCCAATTTCGTGATTTTTCACTTTCGTTTTCATTATTTGTTCTTATGTTTTTTAGTACTAACATATTTCTTGTGTTGATAAATGAATTTTCTTATTTTTTCTATATATTTTATTGACATTTAAATTGCCTCCATGCATGATTTATATTTCTTGTTTGATTGCTACAATGGCTGAATGTAAGATTGCTTGCGATAAAATGTGATTGAGATTGGTTGTATGATTAGTGTATAGTAAGAATAGTTTATGTTAATTGTTAAATATTTTTTCAAGAACATAAGGTTTAGGTTTTCGACCTAGACGAGAGGAGATACCTTAAATCATTTTTCTCTTGTACCTCAATCTCTTACCTGTTGTTTCTATTTTGTGTTTAGATAATGCGTCTCTCGATTGCCTCTAAAAAAATGTCTCTCGAAAAGACTTAATGCCACAAACAGTGAGATGTCGAACATATAAGTTTAACACTTAAAAGTGAGCCCTCCTTGGGAGCCCCCTTACTAATCATAAAGGTTTGTGTTAGAGTCAGTGGGTTTTAATCCTTTCACGTGCCAACCCACTTCGATCCGCACCCTTGCTTATTGATCATTCTTTGAAGGGAATGACCTTTGATATTAAGCTTAGAGTCATAGGTATGGCGAAAAGGAGCGGTACCTACAATAAGACTTATACAAGACACAAGAAAACTCCACAATATATAAGAAAACTCCACAAAACTTTAAAAAAACAAATTATGTACAACATAGTATAAACTATCTAAACTTGCCAAACCATTTCCTTACTGGCGTCTAGCTAGTACAATTATCGGTGGAATAACTAGATTTTAAAAGTTCATAGTTGCATTTCCCAAACAAATTCTCTAAACATTTTATGCATGTCATAAAAACTAAAGCTGGTGGGAAAGAGTCCCCCTTCCCTTCCCGCATAAAATAAAACCATTTCTTTAATATCATCAAGTGGTGTATCAAAATACAAAAAAAAGATGGATTCAAGGTGTAGGAAATTTGGATCGGGTTGGGCACTCATGATGGGCGACCCGACTCGTCCATTTAAGTATGAGTTAAGAGACATTGACGAAACCATGCAACTCTTGATTAAATCCATGCATTCTTTGCTTATTTAACTAAAAATAAACAACTCTCTTTGCAATACATATGTACATAAATGACATGGGAAAAAAGTTGTCGGAAAAATGAATTCTTGAGAGAGAAAGTTCATATTATTCCTTTAAAGATAACAAAAGGCTCTTGGGTGGTAAAAATAAGTGTGTTTTTCGATTTTGTGATTACACACACGATCTCCAGTGAGATTGAAAATAGAAAACACAGAGACAAGTCCAAGATATAAGAAGATTTCAGGTCAAATCAGTAAGTACTCGATAGTCCGTTGCGAAACTGTTTTATTCTATTTCCTATTTTACATTTGTTATCATGTAAATAAGTTTGATAATTGATTGAGTATCAGTTTAACATACTTACATATGTTAATTACTCTGAGATGTAGTGAACATGTCACTTATACTAGAGTTGTTTTAATTATAAAAAGGATCCAGAACTTAAGTGAACTTGCATATAGATGTAGTGGCAAAGAAGTGGGATAAAGTAATAGTTTTTGATCCCACTATTTCTAAATGCCTTAAGACTCGAGTCCTGTTCGAGTCCTTTAGGATGCTGAAAGCGAAAATGTGAAAACTACTCTGAGGTAAAACCAAAGGTTTCTAAAGTCGGCAGTAAGTTGGAATAGGCAGAAGAACATATTCTTCTTTCAGGAATGCAGGTGTACTGCTGTATTACCACAATTATTCCAAATCTCCATAGTACAAGACTTTTCAGTTTTTTTGTAGGATAGTTGGATGATTAAGATAGGATATCAAGTAATATTTGAAAAAAAAATACTATAGACTATACTAAAAGCTTGTGATATGTAAATAATTGTATGAATGAATCTATGTTAATGAAGTGTAACTTAGGTCTTTCTTCTGTACATATTTTGTTTACAAGATGAATTAAATTAAGTGCTTTCATTCAAGAATGCTTGATTTATTATGTTCATGATCACACAATATGCATCTTAGATAATGTATTTAATATACATGAACCGAGTGGGAGTTCTAGGTTGGTAGAGTATAGATGAATTCTCACCTAGGTTGGTAGAGTATAATGATTGAACTTTTGTACATGGGAGATAATTGGGAGCATTGTGAACTTTCGATTCCATGTCTTAAGTAAAAATATCATCGAATTAATTTGATTTAGCTGCAAAATAAATGTGTGTAAATAAGGTTATGAGTGTGCTAGTATTTAATTAGTAATATGTCTCCATGTAGTTATTTAGACCATGGCCTTGAATCTTAAGACTGTAAAGGTTGACTTGGATGAGGATGAAAAACTGAATGGTGAAAACTTTGAAGTTTGGCACCAAAAGGTTCAGTGCATCCTTAAAGCACTAGTGGTTAAAAAAGTCTTCAATTGCACCATGAGTGAACCTGAGTGAGGAACTTCTACTCACAATGATAGAGATCATGAGGCTTATCCATCATGGAAAAAGAATGATAGGATTGCTCGCATGGTGATGCTGAGTAATATGCAAGATGATCTTACATATGAGTATATGAAGCATGACATTGTTCGAGAAATCTTGGTTGCCTTGAAAAAGAAATACGAGGGCTTCTCTGTTGACTTGAGGTATCTCATTGGAAAATTTTGCACTTATAAGAAGTACCTAGATCATTCACTGAGACAACACTTTATTGATATATCAAATATGATAAATGCATTTAAAGCTGAAGGTTACCCCTTAACTGATGAACAAGCGGTTTATATAGTAATTCAATCTCTACTTAAGGAATATGAGCACATGAAAGCTGAAATGATGCGTAATGAGAAACTTAAAAGTTTTGATGACATTGTGCATCACTTGAAACTTGAAGATGTTGCTAAATATTCAGGTCAAGCTTGTGTTGCTGAATTCAACTTGCATAAGGCTTTGGGCCTAAAGCATGAGAAAGGTAAAGAGAATTTTCTAGAACCTAAGAAGACCAAGAAGCATAAGAGGTTTAAGCGCGGTGGTAAGAAGGACAATACCAAAATAAGCTGCTACAACAGTGGTGAGCTGGGTCACTTCACTCGTGATTGCATAGAGCCGAATAAGGTATTACCTTACTTTATTTCTTTGGTTAATGCTTAAATTTATAGTTATGTGTTGCTTACTGAATCTCATTCTTTGTGAATTGTAGACTCAGAAGGGGCATGCTGCATAGCTGGAGAACATAGGGCAATGTGGGGTACCGTTAAATTTGACAAAGTGCATATTGGATATTTGTGAAGAGCTACTTAAGAGTTGAAGAAAAGGTTTTTGACACCTATCAGCTAAGGTTAACTAGTGGTCAAACCTAAGTCCTACTAATGTCTTATATGTACTTTCATTTGAAAAAGTTGGTTTTTATGTTTAGTCCTTCTAGGTCTAGTTTTAATGTTATTTACTTTGGTGTTGGGTTGATGTATTGTAAGAAGCAAACTTCTTTGTTATGTTGATGTATTAAATGATTCCAAAACACTTAGATTTGGTTTGTGTTTTGTAAGATAATCAGAATTGTGGTTGCTTATATATATATATATATATATATATATATATATATCTTTTCAGTGTAAATTGTTGATGTGAAGCTATTTAGCAAGCCAGCCTAGATCACATTGGATGTGAAATTTTAAATATAGTGACAGCATGTTAGGCTCACTCTCTTGTTTTATTATTGCCGACATGTGAACTTTGTCTAGCTAATAAAACAATCAAGAACCATTTTATACATAACTTAGAACTTAGAACTAAGATCTCATTGTTAGCAATTCATTTAGAATTTTGTGGGCTAGAGGAATTGATTTAGGACATTTTTGAAAGGGTTTTAGAAAAGAGTTGTCCGTTCCTTTAAAAAATTCCGCAATAGAATGTTGTTGCAGAGAGATATAGGATAGGACACTATTATAAATGGTTAAGTTATTGGCACAGTCTATCTCTATTGAGATTCATTGTTAATTGCTGCTTGTATGCTTGACCATGTACCTTTTCTATCAGTTACTTCTATTTAATTGACTATGAATAGGTTTGATACTGACTCTAAGTCGATTGATGACTTTATGGTCAATTACTTGTGTTCATGGTCATTCTCATAAGTTTGGGAAGTTGGGATAAAAAAACATAGAGGTGTATCTTTAGTAGATATTGAGAACACTCCAAAAGGATGTGTTTATTATAAATAAACAACTGGAAGTTTGATTGAAGTTGATAGAAGCAATGTTCTAAATCGATTTTTCCTCAGATAGGGGTAGATCGATAAGTTTCTTTTCGCTCTATGAGATGAAAGATCCTAATCATGTTAGCGTATCCAATAAATAAGATGAAGTTAATAAGGTTATTTCTAAACCATATCAACCTAGTAGGAGAGATACATTGATTGGTGATTTTATTTGAGGTATGTTTGAGGCTTACCTCTAGAATCATAATTGCGTGGTAGCAACTAGAAAAAAGTTCATTTGTCTTTGATGTGAGCTTAAGAGATAAGTTTTTGAGATCATCACTAGAAAAGAAAATAGATTAAAAACAATAGATAAAATATTGGAGTTTAGAGAAAACTAACAATGTTTAGGACTTGGTCAAACTCTTAGCTATTGCAGAGTAAATGAGAACAAGTCAGTTCTCAAGATCACTCGAAAAGCGATATGTGAATGAGTTTAGTGAGAGGTAGAAGGCATGTTTAGTGGCGAAAGACTATATCCTACAAAAAGGTGTAGCTTGTGAGGTTTATCTCTATTTGCCTGATTACGCCCAAAACATAACGCGGTTATTGTAGCACAGTTTTGGGGTGTCGATTCCATAGAGAAATAAGTTAAGTACAACAAAAAGGTGTAAACCTCAACACAAATGATAAAAGATTAAAAGAATCTAAGTTGTTTGAGAAAAAGGGTAATTGTGTAAATAAGTTTAAAATAAAAATGACAACAAGGTTCCGAGAATCCTCCCTAGGTTCGTTGCTCTAATCCTAACTTGATTCAGTTGTTTTTATCTCGATTGCAGGTTTCACATCCCAAACAGGCAATCGGAAAATATTCAATTAAAGCGCATTTATAAATCCTAATGTAATCGCTATGAATTATTCTTTACTTTCAAACACACATGACCTAACTTATAAATTATCAAGAGACGACGATATATCTAAAATGACGATACCGCAGCATTGGACAAATCTATAAAAGGGATCTACCGGACTCAATCACACCCAAACAGGTACACATAAGAAAAGCCTGACTGAACTTATATGGAAAAGAATCATGCAACCACCAGAGTTATAATAAATCTACTAATTAAATTAAGAATAAAACATAACAATATTTAATGAAAATAATTCCAACTACAACCGAATCAAATAAAGGAAAATAAGAACAACTACACCTAGGGATTCATCCCTTCGCCTTGCTTGGAGACTAGCCGGCCATGGGGCTCATGCATCCTCGAGTTGCCTCCTGCCTCCTGACAATCATCTCTCCCGACCTTCAAACTTTAAACTTCGGGTTCCTCCTAAAGGCCCTTTGGATTGCTCCTAAAGGCCCTCTGGATTCATCCCCGATTGATTCCTCAAAGCTGAAGTGGAGTAGGCCTTATATAGGCAAATACCAAGAGTACAATGTGTTTCCCATCCGATGTGGGATGTGAGATATAGAAATGTGTTTTCCAACCAATGTGGGATGTGGGATTTAAGCCCAAAATTACGCTGAAATCCCGCACAGCCTGACCTTTGTCTACTTAAACTGCCATAACTTTCTCTAGAAAAACCCTTTTGATGAACCGTAAAATTATCCAGAAAATAGACTTTCGAATCTTTCTAAACATATATGGTTCATCTCTTGACTCTTCTTGTATCAATACAGTTTAATTTTCAAAGATGATTGATCTGTACGGACAATTCTGGCAATTTAGTGAAACTCTTTTCCACTGTGGGCAGCAGCTGTTGCTCTTTTAAGCCTTCCATCTTGTCCTTTCGGAAGTATTCCTTCACTCCAGTATGCCTCGAGTCTTTGTGCTTCAAGTAATGATAATTTTTCCTCCTCTTTTGAGCTTAAAATACCTGAAAATGCACCGAAGTAGATCAATGATCCAAGAATGATACTTTAGAGTTGTTAATATATAAAAGTGCAATTAAAATCTAGATCAACCCTAAAATGCTAACAATTAAGTATTGATAAGAGGCATTTTATGACTCTCATCACAACCCCCAACTAGCTTATTGCTAGTCCCTAGCAATTCAAGCGAAATTAAGAGATGAATTCTATGGTGGGAATCAAAGTAAATGAAAAGCAATATTAGTGTTAACCAAGAGTAATTCATATTTTATCTCAAAAATTGCACATACCACACGGCACAAAGAATCATTAGATTCCACCCAAATCCAAAAGTAATTCAAACATCAATCTTAAAATCTTTATTGACTCTTAACATCCATCTTACCACAATCCATTAATCCAAACATTCGGATGATTTTATGCATAATATTCATGAATACAAATCTTGGTCTCTAAAAACATAATAAATAGCGTGACGTCAATCACAAAAACAAGCTCCATATGCTTACATTTCAAACCACTCTCCACTATTGTAAAAAAATCACACTACATTGGATCAAAAGGTCTTTAATAAGCTTGTAACGTTAGACTAAGGTAAATGCTAAGGAAGAATGAGAAAGATTCACAAGTAAAAGAACTCAATCTCTTAGTTTTAAACACAATCACTTTAAGCACTTGATAACCTTTACTTCCACACCCAACTCTTTCAACCATTTAGCATTTCTTTCAACAAATCACCATTTTTTTCTTTTTTCTTTCTTTGCCATAATTCATTTTTTTTTATTATTTTGGCACATAACCATTCACCTTCTTTTTCATCATTTTTTTTCTTATCTTTTCCACGACCCCCAACTTATCTCCTTTAATGTACTTGGGTTGTGGTAGTAATATTTTTTCATATTTCCACCCTTACTCCTTTTAAGTGCTTCTTACAACATGTGTATAGCTAAGTTCTTTTAAGAGAGAGGTACGGATAAAATATTATCTTTAGGCTCATAAGGGTGAGTGAATGGGTTTTTGAAAGAAACCAGACTCCACTTCTTTTTCAAGAAAAATGCTCAAATAGGTGACTAGTGATATATATCGCAAGGGTAGGTTTGAAAGGTTCAACCGGTTCAAAGATGGCCTATATCATATCCTAAGTAATGTGCATTCTAGGAATTCGCCTCAAGTGGTTATCAAGTAAGTTCTAGAGCTTGTCGAGACCGCAAAAATATTCACAAAATAATCACACATAAAACTTTTCTAAATGTTTTCGATTAATCATCCAATCTTACCACAAACTAGAGTCTCTAACCAAATCAAGATTGATACTTAAATTAATTTCAAACTGTAGCAAGATTTAACTTCTTCTACATGATATCTGTTATCTCAATTAAGCTCATATCATTGATATGTGAATTAACTCTAAGGCTAACACAAAGCATGCTAAAAACAAAAACAAAAAGGAAAATGACACCAAGCAGTTCAATGGTATGCAGTAAGAAATGTATATCTTCCACCCCCAACTTAAGATAAGCATTGTCCTTAATGTAAAAGCAAAATTTAAGGAAACTCCCTTTTTAACCAAAGGTGCGTGGAGTTGAAAGTTATGCACGATCATTTGAACTGCTCCATTTATTTGTCCCTAAAAAATAAATACTAAAGTAAAACTGGAAAACAGCAAAATAATAATAATAAACAAGAGAAAAAAGAAATATGAAAAACAATAAAAAAAAAAGGATACGTTGTGGGCTGCCTCCCATGAGCACTAAGTTTTACGTCTTCAGCCAGACGCTCTTATTCCCTCCTTGAAAAACGTAGGTTGAATGCATCCGCCACTGCTTCATTGCCAAATTTGGTGCTTCTATGCTTTTAGGGGGCCTCAAGGATGTCATCAGTAACATCCGCAAAATCTGGCTCGATGTATGCTTTGGTGAAGCCATGGATGAGGGTGGACTCAAATGGATTAAGGTGCTTGACCTTTTTCATGAATGAGTCAATCATGTATGCTTGTGCTTGATGACTTTCATCCATATCCTCTGATTTTTTCATTGTTGGGATGCGTAATGACTTACCCCTCAGTGTCTCAATAGCATTCACCTCCTTCAAATTCCATTGTGACAGGTGCTGACCATGGGATGTGGACTGAGCTTGAGCAGGGAACTTACCTCACTCCGTCACACTTAAGTAGCTCATCAACTTGAACATTTGGCTCTTTATCTCCTTATGTTCTTCAACAACCTGCACAATTAATGATTCAAGTCTTTTATTAGTCTTACCCTGTGCCTCAATAAATGAATGTAAAGTGTCTTCTAAAGAACTCTTAGAAGACACAGGTGCATGATATGTTGCAGAATATGAGCTAGGGGGTTGTACAAGCTGTTGATTTTCATATTTCCAACTGAAGGTGGGATTATCGCGCCATCCCGAATTATAGGTATTAGAGAAGGGTGTAAAAGGCTTCGTGTACATGCCTAAGGCATTACATTGTTCCTTATGCATCCCTCTCATATCAGTAAATGTGGGACACTCTTGGGCGAGATGGTCTACCCTGCCACACACAAAACATGGTTCAAAAGATTTTGCATGATTGACCACGTGTGTTGGCTTTGAGCTTTTAGTCTTTAATGCCTCTAGTTCCCTAGTGAGCATCTCAACCTTGGTCTTAAGGTTATCCTCTTCTCTAAGATGGTAAATTCCACCACCATCTGGGTTCTTTATAGGTCGTGACCTATTTGTGCTTTCAATAGCACTAGGTCCAGTCCAAGTGTGAGCTTTTTCAGCAAGCTCATTGAGGTACTCTAGGGCCTCATCAGGATCTTTCTCCAAGAACCTACCATTACACATCATCTCTACAAATTGGTGCTCTCTATATGTGAGTCCCTCATAAAAATAGCTCACCAAGTGCCAACTCTCATACCCATTGTGAGGGCACATACTCAATAACTCCTTAAATCTTTCCCAAGACTGATATATGGTCTCACTATCCTTTTGTGCAAAAGTGGAGATTTACCTTTTCAAAGCGTTGGTCTTATGTTGGGGAACGTATTTCTTAAAGAAAGCCTAAGTCATCTCAGTCCACGACCCAATAGATCGTGGTCTTAGTGAGTATAGCCAACTCTTAGCTCTATCCTTCAAAGCAAAAGGAAAGAACTTAAGTCTCACATTGTCATCGGTTTCATCTTGACTATGAAAAGTCGCGACTACTTCCTCAAACTCTCTAATGTGCACATATGGGTTTTCATTATCCAAGCCATGAAATGTAGGGAGTAATTGAATCATCCCTGGTTTAAGATCTAATTGGCGAGTATTGGCTGGAAACATGATGCATGATGGTGTGGCTGTGCGTGTAGGGTGGAGGTAATCCTGAAGTGTCCTAGCGACATTCTCATTATGGTTATTGGCCATGTTAACAGAATCCTCTAAATTCTCACTTGGGTTTCACTATTGGTTGATCTAGGCGAGGTTTCACTATCAGACTCGGAAGGAGAGGGTAATTCTAGTTCAGGTCCCCTAATGATTCTACCTCACAAATCTCTCGGTCTAAGCATACATCAAATGAATCAGAGGGGAAATAAATAAAACAAAATAATATATAAACAAATAATCAGAAAATTAAAACTAAGGTAAATAAACAATATTACCGTATTTACAAACTGCTGAAAAGAAAAATATTTTCAATTCTTCTACCGTCACACTCAAAGTTGACAAGCTTCCTTGTACTTAAGCGCGTTTCCCCGGCAACGGCGCCAAAATTTGATTACGCCCAAAACATAATGCGGTTATTGTAGTACAGTTTTGGGGTGTCGATTCCATAGAGAAATAAGTTAAGTACAACAAAAGGTGTAAACCTCAACACAAACGATAAAAGATTAAAAGAATCTAAGTTGTTTGAGAAAAAGGGTAATTGTGTAAATAAGTTTAAAATAAAAATGACAACAAGGTTCCGAGAATCCTCCCTAGGTTCGTTGCTATAATCCTAACTTGATTCAGTTGTTTTTATCTCGATTGCAGGTTTCACATCCCAAACAAGCAATCGAAAAATATTCAATTAAAGCGCATTTATAAATCCTAATGTAATCGCTATGAATTATTCTTTACTTTCAAACACACATGACCTAACTTATAAATTATCAAAAGACGACGATATATCTAAAATGACGATACCGCAGCAATGGACAAATCTATAAAAGAGATCTACCGAACTCAATCACACCCAAACAGGTACACATAAGAAAAGCTTGACTGAACTTATATGGAAAAGAAGCATGCAACCACCGGAGTTATAATAAATCTACTAATTAAATTAAGAATATAACATAACAATATTTAATGAAAATAATTCCAACTACAACCGAATCAAATAAAGGAAAATAAGAATAACTACACCTAGGGATTCATCTCTTCGCCTTGCTTAGAGACTAGCCGACCATGGGGCTCATGTGTCATCGAGTTGCCTCTGGCCTCCCGACGATCATCTCTCCCGACCTTCAAACTTTAAACTTCGGATTGCTCCTAAAGGCCCTCTGGATTGCTCCTAAAGGCCCTCTGGATTCATCCCCGATTGATTCCTCAAAGCTGAAGTGGAGTAGGCCTTATATAGGCAAATACCAAGAGTACAATGTGTTTCCCATCCGATGTGGGATGTGGGATATAGAAATGTGTTTTCCAACCAATGTGGGATGTGGGATTTAGGCCCAAAATCACGCTGAAATCCCGCACAGCCTGACCTTTGTCTACTTAAACTGCCATAACTTTCTCTAGAAAAATCCTTTTGACGAACCATAAAATTCTCCAGAAAATAGACTTCCGGATCTTTCTAAGGATATATGGCTCATCTCCTGACTCTTCTTGTATCAATATAGTTTAATTTTCAAAGATGATAGATCTGTACGGGAAATTCTGGCAATTTAGCGAAACTCCTTTCCACTGCGGGTAGCAGCTGTTGCTCTTTTAAGCCCTCCATCTTGTCCTTTCGGAAGTATTCATTCACTCCAGTATGCCTCGAGTCTTTGTGCTTCAAGTAATGATAACTTTTCCTCCTCTTTTGAGCTTAAAGTACTTGAAAATGCACCGAAGTAGATCAATGATCCAAGAATGATACTTTAGAGTTGTTAACATATAAAAGTGCAATTAAAACCTAGATCAACCCTAAAATGCTAACAGTTAAGTATTGATAAGAGGCATTTTATGACTCTCATCCTATTCTAGTTAGCATCACAAGTATGAGCATATGAAAGCATCAGATTGACTTTTAAGCTTATGAAAGCACCTGATGGACTTTTGAGCTTATGAAAGCACTGGATGGACATTAAGCTTACATTTCTCAATGAAGAACTATATAACTAAATCTATATAAAACTACCCATAGTTTTTATGTTAGAAGGCCGAAAGCGCAAAGTATGCTAGCTCCAATGTTTTCGTATATGGTCTAAAGTATTCATCCAAATAGTGATATTTGAGATTTCATCGAAATATGAAAACTTGTGAGTTTGCATGATCAATGAGAATCACTATATGTACGTAAATGTCTGTGGATAAATTTTAAAATTTATCGTAATATGTTGATGATTTATTGGCTAGAAAGATAAAGAGGTTGTCATCATTTAAGAATGGTTGTTCTTTTAATTTTAAAATGAAGGATTTGAGATAAGCTAATTATGTATTTGATTTGAAGATCTATAGAGATCATTCACAGAATCTCTTTAAAAAGTTCAGTCTACATAATAACAATCCCATAGACACCTTATATCTAAAGACGATTGTCTAAACCTTAAATTATGTTTGAAACTCCATTAAAAGAAGATAAAAAAAAATAGAAGAGCTTCTTACTTCAGTACTAGTGAAATCCTATTGTATGTTAGAGGCACACTATGTTTGATATTTGCTAAATCTTGGAGCTAGTAAATAGTTGTGAATAGGAAGAAGCATTAGAAAATGGGTAATAGAGATCCGCATATACCTAAGAGCACTGCAAATGATTAGCCATGGAAGCTAAGATCATAGCATGATCTGCTACAGTGAAAAAGGTGGCATAGCTTAAAAGGTTCTTTGAAAACCTGAGAGTTGTCGCTAATGTCTTGGAATTAGTGACTGTCAACTTTGATAATCAAGTTGATATTTCTTACATGTGGGATTCTTAATATCTTGGTGGGATCAAATATATTAATTATAAGAATAACTTACATTGAAGACAATGTGGATGAAAAGAAAGTGGTCCAACAGTACATGTTTATGCATTAGATAATTGACTTAAATTTATCCCTAGAGGTATGTTTTTGCCTTACATTAAAAACTCTAGGTATGTGTATTGGTTAAATAAAAATCTATGTACTGATATATTAATAAATTTAGTCTTCATTCCATGTATTTTAGATATGTTGGATGTCTTATACATGTTGACACTAGCACAAACACACACAAACATATGAAAGTATGTCACTAGGAAAAAGTCAGTTCTTTCACACGAGTGATCGCCTCAGGCACTGAGATGAGACTTGGAATACTATTTTAACACTAATGAAAGTGTGACAAGTATATAATGAATGTGATGAATTCATAAATAGTGTGCCTTATTAAAAGTCGTCTTCACTAGAGTTAAGATGAGGTTTTGAGCCAAAGCTAAAAAAATTAGACCAATCATGATCATCCCACGATCATAGAAACCTGGATGGGAGTACTTATTAAGGCACTCAAAGGACTGAGCTAATAAAGAACTTGAGCTAGGCGGATGAGAGCTTAGGATATAGATTGCGACTAGGCTAAGATCCATATAGTGGTATGCGAATTAAAAGGATATACACTCTTATCAAGAAAGAGTAAACAAGTATTGCATGTATTTCATACTACATGTACTTAGTACAACCTTAAAGGGAAGTAAGTGAGTGAATTAATCCTTGTATCCTCACTGATTGAGGCCCAGAGGCTTATATAAATTAAAAGCCTTAGCTAGTGCTCAATGTGACTTTCGACTATGTTCCCAAAAGGACATGCTGATGTTTTCTACTTTAGCACATTTCCAATGGCAATGAAATAATTAACCTTATGGGGCATGTCTAGAAGAGCAGTTAGTCTGAAACAGAGAGACATGAGTGCGGAAGGAAAACTATTTTGTTTACATCCACTACATGTATTCACAGGTCGACCAATTATGCCGCTTTGTTGAAGCTTGGACATAATTGTGGATACATGGTGAGGAAAGTAAAGTCTAGCATAGTCTTTTAGGGATTAGGTATGCTAAGACTGATGTAATAAAATAAGTCTGGGGCATTACGAGACACTTTTCTAATTTATTTTTGTTTATTTAGGGTTGAAGCCGCTACGTATCCCTAACAGGTACATGGTATTGAGCTCCCAAGTGCAAGTGTACTCGCAGGTTGCACGATCCATTTGCTAGTATGAAGTTCTCTAAAGGAAATTTAATTTTGAGGTTCACTCTATCTCTCTGTTGGTAATGTTGAGTCCATCATATGTGAGTGGGAGTTGTAGGAAATCTAGATAGGGTTGGGCACCCATGATATGTGACCCGACTCGCCCATTTAAGTATGAACCAAGAGACGTGAATGAAACCATGTAACTCTTGGTTAAATCCATGCATCCCTGGTTATTTAACTAAAAATATCCAACTCTCTCTTCAGTATATATGTATGTAAATGACAAGGAAAAAAAGCTACTAGAAAAATGAAATCTTGAGAGAGAAAGAGACAGAAGAGAGAGAAAGTTCATATTATTCTTTTAAAGATAACAAAAAGCTCTTGGGTGGTGAAATCAAATGTGTTTTCTGATTCCGTGATTACATACATGACCTCCAGCGAGATCGAAAATAGAAGACTCGATATTCCGATGCGAAACTGTTTTACACAAGGTTACTACCTTTCTTTGCGAGGGCATCAACCACACCATTTGATTCCCAAATGCAATGTTCAATCTTGTGGTGGGGAGAGAACACAGTAATG
This sequence comes from Bretschneidera sinensis, assembly GCA_023935145.1. Lineage (NCBI taxonomy): Eukaryota > Viridiplantae > Streptophyta > Magnoliopsida > Brassicales > Akaniaceae > Bretschneidera > Bretschneidera sinensis. Next base: position 62,538,495 of record CM043704.1, on the reverse strand, counting down.
ACCTTCAGTCATATATTAATGTTCCATTAGGATGGCAGTTATCATCAGCATTCTTAAAGCAGGTGGATGATGCTTAGAGCATCCACTTTCAAATGAAGCATCAGAATGTTAAAAGCCTAAGCCATTAACAGGCCCTAAGCTGATAAGCTGATATAGTATTAAACTTTCCATTCTTTGAAGGCCCCCAAACAAGCTGATCATGGGACGAAGAGAAAGAAGGGATTGGGGTCCTCATGAACAAGCAAGAGTGTAAAATGACCCCACCATCAGAAAAGGAAAAGCTCTTAAATAAAATAGGGGTCCAGTCGATTAGATAGTACTAAAAAGCCCAAATTTAAGAAACAACTCAAAACCCAAGCCTACTACTTCTCTCAGCCCAATCCACTCTAAAACCCCAACGGCTTTTCCACCCCAAAATTCAAATTCAAAATCTGTAAACTAAACAAGAAATTTCAAATTCAAAACCCCTCTCTCTGTCCGTGCAATATTTGTCTGTGCTCTTCAATGGCGACCCCAAACACTTACCATACGACGCCAAACAAGACCCCATCATCCAAAAGACACCACCATCAAATGCAAATGCAAAACCCACCAAACTCAGATGACTCATCCTCCACCACTCGCTCCACCTCGTTATCAAACTCAGATTCCAGGTCCAGGTTCGAGGCTTACAACCGTCTGCAGGCGGCTGCAGTAGCTTTCGGTGAGAAGCTACCCATCCCAGAGATCGTAGCCCTAGGAGGCCAATCTGACGGAAAGAGCTCCCTCCTTGAAGCCCTCCTCGGGTTCCGGTTCAATGTCCGCGAAGTCGAGATGGGCACTCGCAGGCCCCTCATCCTCCAGATGGTCCATGATCCCACGGCTCTCGAGCCACGATGCCGGTTCCAGGTCAATCGCAATCATTTCTCTAGTTTACCTTTTCTTTAATTGGTTTTGTTTGAATTTGTGCTTGTTTGTTATGTTCAGTGGGTTAGGAGCCAATAAGTTTTAGTGATACTTAGTAATTAAAGGATTCTTGGGGTTTTTTGGGATCATTTGTCCTATATTTTTTAAGAGTTTGGTTTTCTGTGGTTATATCCATGTTAAGTAATTAGAATGTTTAATTGGGTCTTGCAATTTGTGTGCATCTATGGAATCGTTTGTCATTTAGGATTAAAATTGTTATATTAAGTATATCTGGTGGTTATTAGGTGAATAGGTGTCTATTGGGATTATAGGGTTTTAGAGTTTGGGGACTTCTAGGGATTCAATTTTGTGTTTCAAGAAATTTGAGAATTGGAGTTACTTTGTTGCTTGGTGACTGAGAAGTGGAGGAAAATGGAAGTACTTTTTTCAAATTAATTTATGCCCAAATATCGGTACTTGAGAATTGAGAGTTGAGACAAAGGGGGCATAAATTTTTATATTTATAACAAATTAACTCTGCTGTTTCGGGTATTATTATACACTTCTTAAAATAAAGGTTTCGGTTTTTGTCACTTGGGGATTTGGATGCTTAGGATTGAATGAAAGGTTTATAAGAATTTGTTGTTGTACTATGTAAACTATGTTTCAATACTTGGGAAATTCGAAAATGAAAAGAATTATGAAAACTGGAATTTTGTGTTTGTACTAGACCCAACCGAGTTCACATTTTTTATTCCTTATTTTGAAATAATAAATTGTTTAGTTTCATCTCTTTCCATACATTTGCATTCTAGATCTTGAGAATTGGCAATCAGGCCTTAGGTTAGTTTAAGTGCTGGCCTTTTATGTCTATTTTTCTCTGGTTATTTGCTGAGAAGTTCAGGAAAAGTTAGTAGAGGTGGGAGAGACAATAGAATCAGTTAAGCTTCTCATAGATAGTGGTTGAGTTTAATTTTTTTTCCTCCTAGGATGCAAGCAACAGAAATGGGAGACACAACGTTTTGTAAATGTCGCTTTTCTTGATGTGTTCTGGAATTTTCTTCTCTTTTCAGTTTTTCACCAACAAAACGAATTATTAGAGCCTTGGATATTGAGAGTTGAAGACTATGGCTTGGATATTTTGTAAGTTTTAGAAGTTTGTGTCATGCCCTAGATCAAAAGATAATGATATGAATGGAATCTAATCTCTGTGTGTGTATATCTGTGTATGTCTGATCATACAAGATACTTAAAGTTTGCTGTTGGAAACAGGAAGAAGATTCTGAAGAATATGGAAGTCCCATTGTTTTGGCATCAGCAATTGCAGATATTATAAAATCAAGAACTGAGGCACTCCTGAAAAAGGCAAAATCTGCAGTTTCTCCGAAGCCAATTGTAATGAGAGCTGAATATGCACATTGTCCTAATCTCACCATTATTGATACCCCTGGCTTTGTTCTTAAGGTACTCTGTCTTTTGTTGAAGATTTTGGAGAATAGAAGGTTTGCCATACTGCAATGTATTTACCTTATTTAGGAATCGAATATAAGGTTTAATATTCTTGGCAGGCAAAGAAGGGAGAACCAGAGAACACTCCTGATGAAATTCTTTCAATGGTGAAGTCATTGGCTAGTCCTCCCCACCGTATTCTTGTATTCCTTCAACAGAGTAGTGTAGAGTGGTGTTCATCATTGTGGTTGGATGCAATTCGTGAAATTGATCCAACCTTCAGGAGGACTGTAATTGTTGTCTCCAAATTTGATAATCGACTCAAGGTACAATTTATTTTACTCGTTTTTTTTTTCTTCTGGAAAACTAGTTTTGAGCTTAATATTGTGTTTGGAACAAATGAATTCTATAAATTTTATGGAATTTATTTGTGATTTTACACTTGTTATCTTTGGAAAAAAAAAACTATTGAATTCCTTTCGAAACGAATTCACTATGGAATTAAGTTAATTTGTTGCAATTCTATCAAAATTGATAGAATTTACAAATGAATTGCACAAAATGAAGAGTAAAATGTTATGTTGACCAAAGTACTCTCTATTTTCCTCTCTCCTTCCCTCTCTCTTCTTCCCCTTGCCTCGCTCTCCCTCCTCTTTTAAATTCTCACAGATGAGAAGAAATGGAAGCTAGGGTTTGATTGCAATAGTGAATATTTACAAGAGAGAAATGTGGGTTTATATAGGAAACAACAAAGACTATTCTACCCTTATTGGTAATACCAAATGACTAATATAACCAAACTAATAAACATAATCTCTAACAGCCCTCTTCAAACTCATGATGCGGCAGCAAGAAGCATCGAAAGTTTGTTAACAAAGAAACAAAACCGCTGAACAGTTTGAGACTTGGTGAAGAAGTCAGCTATCTGCATGGACGAAGATATAAATGACAATGTAATCGTCCCACGCTGTAATTCTTGCCGAGTAGTATGACAATCAATATCAATATGTTTAGTTCGCTCATGAAAAATTGAATTACGGGCAATTTGAATTGCACTCTTGTTATCACAATAAAGCGGAGTAGGAGTAGTAATTGAGACCCCCATATCTGCCAAGAGCCAATGCAACCAAACAATCTCATTTGTGGTAGTTGCCATTGCACGATATTCGGCCTCTGTGGAGGAGCGAGAAACAACTTGTTGCTTCTTACTCTTCCATGAAATAAGAGAGCCACCTAAGAAGATGCAAAAACCAGTAGTAGACTTACGATCATTGGGGTCACTAGCCCAATCAGCATCAGAATATGCACAAAGATCCAAAGAAGAATTGGAAGGGAAAATAAGACTCTGACAAAGAGTACCTCGTAGATAGCGCAAAATACGAAGAACAGCAGCCCAATGAACTGTAGTGGGAGATGCAATAAACTGACTGACAATGTGGACATCATAAGCAATATCTGGTCAGGTGATAGTGAGATAGATTAAGCTACCAACCAAGATCCGGTACAAAGTGGGATTAGGTAATGGAGTACCATCTGTAGGGCTATATTGAGCATTAAGTTCTAAAGGTGTATCACATGTCCGAGTATCGGTAAGCCGAGCTCGCTGAAGGATATCTGCTATGTATTTTGACTGAGATAGAAGATAACCCTTAGGAGAAAGGGCAACCTCAATACCTAAGAAGTAATGTAAAGGGCCTAAATCTTTCATGTCAAACTGATGAGTCAATTCTGCCTTCAGTAATGCAATACCAATGCAACCAAACAATCTCATTTGTAGTAGTTGCCATTGCACGGTATTTGGCCTCTGTGGAGGAGCAAGAAACAATTTGTTGCTTCTTACTCTTCCATGAAATAAGAGAGCCACCTAAGAAGATGCAAAAGCCAGTAGTAGACTTACGATCATTGGGGTCACTAGTCCAATCAGCATCAGAATATGCACAAAGATCCAAAGAAGAATTGGAGGGGAAAATAAGACTCTGACAAAGAGTACCTCGTAGATAGCGCAAAATACGAAGAACAGTAGCCCAATGAACTGTAGTGGGAGATACAATATACTGACTGACAATGTGGACAACATAAGCAATATCTGGTCGGGTGATAGTGAGATAGATTAAGCTACCAACCAAGGTTCGGTACAAAGTGGGATCACGTAATGGAGTACCATTTGTAGGGCCATATTGAGCATTAAGTTCTAAAGGTGTATCACATATCCGAGTATCGGTAAGCTGAGCTCGCTGAAGGATATCTGCTATGTATTTTGACTGAGATAGAAGATAACTCTTAGGAGAAAGGGCGACCTCAATACCTAAGAAGTAATGTAGAGGGCTTAAATCTTTCATGTCAAACTGATGAGTCAATTTTCCTTCAGTAATGCAATACCAACAACATCATCACCAGTAATAACCATGTCATTAACATAAAGCGAAAAAAGAATATGGCCAGCAGAGGTGGACTTAACAAAAAGAGTTGAATCATGAGCACTAGAGGAAAAACCAAGAGAAGTAACCACGGTAGAGAACCTCTCAAACCAAGCACGAGGGGTTTGTTTGAGACAATACAACGCCTTTTTATGTCTGCACACTTCCCCTGGATTATGAGACACGCCAGAAGGAGGTACCATATAAACTTCCTCTTTAAGATCCCCATTTAAAAAGGCATTTTTGACATCCATCTGAGAGATATGCCATTTGCGGATTGAAGCAACCGCAATGAGAGCACGTATAGTGGTCATCTTGGTAATCGGTGCAAAAGTCTCCTCATAGTCCATACCATATTTCTGAGCAAAACCCTTTGTAACTAACCTGGCTTTGTAACGCTCAACTGAACCATCTAACTTTGTTTTAATCTTATAGACCCAACGAGAACCACTAGCACTCTTACCAGGTGGAAGAGACACCAAATCCCAAGTATCAGTCCGATGTAGAGCAACAAGTTCCTCAGCCATAGCCTGTTGCCAATTGGGATCAAGAACAGCTTCTGTATAGGAGGTGGGCTCACAAAAATTGTGAAGAAACTAAAAATGAAGTAAATGAAGGTGAATAACAAGAAAAAGTAAAATCAGGTAACTAAGTGGACTTATAAGTGCGCTTTGGATAGCGTGATGATGTAGGATCTGCAATCACAGGAGGTGCTGAGATGACCGTAGGAAGGGATAGAAGATCATCATCTGTGGAAGACAGAGCTTCAGAAATATCACGAGTTGCACCATCAATAGCTGCTTGAGTCCTGCGAGAATAATGATAAGGAAAAGGCTGTATTGGAGGAGGGGAAACATCAGCTGAGGAAGAGGGGCTAATAGAGGGTAGAAGGTGAGGAGGATCATCTAGGAATGGATCAATGCTTATGAGATCAGACTTAGATAAGGTATGAGGCATGGTAGAAATAGAGAAGAAGGGAATATGTTTAAGGAAAAAAACATTACGAGAGACATATAACTTTTGAGCCATAGGATCATAGCAATGATAACCCTTTTGACCTGCACCATAACCAAGAAAAACACAAATGGTGGAATTAGAAAACAACTTGTTGTGCTCGACACGGGGACGAAGAACAAAGCAAGTGCAACCAAACACTCGTAAAGAAAAGTAGTCAGGAGAGTGGCCATGTAATTTTTCATAGGGAGACAAACCTGAAGTATGAGCTGTAGGTATTCTATTGATCAAGTGCACAGTGGTGAGAACAGCTTCACCCCAAAAAAGACTTGGGACACCAGCAAATAAGAGAAGGGAGCGAGCGGTCTCAATAATATGCCTATGTTTTCTTTCAGCAACTCCATTCTGTTGTGGAGTATCAGTACAAGAGGATTGGTGCAGAGTACTATTAGAAGTGAGTAGTTGGGAAAATGCCGTAGATGTATATTCCCTACCCAAATCACAACGAAAACACTTTATCACAGCAAAGTGCTGAGTTTTAACCAATGAGCGAAAAGAAGTGTAAATGTGTAAAAAGTCAGATTTATGCTTCATTAGATAAACCCAACAATATCTAGTATGATCATCAATAAAAGAGACATAATATCTGGACCCACATTTTGTAGCAACAGGAGAGTGTCCCCACACATCAGAATGAATCAAATCAAATGGTGCAGCAGAAGAAGAAACACTTCAATTAAAGGGTAAAGCAGAAAACTTTGCCAGTTTACAACCACTACAATAAGAAATATCATGAGTTTCTAAATCCCCCAAGGATCCTCTAGAGATTAAATATTTTAAACGAGAGGCTGAAACATGACCAAGTCTAGAGTGCCACAAGTAAAAGCTAGAGGAAGAAGAAAATAAATGGAAAGAAGACAAATCAACACCCGAAGCAGCTACATCTGGAACTCTCAGCTCGTCCAAGACATACAATCCTCACTGCCTACGGCCTGCCCTAATCAGCCTCTAGGATTGAGGATCTTGCACATAATAAGAAGTAGAAAAAAAATGAACAGAATAACCAGAATCACAAAGTTGACTCACAGATACAAGATTCATAGTAAGTTTAGGAATGCAATAAACATCAAAGAGAGACAGATGAGGTGTGCATACAGAACCAGCACCCACTAAAGGCATGTGAGTCCCATCAGCAGTCATAACAGATGCAGAGGAAGGAGAGTAGGATATAGATACAAAGGATGATGAAGAAGGTGACATATGATGAGACGCACCGGAATCTAAGACCCACAAGGAAGAAAGTTTACCTGCAGTGTAAGGAGAAGTCAGACTTGATGAAGATGGAGTAGACATGGCATATGGCTGCGATGACGACTGTGTAGCAAGGAACTTTTGAAACTGCTCTACAAAGGACGCCGTATTGGGATCTGTAGATGGTGCCATTTCAGGCACAAAAGCTGCAGTATTATACTGTGGTGGCCTATTAGGTCGCTGCTGAGATTGACCACCAGGACACCAATGCGGTGGAGATGGTGGTGGGCACCACTGTGGACGCCATTGTGGTTGTGTCAGCGAAGACTGTTGATATGCTGGGGCTCTGGACAAAAGTTTAGGACACTGAGCCTTCCAATATCCTCTCTGCTTACAAAAGCTGCACTCATCAAGACCAACTTGTGTAGGTGGTTTAGGTTGATACTTCAAGATAGGTTTATTAGGAACGACTAGAACAGATGGGTTAGATGCTGGGGAAGAGCCCTTTCCTGTTATGTCTTGAGGCAAGTCTCTTCAGCCAGGAGTTCACTTACCACTGTATCAACAGAGGGATAGGGTTGACGATGCAAAATATTTCCCTGAAGTCCCTCAAAATCATCACGAAGAGCCATTAAGAATTGAACAAGATGTTGCCCTTCTCGACAAGCTATATAATCAGCATTATTCTGAAGAGACCGAGGTTTTGTGAGTGCCAACTGATCCCAAAGATCAGACATTGTGGAATGAAATTCTTGAATGCTCATATCCTTTTGTTGAACTGCTCGTATATCAGATTCCAATTGATACTGTTTTGCAAAGTTTGATTGTGTGTATAATTATGCCAAATGATCCCAAACCTGTTTTGCAGTCTTATACTTGGCCAGTTGTATTCCAATAGAATGCTCGACAGAATTATTAATCCAAGTCAAAATTTTTGAATTGTTTGCTTCCCAAGCATCTAAAAGATCAACATACTCTTCTTCCTTATCATTTGTAGGTTTACTCAAAATACCATTGACATAACTCCACATACATTTTCCTTTTAAGAAATTTCTCACAACATAGCTCCAGTATGAATAATTATTTCCATTTAATCTAACACAAATAGATTGAAGAGAGTCATCCCTTTCAGCAACCATTATCAACTAACAGATGAACCACAAAATACTAGAATATAATGCAAATAAAACAAAGCAAACAAAGATACTAATTGAGCAAACCTCCAAAACGAGTGCAAATCTTCGAGTCTACTGATGAAATCCCTCAAATTGCTCCAGATCTGCATGCGAAAGGGCTGTGCAAGAAACCCCCAAATATCTAAATTCCTCCAAATCTAGGTGCGAAATACCTCCAGATCGACATATTCACGGACTTCGAACTCCTGATTGCAAGCAGATCATGCTCATCGTGAACAGTACCAAAAAAAATTCAGGTCGGGGGCCTTTGCCCCGAACCCCAAGCATGGGCGCGATGCTCCCTACAATCTCCAGCCAACTCACCATGAAGTTGGATCCGCGAAGAGCATGGGTGGGATGCAAAGTTCTTCCATGGAATCTTCAATCAAATATCCCATGATCTTGCTCTGATACCATGTGAGAATTGAAGAGAGTAAAGAGATGAGAAGAAATGGAAGCTAGGGTTTGATTGCAATAGTGAATATTTACAAGAGAGAAATGTGGGTTTATATAGGAAACAACAAAGACTATTCTACCCTTATTGGTAATACCAAATGACTAATATAACCAAACTAATAAACATAATCTCTAACAATTTCAAACATTTTAAATATAAGATTTCAATTGAATTCTACAAATTATCATAAAAAAGCCAAACATAGAAATTCATTTATAAATGAATTCTATTTTCAATTCATTTGAAAATGAAATGAATTACATTTTCATTTTGTTCCAAACGGAGAGTAAAATAAAATAGAGCATATAATGACTGTAATATATAATGTTGTATGGTGAAAATGAGACAATACCACCTTATTGTATTTTTTTATGGATTTATTGTATTACTTGAAAATTCAGGGATAATTTAGTAGCCAGTGAAATGAGCAAGTAGCTTAATTTCCGTGGCTCACAGTTTGACTGGTCTCTAATGAAGTTAACCTGACTATTGAAAAGGTGAGTACTATAATAAAGTGGTTGATGAAATGAAAGAGGAAACTTCATTCCCATTATATGGCATATCATGATTGGTCTCTATGTAATTCAGTTAGACTTGAAATAGTGTTTGTAGTTCCTCTGTTGACCGTTAGGCTTCCAACAAATGCAGGAATTCAGCGACCGGTGGGAAGTTGACCGGTATTTGAGTGCAAATGGATACCTTGGAGACAACACTCATCCATTTTTTGTGGCCTTGCCAAAGGACAAGAGCACTATTTCAAATGACGAATTCCGCAGGCAAATATCTCAGGTAGACACAGAAGTCTTACGCCATCTGCGTGAGGTGGTCAAGGGAGGTTTTGATGAAGAAAAGTTCAGGCCCTTTATTGGTTTTGGCTCTCTAAGGGAGTACTTAGAGTCTGAGCTTCAGAAGAGATACAAAGAAGCTGCTCCAGCAACTCTAGCGTTGCTTGAGCAGCGCTGTAGTGAAGTTACTGCTGAGCTGGCAATAATGGACTCCAAAATACAGGCTACTTCCGATATTGCTCATCTTCGGAGATCAGCAATGCTACATGCTGCCTCTGTTAGCAATCATGTGGTGGGTGGTCAATTTACTGGTTCAGATAACCAGCTGTGTCACATATTACTTGTGAACTCCATATTGTCTCTTAATTTATGTATTGAACCTTTTACCTTTCTAATCATTGTCCCTTCAAGATATCATGATAATTTTCCCATTAGTTCTTTCACTAAGAATAATATCTAGTAATCAATAGTCCCTGATTTCAATTTTTTGTGAAAACTTGTAGAATTTGGAGTTTGAGTTAATTAAAAACTTGCTCTGCTCTTATTTATTTTAAGGGAGCTTTGATTGATGGAGCAGCAGATCCTGCCCCAGAGCAGTGGGGGAAAACAACAGAGGAGGAACAGTCAGAGAGCGGAATTGGGAGTTGGCCGGGTGTTAGTGTAGATATTAAACCTCCCAATGCTACTCTTTGCCTCTATGGAGGAGCTGCTTTTGAAAGGGTGATTCATGAATTCCGCTGTGCTGCATACTCCATTGAATGCCCCAAAGTGTCAAGGGAGAAGGTATATTTTCTGAGAAAGCAATTCATTCCAGGAAGCATTTGATTTTGATACTGGTAATTATTTAATCTTCCTGAAACAGGTGGCAAATATATTGCTTGCCCATGCTGGCCGGGGTGGGGGTAGAGGAGTAACAGAGGCTGCTGCAGAGATTGCACGTACTGCTGCCCGCTCATGGCTTGCTCCTCTTCTTGACACAGCTTGTGATCGCCTTGCATTTGTCTTGGGGAATCTTTTTGATCTTTCTTTAGAAAGAAACCATAGCCGTGAGTCAGAATGTAAGAAGCTGTTCAAGTCTCCTCATTTAAAAAAAAAAAATCAGTTCATAGCTCCCTTCATTCACAGAACTTCTATGGCAATCATTTTAGGTTCTAATTCTTTTTTGACATATGATATTTTCTTGTTATAGCAAGAAAGTTTATTACTTGAATTCTTCGATAAAGAGACATGCATTTATTGATAAGTTACTGATTTGTCATGAAATCCATATTGCTTTCCCTTTTTATGATGAATTTGATTTAGTAAAAAAGTATCAGCAGTCAAGCCTATATATCTTAGTTTTTCGGAGTAGAGGTTCTGTACTATGACATCCTAAAATACAACTCAAATATCTTAGTTGGAGTATGTCTTCTGGTTCTCCAATCTATATTTGAAGGTAATTTAGGACAATATATATCTGTCAATTGAAAAATAGGTGACAGGAAACTGATAATGTGCCTATAAACTCTGTGAGCCCATGCAATGTTTATCTCTACTATGATTTCCTTTTTCTTAATATTGGAATGCTAACCAAACTTATTGCCAAACTATGTTTTTCTCCAATCTTATTGTGCAGATGGGAGGAAAACTGGAACCATGGATGGGTATGTCGGTTTCCATGCTGCTTTAAGGAATGCTTACAATTGCTTTGTAAAGGATCTTGCGAAACAGTGCAAACAACTAGTTCGGCACCACCTTGATTCAGTTACAAGTCCGTATTCTCAAGTCTGCTATGAGAATGAGTATCATGGAGGTTTTGGCTCAAATGTTGCCTCTTATTATAAATTTAACCAAGCTTCAGCTGCTTCATATTGTCTCGAGCTATCTGATGGTGGGTCAGGGTTTCATGATGAAACCATGAGAGATCAGGAGAACATACCTCCTGAAAAGAGTGCACGGCAAAGAACCCCAGGAAAAGGTGCAGAAGCCAGAGATGGTGTTCAAGAAAGCCAGATGACTGTGCCCGAGACCCCATCCCCTGACCAGCCATGCGATATAATCAATGGTGGAGCCAAGAAAGAACTTGTAAATTGCATGGAAGTTGGAGCAAGAAAACGGATGTCAAGATTGACAGGCAACAGAAATACCGAACACTTAAAAGTTCAAAACGGTGGTGGCCTTCTATTTGGAAATGTTGATGGTGGTTTAAGGTCAGGCTCAGCCTACTCAGAGATCTGTTCATCAGCTGCACAGCATTTTGCGCGGATACGTGAAGTTCTTGTGGAGCGAAGTGTAACATCAACTTTAAATTCTGGATTTTTAACACCTTGGTAAGTTTCTCTATCCTTTGTAGTTAAGTGGCTTCCCCACTAGCTTATCTAAAAATAAAACCGATGAGGTGCATTTCTACCATTACAGGTTTTCTTGGAGTCCTTAAACTCTCCATTTAACTGCTGTTGGCTTCCTTGGTGTCATTTAGTCTGTTCTTACTTTGTGCAAGAAATTAGCAATACTTTGGGCACTCTTGTCCTCGGCTGTTAAACTATATGCCATCGACTCGCATTCACCTTTCCTCAAACTAGTCTCTCTCACTTTATAAGCAATGAGAGAAAGAATCAAGCTTATTTCTATTTTCTCGTTTACTTATTTCACTGAAGTTCATTGGTTCTACAAGTGGAAAATGTCCTTGGCGGAGCCTGTCTTGCGTTAAGTTAATAAAGACTGTGCATTCTTGAGAAAAAACGTTTTCTCTTAGTTGGTTACGAAGTCCAGGCCTTATATATAAATTGATTCTTCATCTTCTTATGCCATACAATGAATGAATTCTGTCTTAATTATCAAACATTCATTCAATCTGTAGAAAGTCGTGTCATCTATCACCATATTTGGTTCACCCTATGATTGATTAGGAAATATATATTCAAGTTATCCCTTTTTTATGTTTACTATAATTTCACTTTTACATGAGGAACTGACTCTGGCAAAATGATGTTCTTGTTTTATTTGCACAGCCAGGATCGGCTTGTGGTGGCACTCGGGCTGGATTTGTTTGCTGTGAATGATGAGAGATTCATGGACATGTTTGTTGCACCAGGAGCTATCGACGTGCTACAAAATGAACGACGTTCTCTTCAGAAGCGTCAAAAGATACTTCAGTCTTGCTTGAATGAGTTCAAAAATGTTGCTCGTGCACTGTGATAAGAAAGTATGGTGTGCATTATTGAGAAAAACATTTTCTTTGTGAAATTGTGTTTAGGCGGAGAGATTAGGGAAGTCTTAGGGTTTCACATCCAGTGAATATAAGGGCTTCTATTCACTATAATCTTCTTGTTCACCACTTCCTGTCACGTCCATTTTTTTCCTGTGATAGTTTTGGCTTAAAAGGTTAATTCTTGTAGTTTTTTGTATGTGCAGATGCTCTTTATAATACTACGGTCTAAAAAATAGATACTGTTTTAGACTTGACGTGTGAATTTTTTTTTTAAAAAAATATTGATTATAGCCATGGGCCAAATTGGGCTTGCAAACTTTCCAAATTTCTGCAGAGTTCCTTAATTCTGGGTTTACTGAAATGCTCCAAAAATTTTCTGAATTCTGAGTTACAAATTGGGCCAATGTTGTTAGCATGTTGGGACTGGAATATATATTTTTTCTCAGAAAAATCTGTGAACTTTTCAGAACTTGGTGGGATTTGAAATCCAAATAGTGTATCATTTAATATTTAAAATTCTTAAATTTAGTAGTTATTAAAAGGTGCAACCTTTTTCTTTTTAAAAGTACAACCCTCTTGGGTGGGACTCAAAGCACTTATGATATTTTCTCAGATATTATGATAATAATATCTTTGACTTTAAACCAAACAAGAAAGGACATAAAATAAAACATTGTCAGCATTCTCTATGAACTATTCTATTCATGAAGCTTGTATCATGGACGCAAATGGTCCCCCCTTTTCTATATCTCCATTGTTCCTAACACCAAAGACCTAGTCTCCAACAAGATTTTCGAAGCTTTATTAAAATAAAATCTACAGTATCATCCTTGTATTTGCATCATAATTACTTTTGCGTTATTAGGCAATATTGTTGCAGTAAAGCTTCTTTCTGGTTTTAGCAAAAGATTTCTCTGAGCTATGTACCTCTTAAATGAACATGGTTTGGTTCAATTTCTCACCATATTTGGTTTTGCTAAAATTTACATAATTAGATAGAATTGAGATGTTCTTGTGCATACTATTTGTGCTCTTTTAAAACAAAAATGGGTTTTGTCCTTAAGGAAACATTAATTGGTCCAAATTTTGACTTAAAAGATCTTATGATTGCAACCTTCCCTTTCATTGCAAAAGAGAAAAGGGAATTCCAAAAATATCATTTGGATTTTCATAGTATAACTAATGTCATTGGTAGAAAGGAACTGCTTAACAATGGTATTAAAACACTCCTTTAATGCCACTTTCTAACCACTTTGTAAACTATAAACTCAAGCTACCTATTACTATAAGATTAGGTACCAAAACTTAAACTAAAGAATAAATAGAAGTAATATTCAAGATTAAAGTAACCAACTTGGAAATGTAAATTGCATCCATATATGTCATTCACAACGTGAAGGACAATTTTACTAAAAGAAACCACTAAAGAAAAATTGACACATTTATGAGTAATTTGAGTCTGGTTTGATAGTAAGTTCTTATATTTGGTGGTAATTTGAGAAATTTATCACCAAATATAATAAATTAAGGTTAAATGTAACAATTTTTGTGATGACTCGTTTTAGAGCAAATTACCATGGTTTGATAGTAAGTTCTTAGGGAGATTTTTATAATTTGCAAGGTTTTATCTTTGTTTTATTTCATCTTCTCAATTAATGGCTGTTGATAATAATGATCATTATTATCATTGTTGAGAGCAACTCAAGAAAGGAGAATTGTAGGGCCATGTAGTTAGTTTTGATATACAATCAAATGAAGTCATTGACAAATTCTCTCTCTCTCTCTCTCACTCTCACTAATTTGCTTTGAAAAAACAAGGTAATGACAAAACAGTTTTAGCTGTTGTAATCAAGAAGCAAGCACACATAGTCAAAATCCTCGCTCATTCCTCAATCAATGTGTTTACGTCCAAAAAAAACACCCACCCACCAGGAAACTTTCTTCTTATCTGTCTTCAAGCGACTTATTCTCTTTAATATCCAAATATATGTGAAAATCTAATCAAATATCATTTGTAAAAGGTAAAGAAACAATATGTTAATATGATTTTCAATGAGCTTTCACTTCAATTAATATATATATATATAATTTTCATTTGAAGAGAAAGTGGTCATTAGTCAACCTATTAATTTTGATAAAAAAAATTAGCAAGATGTAAAATATGATCATATTGAGCTTGAGCTTCTATGAATCAAGATCACAAAAAGCTCGAGCTTGCTGAATCTATTACAATGATAGTTGGGTATAATCAATTATGATAATGTTTGGAAACTTTTTAAATGATGATTTAATCAAAGTTGCTTAAAGTAAATTGAAGATTTAAATTGATTTAATTGTCTGGTAATGTGATTAAACCAGAATTTTGGCTACAAAATTACCAAAAAGGGTATGTCTTTCACTTAAGGGAGATATGAGGTTGTGCAGATAAGGGATAAGGGTGGGATAGTAAATATGCCGTGTAATTAGCTAAAAAATCAAAGGGTAAACTGGTAATTCTTTTTTATCATTGAAAAACAAAGTTAAGGTTTGATTTAATCTGAAATGATTTAATCAAGATTTAAGATGTCTCCAAACAATGCTTATATATTCCAAAATCTTAGGCTGATAGAAAAGGTTCTAGATATTCATTTATAGTTACTTAATCCGTACTCTTACTATAATTTTCTCTTTGAATTTATTTATTTTTTCTCTTTTATTTTGTTAGGTCAAATGAATTTGGAACAAATTAAGTGGCCGGTTTCTAAGATCAAAGATGTGCTCCAAACACTAGCTTGACTAGCTACATGTGTGTGAAGATGAGGTAATAAAATTGAGTTTGGCGGTTCCTACAAAGTTAGCAAAATACAGCAAAATAGGATTCTGAAAAGAAATTGTCACCAATTTTACAACATAAGAATAACCAATATGACACCTAATACTTGCTTTGTTAATTAAGGGTTTAGTCAAGCCGGCCAACACAAGATTAATTACTACTATTATATATACTAATATGAGTTAGTGGGGTTTACGGTCGGATTTGTGATAATAAAGGAGAACTGACAAACGGGCATCAAACGCGTGGAAATTTTGTAAGCAATTAGGGAGACCTTAGTACATGCAGGTTTTTTTCCACTTTATTTCCTCAAATATGTCATTTAGTCATGATAACTAGCATGCAGTTGCTAATGGACTTATGCAAGGCAGGTGGAATATGGACTAATTTAGTGTCACTATAATGTTTTACCATAGTTTTCAAAAGAGTTTTTGAAACAGTTTTTCATCTTCTCTACATTTGTGCCGTCCTCATTGTGGCCGTCAGGAACCTATTTCGGCTCTACCATGGTCACGCATAATGACCCTCTATCTCGTGGTGGAGGCCACACTTCTTTACCGGATACTTCTTTCCCTTCTTTGCCACAAACAATTGTCCATTTCACCTCTCAATCACAAATACTTGTGCCTCCTTCATCCTCAAAACCACCTGCTACGACTGTCCCTAGATCATTTTTTCAAGTGTTAACAGATGTGTCAAACCCATTTTTTCTCCCTAAATTGCCTTCACGAAAACCCTTACCTGACCTAACATCGTCCTCTAAACCTAATACCAAAGTGAATAGCGAGCCAGCCTTCATGGTTTCATCAGTGGAATTCGCGAAAGTGGCTTCAGCCTTTGCTTTCACTATTATATTAAAATTTTACGTAGGGATGCCTACATTACAGTAGATCAAGAAGCATATTCAAAACTTGAACTTAAAGCATGATCTGGTTATAGGTACTTTGCACTTTTGTCATGTAATGGTGCACATGGATTCGCATGAGGATTTGGTCTCGACAAGGTCACATAACAATCATCAGACTGACAATACTCTATACCATATGTTCAAATGGACATAAGATTTTAGATAAAGGAAAGAATCAACACTTGCTGTTGTTTGGGTTCATTTGTCGGGTATACCATTGCCTTGTTTCCATACTTCGTTCTTAAAAGGTATTTCCAATTCTTTTGCTCGTTTTTTGAAAGCAGCTGAGGAAACCCTATCCTTGGAGTGACCCAGTTGTGCAAGGGTTTGCGTTGAACTAGACCTAACTCTATCTCGACCTGATCGAGTTTGGGTAGGGACTAGTATGGAGGATGGTTTTTGACAAAAAGTGGTGTTTGAAGGGAACATTTCCTTCTGCACACACTATTGTCTTCAAGTTCATAGTGTGGTAGATTGTAAAAAATTGCAATGTGTGCCACACACCAAGCAATCAATCATTGGAATGGAGCAGCGTCCGAAGGAGCCATTGTCTTCAACATCCAAACTAGTTGAAACAAATAATGTAGTTGCTCAAGTATAACGTCAGCTGGTGGCACAAGGTCAGAAGATGAGTGAGAGCAGGGTAGCAACAGTCCCTCTTGGTACGATTTTGGTACCTAAATTAGGACAAATTGCGTTGGTTGAGCACTTATAGACAATAGAAGAGAACCTTGACACACAGGAACCTATGACATTAGGTCAAACTCATTAAACAGAAATTATGCAAACTCGTAAAAAGAAGATTTTCAAAAGGGATCGTAATAAAGCCAAGGAAGTTAAAGATTTTGTGAAAGATGATACAGACCAACTTGCACGAGTTAAACAGATTGAGAGCCAGCTTATTGGTGCTTGCCCGTTTAAATCGAATATGGAGTTCTTGAATGTCAAGATGATAGTTTGTTAACTTTTCCTTTACTTATTCATAGTTTTAAAAGGTCTTCCTCGATTAATACTATTTTGGATAGTAGTTTTTAGAAGAAGTATTAATCCAATTCTGCTGTCAATATTAAGGAATTTGTGACAATTGAAAAAATAAAGAACAAAGAAAAGGGGAATTAAAATAAAGAATGAACGAGCAACTATTTATTGGTACTAGATATTTATTTTTGATAGTTGTATTTTTAATTTATATGTTCTATTAGCTTAGTTGATGGTGTAATTGTTCTGCCTTGCAAAAGATAATAGTTTATTTATGTAATAGAACGAGTTATGTTTAAGGTCACATCTGAGGTCATGTTTATGTCACTCTAAGATTATGTCTTTTTATCTCTCATATTTGTTTTTTTTAATGACAAAAAAGGTAATTTTCTTTTTTAAAAAAAGGATATGTAAAAAAATAGTAAATAAAACAACAATAAAATTTAAAACTATTTAACATTTAACTAAACATGCGAAGTTTCTTCATCTAAGACAAATTCCGTCTTTTAAAATCTATTTTTCAGTTTTTCTTTTTCTTTTTCTTTCGTACAAACGGTAAGTGAACTTTCATTATGTGAAATATTTGTAGAGTTTATTATTTTATGAGAGAGAGAGAGAACTGAATTGAATAATTTTTTTCTCTAACAAAAATTGCATTAATTCAATCTAGTTATAAAAAAACAAAAATTGCATTGAATCTATTGATAAGCATTTGACCTGAAATATTATCTAGATCGCCAGAATTAGGAATGCCTGTTAGTCATTCTCAGGCAATAATAGGTGAAAGATCACAAAATAGACAAATTTGCTCATGTGCTCAATCATTTTCATGTCCCCTTCATGGCCTATTAGAGGTCACTCTTTTTTTTTCTTTTCCACTTGGGTTTTGCTTTCTTTTAAAATAATTTTTGGTAAAATCAAATGTGAATTTAAAAACTGTTTTGTGTTAATTTGATAAAGCAATTGTTTCAACATTATTTCAATTTTTTATAAACTATTTTTCATCTTTTAATTATTTTAAAAAATTAAACCAATTTTTGTTGTATGAATCAATTTCTATTTCTAAGAGATTGTTTAAAAAACTTTACCAAATGGTAATTAATTTTTGCTTTATAAATGAAATTAAGAGAGACAGAGAGCGCATATAAATGACTACAACATTGTTTAGGATCATATTTAAATCAACTGATTTAAATTTGTTTAAATCTGATATCAAACGACGCCTATATACGAAGCATTAACTAGCTTTTGCAGGTTTATTGCTTGTTATAATCGAGAATTGTACGGATTAAGTTAGTTAATTAATTAATTAATTAATTATAACATAATTGCAGTTTTGTTAGGCACTCCACAATCTAGACAATAATGATTTAGGTTAGGAAAGAATGTGATCCCTTTTAATGGAGGAGCAGCAGCAGTAGTATGTGTAATGGATCTTTGGTCCCCCACACTTTCTCTATATTTTTATTTTCTCATCTTTTCCAACATAAGAGAGAATTTGATTCTCTTACATCTTTAATTTTATTTTATTTTTCTCTTCATTTTCTATTTTAAATTTGATTAAGAACCTCTTGCAAGCTATAACGTGGATAAGGAACAACATTAAAAAAAAATTGATTGGATGATGAAAAATAATTAGAATCTAAGAATTGATCTTGATGGCTCGACACTTTGTTTTTGGAACCGAGAACAGATTCACATAGAAAAAAAAAGTTCAACAAAAAAAAGCATACTTTAATTATCTTTTGGCTTACATCACAATATTTAATCCATTGTATAGTCAAATTTTGTAATTACTTATGTTTATTAACTTAATTCAGTTTGTTTACTTCTGATCAAAATAATTTTTGTTAAAGAGATTTAAACAAATTAATTTAAATTTGCTTAAATCTACCACAAACATCGTCATTTTGAAAAATAAAATATTAATAATATCACAAATCAAGTGATTGAAGTAATTAATTAATGAATGATGTCACAATGTTCGAGTTCACCTTTTTCATATTTTTTGGATGGAAAAAAATAAATTTATTCTCGATAATTTATCGTTGTGTCTATTTGACATTTAGTTTTCCGTGAGTGTCAATTTATTCATGGATGTTCTGATTCGTCTCAATTGAGCTTTCAGTCCAAATACATGCATTATCTGTCATTCATTATCATTATCTTATATCAATTTAAATGGACAGATTTGGACAGAAAATCCAATTGGGTCGAAACATAAAGTTTAAGAATAAATTGATATTTATTGAAAACTGAGAGTTAAATAAACAACAGTGAAACTCACTCTCTCTCTCATATGGTAGATCAACTTCAATTAGGGTTATTACTTATTGGTTCCATACTTCAATCTTCTTATAAAATGTAAGGTTGTACAAATTTTAAAGCAAGCCAGGAATGTCTCAAAAAGAGGGAGTTGAGTTTAAGTTATCATAACAAAGCATTTACTCTTGACAACAAGCATGAGAAAAAGTCTAAAACAATTTTTCTTTCTATTAGCAAAATCATCACCACATCCAAATTAAATTGAATAATTAAAGCTCAAGACAATGGTCATTAATTTCATCCAAGATTCAAGACAATGTGTTTTTTCCCTACTACACTCTACAACATTTTTTTTTGCACCGTCATTAAATTATTTTTATTGTTCAAAATTTTCTCTTGAAGCATCTCTTCCACTTCTTTTTCTTACTACAAAGTGAATTGGTTAATCTTCTATTATACAATCATGAATTAATTAATACATTAACATGCTATAAACTTTTTTTAAACTTTCGTATTGGATACCAAGATTACAATTTCGGCAAAATTTTGAACTTATGAGCATCTTGATATAAAATATTCATACAATATATCGTTTTAGCAAAATATCTTTGATATTTTTAATATTTCAAAAAAATTCATCAATTTCTTGTAATCAATAAAATTTAATTTTGATGAAGATATTTTTTACTCTTTAACCCTTTTAAGTTGAGCTGGAAATTTTTATATTTTATGAATAGTAAAATCTTTTTCAAAATCGAAATTATAAACCTTGATTGGTTGAGAACTAATTTGAGTGACACTATTCAATTTTGTATTCAATTTTTATTAGGGTGTGAACACACGCGCCTTAGATGTGTAACATAATGAGCCGTATGGTGTTTTCTGATTCTGATGAAATTAAAATCTGTTCCCATCTCTCCAATCCCATCATCATCGTAACACAAGGGTCTATGCATAGTCAGGGCTCTGAAGTCAATGCTCACTGGTTGGCACAGATGGCCAAAAAATTCCATGAACAACCAATTCCCTTTTTTTTCTCTACTTTTATAATCCCAAAACCCTTGGCCTTTGCGGAAACATTTTCAAAATAACCCAATCAATTAGCCCTCAACCCTTCCACCAATAAATTAACAGAGAAAAAGGAGAGAAAGTAGTGAGAACATGAGTCTTACAAGAGAGAGAAAAAAAAAACTACCCTTGTTTTGTGGCAAAGCCATAACAGATAAGCAAACTTCCACTCTTTCCTTCCCATAAATCAAACCCTTGTTTTTCACTCATCCATCTCTTCTCTTCCAACCAAACTAACAAAAACCCAATTCTCTCTCTCTCTCTTTTTGAAGCAGAACCCAATTCTCTTCCATTGCTGTTAATTAGAAGAGTAGTAATCAATGGAAACCACAACACACCCACAATTAGAGAGTAAACCCCCATCCCCAATAAGCTCTCCAAACAGCAATGGAAGCAACAAAAACAGCAGCAGCAATGGATCTGCACATCAAATCCACACCCCACCACTAACCCCAATACCCATCACAACCAGATCTGACACAAACCCTTACCCTACAACCTTTGTACAAGCAGACACCTTTACTTTCAAGCAGGTTGTCCAAATGCTCACTGGTTCATCAGAAACTGCCAAACAAGCCTCATCTCCAAGACCCATTTCATCAAATCAACAAGATCCATCATCAACAAACAATCACAACAATAACAAGTCCTTTGTAATTCCACCAATCAAAACAACAACACCAAAGAAACAGAGCAGCAGCAGCAGCTTCAAGCTCTATGAGAGAAGACACAACAACTTCAAGAACAGCCTCATGATCAATACCTTGATTCCTAATAGTAGTAGTACTGTTGTTGGAAACAATATTATTCCTCATCATCATCATCATCATCACGCAGCTGGATTTTCGCAGCGAAATCAGGAGATCTTATCCCCAAGCTTGCTTGATTTCCCTAAACTTGTGCTTAGCCCAGTTACACCATTGAATCATGAGGGCCCATTTAACAAGAAGTCATCATCATCACCATCGATAGGTAATTACGCATCATCATCATCAGCAGCAGCAGAGGAAGAGAGAGCTATTGCAGAGAAGGGGTTTTACTTGCACCCATCACCCATGTCAACTCCTAGAGACTCTGAGCCGCAGCTCTTGCCGCTTTTTCCGGTGACTTCACCAAGAGTTTGAGGTTAAATCTTGTTCTTGATGAAGAAAGAGAGAGAGAGAGAGAGAGAGAGAGATTTGAGGATTATTAAGAGAGGATGGTTAAAGGGTTCCTCTTAGGATGATTAAGGAAAGGAGAGGTAAATAGATCTTTAATTGCTTCAACTCTACAGATTTAATTGATCTTCTTCTTTGCGTAATATATATGGTAAAACTCTTGGTTTATTTTCTTTCTCTTAATTTTTTTTTCTGGGATTAATGGAAACTATGAAGTATGAACATTAGCTTAATTTCTGTGGGTAAATTTTCATTTTTGGGTCTCTCTCTCCCCATATTTTCCATGGAGAATTTACTAATCAATTTTTTCCCTTCTTGCTTTCATTTTTGTTTTTGTGATAAACAGTTGTAATTATGTCCTATTTTCTAGTTTTTTTTTTTCCTTAGCAGTAGGAATGTGAGCCCTCTTTCATAGAAAACCCTCTTTCTAACTCAAGTGTATTTGTCTTTGTAATGTTCTCTACAAATTCCGGTGCCTGTTCTTTCTGTTACATTGATTGACCAGCGATAGATATCGACCTTGAGTTTTTATGCAAATAAATCCAAAATAATCACTAGATCAGAATGTGCGAGTAAATTCCGTTACTTTATCTGATTTACATTAATTTTAGCCTTCCTTTATTGTTTATTGCCAGAAAAGTCGAATTGATCATGCGGGTAACGCACGCACACGCGTGAAAAATTGCCTCTTAACATTTTTCTTTGAAAAATAAATCTTATCAAATATATATATTTTTTAAATATTGTATTTGTTATATGATTTTACGCAATTGTGTGAGATTGAATCAATAATCTCTCCTTCTGTTATAGTTTTATGAAAAGACTAGACAAGATATTTATACGTATTGGCTTTTACAATTCTTGTACTATGTCAGGTATTAATTGGATTTAGTTGATTAATGCCACGTTTTGTGCCGTCAATTTCCACGTTAAGGTGAGATAATTGGAAGGAAACTTTGGCATCGAAAATGACCCAACTAAGAAGGTAAATTTTAACCTAAATTCAAGATGTGACTATATATTGGATCATATAACCTAAAAAGGAGGAAATTGTCTGAAAATAAAAAATTCTTATTTAGATCAAATTCAAAAAATCAATGCTTATAAGAGGAAGCCTTACTAATAATCTTGTGAAAGTTCACTAATAACTTCCTCACTAACCCTTTTTTTATTATATGTTACTTTATGTGTAGTTTGATTCAAGAAATTAATCTAAGACCGGACATAAATTTCCCCTCGAAAAGGGAAATTTTACATGTGATCAATTAATTGTTGCTGTGATCTATGATGCAATCTTTGTTCAAGTGGGATAACCTTAGAATTTTGGGTGTCTAACAGTATGCAAAGATGGTAATAAGTCATGAGAAGACAACTCATCTCAGTTTACTTCTTTCAAAATGAAGGAGAGAAAGTCCGTCTTTAGCTGGGCATGTTTGGATTTGTTTCATATTTTTAAAAACAATGTTTATGAAAATAAAAACAGAACATTTTTATGTTATTTTTCACTAAAATCACATTTAAAACTTTAGATAACTGTTATTTTGAAATTTTGTTTTTCTAATCTATCTTGTTATAATTGGATTAAAATTTAGTGAGAGGGAACACATCATCCACTTAAATGTGTTTTCGCATTATTTTAATAATTAGAATTATACAAAAGCAATTGTAAAAAACAACATAAAATATCAAATCGGATGTTTTTAGAAGTAAACATGTTTTTTTTTTAAAAAAAAAAAAAAAACTGTTTTTGAAAATATTATTCAAATATCAATAAAATGATATTTTACCTTGTCAATTGTCATTGTGTGTTTATGGACTGGACCCAGTGGTTAGTGGAGTAGACAAAAAACCGCCAACTTCTTTTTTGTACCAGTTTCGATGGAAGTTGGATAGCTATTGATACCAGTTTTGGTTTACTTGCTTTACAAGGGCAAGTTTCCATATTCAGAATATTTAGATTGTTCAATATATTTCATATGATTATTAGATTTTGAAAACCATCACTTTCTTACCCTTTCCTTTATAAGATGTTTTCATTCAAATCTTTTCTTTCTTTGATATAAATTCTCTGTTTTGTATAGAGGAAGAACAAGGAAAAGAAGGAAACTTTCAATTATTACAATTTATTTTCATTCTCTTTTTTTTTTATTCCAGATTAGGAGTAAGTAGGGAAAGGATGAGTAATAAACAAGAGTGTCATCTTCGTCTCCGTCTCCGTTTGTAAAAATATTCTTCGTCCTGGTCGAATATTTCATTTTGTCTTTTATCTTCGTTTTTGTCAAAGATTTTCGAAGATCTCAATCATTATCCTCATCTCAGTCTTCTTTCTGTTTTCAAAACTCAAATCTATTGATGAAAAAGAAAAAAAATATATAATTTTAGGTACCTATGAGTACAAACAAGAAAATAAAACGATTGTAGCTGAACTGTAACTAAACAAATGAGTAATAAAACTTTATTTCTACTTTAAATATCTATTTATATAACTAAAAGATAATTAGATAATTATAAAGTTTATCTAATATATTTATATAAAATATAAAATTTAATGTAATAGGTAATAGAGACGAGGATTTTGCCAGATGAAAACTGTCCTCTTAATCCCCATTCAGACATAAGGTTTTTAAAATTCTTCGTTTTTGTCACCAATCGAAAATTTTTGAATTTTCACCAAAACCGAATACTTTTACCATCCCTAATCATAAGAGAAATTTTATTTAATTTTCATTTACAAAACCTGAAATTTTTTTTATTACATTAAGAGTATTGCTTGTTCTCGTTTATTTAAAGAATCCACGTGAACATGAGAAGAAAGAATAATATTCTATTAATTTCTCTAGCCATCAAAAGTTTCTCCTATACATTTTCCTCTAATTATCTTCTCTTTTTTTTTCTTTTTTTTTTAATTCTATACATAAACAAACAAATGAAATCATGGAAGCTTTCCTTCCCTCCCCTCCCCTCCCCTTATTCTCTGATTAATTTATTTTCTCTTCTTTTCCTTCTTATAAAAGGAATGGATCAACAAAATAGATACTTGCCTTCAAAGAAGATTTCAGCTTTCATTTGTTGCAGTAAAGCCATCTTTGTTCTAGGTGCAGATATTTATACCAAGACTACCCTTTCAAACATTTATGTCTCTAAATAGATTCAAAAAAAGGGTTGAAACAATCCACAGTTTTATTTCAAAACCAAAAAAAAAAAAAAATTGTTTATTATGTCTCTATATATCAAATAACAATTATGTCAATGTTGCCACAGAAGAACACAGCCACCTTTAGATTTCCAAGAAAGAATTGATTGTCTTGAAGCCATGATTCTCTGGAAGGGGACCGTTTCCTGGCCTGATAGAGACTATCACCTCCAAACCTGCAAGGTTTAGAATTCAAATGGCAGGTTAAAACTGTCCAATAAATTCAAATACGGATGTATAAATGTACGAATGCAAAGCAAAATGCTCAAGGTGGAGAATAACTTTCTTATATGGCAGTTTGCAGCACATTAAAATGAATAAATTCATTGAAAAGTGAAAAAGATTTCATTCCTTAAGATGACAAAATTACACTTTCGAAGGTGGATGCATAATCAAAAACATTTTCCAGCAGGTTTTCGCCAGTTGCACAAGCAGCAAGTGTTAAAGTTAGAAACAGCAAACGACTCATTTACCTGCAGCTTTTGCAGCTACAGCTTCTTGAAAGACATCTGTGACAAATAAAATCTCAGATGGCTTATCAACTCCAATTGATTCTGAGATTCCCATGTAACTCTGAGTTTCTCTTTTGTTCCTGCAAGCAAGAAAAGGGGGGAAATTATTAAATTGAAATAAGTGGGGCAACTGGAATTTTGTATTATTTTTAAGTAAAGAAGCATTAATGGAAGTTATAGAACTTACCCAACTGTGGTGTCGAAAAATCCAGACAAAAAGATTCTTAAATCCCCAGATTTTGTATTTCCGAATATAAGCCTCTGAGCTAACCTGCTACCACTAGAATATATGTACAGCTGGCACAAGACACAGAAATAGGGATTAACTTTGTAAATGGAACTCTGCATACATATGAAGTAGTAGAGGAATATCCTACAAGCAGAAAGCTTGTCTTTTCAAAACATAAACATTCAAGAATTTAGAAGCTCTGGGTCAAGAAAATAAAAACCATTGTTTCAGCACCAAAGAAGTTTATTCAACGGTAACAAGTACCATTCTCGTTAAGAAGATCTAATGTCTATCTGATAGGGTCCTTCGATAGTTGTATGAAAGGAGCTGACGTTGACTCTAGACTTCACAAGGTTGGGAGAGTTAAAGAGATTGGGAGAACTATGCACTGTTTAGCCCAGCCATCAGACCAGAAAGATACCTTTGCATTTAACAACTTGTAATGCCTTGTAGGATAACATCCATTAGTGTGTGGAATAAATGAACTAGCAGAAGAAGAAAAAAAAAAGCCCCAACATATA
Organism: Bretschneidera sinensis; assembly: GCA_023935145.1. Classification (NCBI taxonomy): domain Eukaryota; kingdom Viridiplantae; phylum Streptophyta; class Magnoliopsida; order Brassicales; family Akaniaceae; genus Bretschneidera; species Bretschneidera sinensis. Next base: position 62,512,290 of record CM043704.1, on the reverse strand, counting down.
GTTCAATGCACCACAGCTTCAACACCCTGGGTTTACTATGACTGAAAATTACGGCAACTCTTACTCATATCGACAACACCCTAAAGATGTATATCTTGTATATTTCATTTACTCCTTTTTCTTTCCACTTCTATGGAGACCCATAGCAACCCATAAAAATTATAGGCTATTCATTTAGTGGATTTTTTTTTTTTTTTTTTAACCTGAGTCTTAGTGAAGTTAGAAACCACTAAAAAAATTAACAAATTCATCACATCAACTACAGAGGAATCAATTTTTTTCGCGTAACTGCTACAAAATGTATCAAAGAAACCACCTTAAAGACTCCTAAACATCATTCATCACAGAGACACAAGATTTCATAATCACAGCATATCTCTTCCTCTCACTTCTCCAAAAGCTGTCTGTGATCAAGCAACTGGGAAAGTCCTCATATATTATAAAAAATATCTACTTAAGGAGTAGCAGAAAACCCATACTAGTTGGACTCAGGTACCAGTGTCAGTTGTAGATGTCGGATTGTCTGTTGTCAGTAAATCTTCCATTAATGGGGAGCATCCAGAAGACATACACTTACCAACACTGTCTCATGTCAACATAAGTCCTCAGGGTAAAGTTCCAGAAGACGAGAAAGAGGGATGGAGAGAGAGACAGAGACAGAGAGACAAACTTGGAGTTCAAAGATTCTATATTTTGATGAACCAATTATCTCAAAAGCTCAAGCTGATGGGAAACTGTAAGATATAATAGAAAAAATAAACCTCATTCTACTAACAAATGTAGTTAAAAGCAGCTAAGAAACTTGAAGAGGACTAAGGGGGGAATCAGAAGGACCACGAAATCAAAAAACTTCCACATAGCAAAACAGCATGTGCCTTCTCATTATGTGGGCTTCAAAAGAGTAGTTGGTACTTTTTTTAATGGGGAAAAAAAAAAGAATAGATCGAATCCATCATAAGGAGACAAAAAGATAGCATTTTCCCTATTTTACGTAATCTCCAAATGTTAAATAACAAGATTTATGTTCATGAATGACTGTAAGAAAGGATAATTTAACTCTTACAAACACATTCATCTGGCCTACAACATAGAGAAAGAGCGACAGCTATTCAGCAAACACAATGCATGCTTGCAAAAAATTTAAACTCTCCAAGCAGTACAATTATCACCAAAAGTGGGACAATCTAAATGCCATAATCAGCTCCCTTACTTACAGAATTCTTCATCCATAAGATAGTGAAGGGCAGTGACACCCCCCCTTCTCAAACAAGTTGCAACTTGCAATACAGTTGCTCACACGTTTTATGGGGCAACAGAACGACATTCCTATTAGTTTGAAAAATGAATGTACCAATGAAAATGTTTGTTTATCAACCCACACTATAAATGTTGTGTCAGTTCCAAAAACCACAAAAGGGATAGCCTAAAGGAGAAGTTAGAACAATATCTGCAAGGAACTAAAATAGAAACAAGTTGGGGAACCAAAAGGGTAACTAACCTTTATTCCTGATGAATGCCACTTCTCAAGAGCCTCTGGCACATCCTCAAAAACTACTCCCTCCAATTCATTATTCTCAAATCCAGTTCTCCATATATGACCCTGCATAGATAAATAGTAGTTATATTCCAAAATAGGATCCACAGGAAGAACTTTTCTCCTGAATCCAATTTTTTTCTCACTTGCAATTGCTTTAAGGCTGTGATCTTCCTATCAGCTCTTATCATTGCTTCCACATTAGAAACCAAAGCTGCAATCACATCCTCTTTCCCTGCATCATCAGATGGAATGGGCACAGCACCACTAACACCTTGTTCCAGGTCATCTTGAACCTGCAACAAGCATGTTGAAAATTTTAAAGATGGTTACAGTCCATCTGGATTTCTTGAACACACAGGGAACACTCGACTTCTTAATGAAGCATAAATGGATCCTATTACAGTATTACTCTTGAATTGTCTAACTCTGATATGTATAACTTCCAGTTCTAAATTGCAACAAGGATATAGAATTGAGTCACATCAGAATATGAATACTAAATTAGACTTGAGCAACGCAGATGTGGGTCCATCTGTTATCACTTGTCAAAGACTTCTCATTAAATTAAAGCATTTAGTAGGCACACCCATATGGCCATATCTGTCTCAAGATAAAGAGAAGGGCCAGGTGAAATAAAAATAAACTAATTTGCAAGCTGAAAAATCATAGTGGCAACACAACAGTAATTACTGGATTCCCCTTCAACAAGATGTACAGAAGACTATAACCATTTACAGCTGATAGTATGAGTCATCACCAATGCAAGATTTTATAAGGCTACTAAGGAAGCTTCAGACTTGTTCTTTCCATGTTTTTTTTTTTCACGCATGTGACAGAAGGTTTGCTAGCATATCATTCATCATCATTCTCTGTGGGAGAGAGGGGGGAGGGAAGTGGGGCAAATCAGAAATCAGATATAAATATCAAGATGATTTGTAAGACAGTCCTCATCTAATCTAACCTTAAAGTTCACTATCAAATCAATTTAGTGGCAAAAATAATCTATCACTCTTCAAATAAATGTTCCTTTTTATTTCTTTCAATCAGGTTGGATACCTTGAGCATGCTCAAGAAGAATCAGCAGGTCATAATCGGGGTTAATTCGTAACTGGTTGCTGATAAGGTTGAAAGACTTAATTGCAGCTTTTGGTGCATGTAAGAAGCAAAAATGCCAACTACTGTAGGAAGGGAACTTCATAAATATGGTATGCACTTGTACCAGTTTCAGACTAAGGACCAGCAATTCAGCAGAGTCCATTACAATTTTATCCTAATCAGTATCATCTAGTATAATGTTGTAAGATTTCCTTGCTTTCTTCTTGATCAATTTTTTGTGTAAATTTTTATTATGTTGGTTTCTCAGTTTTGCATAAGAAACATTAAATGCATACAGATAGCAAAACAAAAGAAGCAATATTCCAGCATTAAATCCCTATGGGCGAGGCAATCCTGCATTTTAGTGCCCTCACATATCAACAATCAAGCAACGATACAACCAGTAGTGCAAAATTGAAAGGTTTAAAGTAATGCGATAATAGAGATCTGAATACACCACAAGTACCACCATCAAATCAAAACTTATAAACAAAAATCTTACTTGAGAGCGCAGTAATTTAATATCATCTTGAGTTTCTGCAGTGCTGTATGTCGCAGAGAAATGCTTCCCAACATTACCACAGGCATAAGGGAAAAGGACATCTGTAACGTATGATATGGGAGTAGTAGTCCCTTCAATGTCAAGCACAATGCAACGCTGCAATAAAACAACTTAAAGAATGAAATTTAATTTCACAATCTAAAGCATACGCTGCATAACTCTAGAACTTATTTCCCAATCCATGGGGACATCTGCCTTAAATAATCCACACAAACTATATACCAAGCCCCAATGCAAAGGAATGGGTACCATTGTTAAAAGCTTTTAGAAGGAAGAAAAGTTAACTCACTCGTTGGGGTTCAATGCCATGATTTGAATCTGTAGTTCCTGCCTTCACAGATACATTTGTGTTCCGACTATCACGCAAAACTCCTTTCACATTCTGAATAGGACCATGGTCCGGGGTAGACCAGTCCAAACCCAGTTGATGAAGCTTGATAGCAGCATCAAAAAGATAATGATAACACTCAGCCTGAACAAAAGTGTCACAGAACTGAAGAGTAAGATAACTAAAGGAGCTCTGAAAGCCATAACAGGCTACCCCCTCTTGTTGATGGAAGCACCATATGCATGAAAGAACAGTCAACCATTGGATGAAGAAGATAATGTGAAGCAAAAGTGGCCTATATATAGACCTATAGCTAATTTCATGTGGTCTAAAACCATATTTGTACATCACAAACCAACCATCTACCAGTATACCAGTTAGATACAAGAACATGAATACCAGTTCCACCCACGTACCATATTTTTTAGCATTCAATACCTGGGAGATCAAAAATATCATGTTACTTCGTTCCTCTTTTTTTTTTTTTTTGAAAAAATAGCATACTACTTGTACCTAAACAAAAGCCAGCGAAGTTGGCACTCAAGGAAATGCCAACGTATTATTACCAAAGAATAACTAGACTGATGTTCTAACTTTGAACATCTGTAAGCACCAGGAAAATGACAAAGAATAACGAAAAAAATTACTACATAGGTAGTACAAACCTTCAGGTGAATAGAGAAAAACAAATTTCCTTATTATAAAGAAAAATGAAATTAGAATAAACATTCAAATCTTTCCATAGTAGCGTAGCACAAACCTGAGTTTTAGCATTGATCCATGAATCTCCCCAAATGTAAATGCCATGATTGCGTACAAGCACTGCTGTTGTTTTTGGGTAGGCTTCTATCTGGGAAAAAACATAAAAGGAATTTCAACAATATATTCTACATGGAAAAAATTAAATCTTATGAATGGAGATCTTAAAAGGAAAAGAAACTCTGAACAAGCTTTTTGGATGGTCCTCTAAACTACTTGAGAAGGCGCCTTGATATAATCATGAACTTATCACGTCCATGATGTGGATCAACAACAAAAGTCAACATCAAAATCATTATGTAAAGTTGAATGAATATATAAAAAGGACATACAGCTTTAGCAAGAGAATCTGTGAGCTCATTCTCATAGGCTGTGTTCTCTATTATCGGGACTACAAGTTCATCATAATAACCATGCCCTTTGATTCCTTTTATCATCTCCATATGAGTAATCTGTTAATGTACAGGGAACAGATAGGCACAAGTAAATCAAAAGACAGAATAGGTAACCAGAAGTAGCTGACAACAATAATTGTACATGCTTGAAAGCTTAACCATTTATAAGTATATGATCTGGCCCTCCAGAGCATGTGAACAGCCCATCAGATTCAGAACAGAGCAAGTCATCACAGCTTCTTTGACAAATTAATAGAGCTATTTGTTAATGCACTAAATCCAAATGCCAACCCGATTTCTTTCTTAATAACAAAGCACATGAAACTCTCCAACTTCATACTCACAATATTCATTTCAAAAACTAATGAGAAACTTGGCATGTCTATCAACTTTTCACACTTTCAAAAAGGCCAAAAATATGATGTTTTCAAATGGTAGTTGTTTCAATACTTTCAGCAAAAATGATTCCAAATGTTTCACTGACAACTAGATGGAAACTATTTGTAAAAACTACCACCCATCTTTGTCACCTAGGCATGATCCTGACAGGGCAAACCTGGATACAATTAACAATTTTGTAGAAGTGGCCTCAAGACTCGAGCCTGCAATCTTAAAACTTATAAGTGTGAATTTTTTTTACATACCATTGCACTTGGAAATGTCCCCTAACTAGATATATTAACTAATGAAACTTTCTACTCATGCAATAGGTTATTTTCTTATTGCCCGTTTTAGTATTGTCCCAATGCCGGTTTCTTCTGTGATTCTTGAGTTCACATTTTCTTTAGGTAAAAGCTTCTATCATTTAAAAATAAAATATCTCAGCCATTTCTGTATATTTCCCATTTTCATCTCCCATATCATCTGATTCATCTCCTGTTATTATTGCTCAAGTTGATAGCTGCATCCCTAATCATTTGCGGAAGTGTCGAAAATCCTCCCATTTCTGAACCCTAAACCTTGTATCAGCTCAAAGCACAGACATAATATTATTGCACAACCAAAATCCCTTTAATGCCATTAATTCAAAGGACCATATTCAGTAAGTGGCTTTTGGCATCCTCTCATTTGAAAGACTCTGCACTAGCACAATGATGGAAACAGGTCAACCTTTGACAATGAAAACAACTTGTTGATCTTACAAATAAAGGGAAACTAGTAACTCGTAAAGATATAAGGCAACTGAATTACTGAATAGTTATGCACACCCTTTACTTCTTGGAAGCAATTAATCACCTTATCTGTAGAAGCTAAGCAATGTATATTATCTAAAGTTTTAGCATGCAAATGAAATTTTTGGGAATATATGATTTATACATAAAGAAATGTTATACTGGTAATACGATTAAAAAAATGCCTTTTCCTCTAGCCATTATATCCAGTCCATGTGATCTGTATGTGATTGCCCATGCTATATATCTCTGCTAAAGAATAGCCCCAAGATTCCATGATATTTCTGAAAGAAAAGGTCAATGTAATAAAGCCCCATCTAACAATGTTGAAAGGGAGTTGGTACAGAGAGATGCAACGGTGAAGAAAGGAACATGGGGGGAATCATATACAAGAAAAAGCTTAGAAATTTTTAAAAGTACCTATAAATACCAAAAAAAGAAAGAAGAAACTTACACGAAATTCTTTTGCCTGTGGATTGATCATTGTTATAAGACAAGACTCTAACCCATGACTGTGGATAACAGCTCCAGCATCACGCATCTCATATGCCTAGATTACTTGGTAAATAAGTGTCAATTGTGACTTTTTACAAGGAAACAAAAGGCTAAAACAGAAAATGAAACAAAGTCATCCTAGTGAAGATCTAACCAATTATAATCATCATTCACTGTCTTAATCCGAACTTAGTAGACATCTATAATACAGAATGAGAAATCATATAGACGGACAGCAGCATTAATAATAACAAAGGCAGAAGCAGAGCATCTAGGGTTTTGTTTCAAAAAATTAATAGAAGAGTGTGCAAGTTATATGAAATGTTCCATCAAGATAATATTCACAATTTGTAGAATGTTAAAAATTCAAAGTAATTATCTATCAATTACTGAAAGCTCCTAAGATGACTAATCAAATGGAAACATCAAATTACAAAATCATGTGGGATCATTACTTATTACCACAAATAATTGAGAATCATCATGAACCTGCTCACTCAAATACCAATCACATTGCTTATGATCGTTAGAGATAACAGGTAACTTTTTTTTTACTTGGTAGAAAGATAGTCTCCAATCTCCATGTAACCCAAACAAAACAATAAGACTGTGTTGGTGGGGTTTTAAAATCTCTTTGTATTGACTTTGAAGTAAGCTTTCAAACAAAGAGACATGACTTGCAACTTTTCTTTTTTAAATAAATTATCCATATTCATATTTATCAATATAAATTCTAAAATTGCTACAAAAGCAAGAGCTTACCGTAAATCAGAAAAGAAGTATGGACTCGTCAACTGAAGCTACCATAATCATTTGGTTCAATAGATAGTCATTTTCTCTTTTCCTTATTTTATTTTTTGTTTGAAACTGGACCAGTACTTAGAAACAAAACAATTGAAGTTTCATTCTCCTTTCTTTTCCATAATTTACTCAGCAACCAAAAATTGGACAACTGATAATACAGGGAAAAGATTAGACAACATAACCACCATAACTACTGAGAGTCCAAATTATCATGTCGCACCGCGAGAGTCAATATGACATCAAATTAACAGCACATAATGCCTCAGGTAATACCATAAAATCCATAACCCAATAGCAACACAAATGATCCACATCAGCACAAAACTACAACAAAAATAACCCCAGTTGCATTCCAAGCAACTCAGACATCATTATATCAATATTAAGCAATAGTCTACAGTTAACTAATTTAACTACCTAGAAAGCAAGGACAATTTACCTTCATAAAAAGAGGAGCACAATCAGAACACTTGGGAAGCTTTTGTGGGTACGGCTTTGGAGATGGTGAAGATATGATAGATCCATTTGAAGATAAGACATACATGTCCTCTGGTTCCATCCTCTCCTTTTGAACACTTACCCCATAGCAAACCCAAACAAACAATTCAGCTAGGATAAAAAGATACCAAGTAATCATAAAAATGCAGAATAATGAACAAAGCTGGAGTCATATCTGAATAGTAAAGGCCCAGGAACAAAGAAAATAGAACAACACACAAACTAACAATTTTTATTCCTTTTTCTTTAACAAAAGGTTTGCAGCTTTATTGGGGGCTAAACGACATATCCAAGAATCAACAATGCAAGAACAGTAGCGATGACTCCAAGATATATTTAAGAAGAAAAAGATCCCAGAAATCAAACAACCCAGAGAAATGGATAAGACACAGAAATTGAGCAACAAAAAAACAGAAATCAAACATTATAAGAACAATTTTCAAAGCATTTTAGCTCAATAAATACATAACCAGGAATGGAGGGAGCAGAATAAAACACAAAACAGAGGCCAAATAACAAATACCAGAAGTCAAATTTCAAGAGAAACAAACACAAACAAGCCATTAAGCTCAACAAATGCATACCTAGAAATCAAACAGCCCTATGAATTAAACGAAACACAAAATTGAGCTTGAAAAAAAAATACCCAGAGAACAAGAAGCTTGGAGACACACAAGTGCATCAGCAGTAACAACAACAAACCACTCAGGAGAGTATATGAAAAACAAATTGAGCAAGAATCCAAGTAAGACAAATACTCAAAAGAGATTACAGTAAAAATAACAAATAACCAGTTATCAAGACATGAGCAGCCCAGAAGACGCGCAAGTGAACATCAATAACAGGAACAAATAAGCAAACACAGGCAAACAATCAAATTCAAGAAATACAAGCTCAATACTCAAACAATACATAACAACGAGCAGAACATAGAATTGAGCTTATAGCCTTAAACAACCAATGACCAGAAATCAAACAAAAGATAACAACGAGCAGAACATAGAATTGAGCTTATATCCTTAAACAACCAATGCCCAGAAATCAAACAAATAACCATGATCATATGCAAAAAAATGAGCTACAACATCAAACCCAGAAAATAAAAGGCACAGAGACAAACAAACACGGTTCGTACAAGCAGAAGTATCATAAAATACCCAGAAACCAAACAAACAAACCAGAGGGATATCCAAAGCACACAATCAAGCTGGAAGAACATATACCCAACAGGGAAATGAGCATCAATAACAAATAACCAGAAACCAATATAAACAACCCAGAAGAACATTTTGTCTGTGTCTTATGTGAGAGAGAGGTGAATTGAAGGAGCACCAGAAGGGGACATGAGGATCAGCTGTTGGGATCGAGGGATGGAGTCATCGTGGACCTTGATTGTGATGCTGCCACCTGTCCCCGAGACCCATCCAAGGGTGTAGAATTGGCGGCACAGGTCCGATACCAGCGCCTTCGTTTCGTTTACTACTTTGCTCTCCAGATACGCCTGTGAAACTCCACCTCCCATCTTCACTCCGTTCAGTGCCACTGCTGCTACTGCCGCCATTGTTTTCTAAAGAGAGAAACAGAGAATCTACATAGATATATAGACAGAGATATACATATATGTACAGAGAATCTAGATCATTAAAAATGTTACCTGTGATGATCTTCTCAATCCTTTTGTTAAGGGAGACGGTGTTTTATTTTGATTCTCTGAGGTAAGCACATTTATTTGGTGAAGAAGTGGACTCGCAGACTAAAGCCGAGAGAGGGGTTCTTATTTTTTTACCACGTGTTGGAATGTAGTTGCGTGTCAAATTAGTGAGTTAGGTACTTTTAAATTTTTGTTTTGGGTTTAGTGAGTGATTAATTAGTATAATTAATTTTTTAATTTTTTTTTTCGCATTATTCTTGCAGTGAAAGTTGTTGAGGTCAAAGGAGCTACTTATTGCTTTCAAGTTTCAACCCATTTTCAAGGCCGTATAAATTGATTGCTTGTGCTGAAACATTTGTGCATAAGCCTAAAGAAAATGAAAAATCTATTGGTCTCATTAATTATGGAGCAACATTGCAAAATTTAAGCAAGCTAGATTTTAGCTTGCTAAGAAAATTACAGAGCTTTTACCTCCCTCTAAGTATTACAAGAAATATTTTGTTCTATTCAATTTTTTAGCCCCTAAAACTGAAGTGGATTGCGCTATTTATAAGCAATTAACGTCATCTTTTTGGGTGAGAAAAATTATTATTTGTGACAACTGTTATTTTTAACCGTAAATTCACGTCAGCTTTTTCACGCGTTTCACACATAATTCTTAACTGATTTGAGAAAGTAAATAATTTTTTGAAGGTGTATGGTCCACACTCTCTTTTATTGTCCGCTTAGCTTCTGACATGTAACAGAATATAATTTTTATATCTACAACAAATAATAAAATAAAAACTACATAAATTTTCTACAAAGTAATGTGACAATTGATTCCAATCTCATAGGTTAGTGATCATTTTTAAATCATCTATATAAAAGGTTTAGGTTTGATCTCTTTCTTATTAAAAAAAAAAAGATAACATATTTCTAAATAGTGTTTATTCAAAAATTCGACATCAAGACATCAAATATTTATACTTGGAGTAATAACCGATAAGATAAAATACTCATGATTTGAATACATTCATTTTAGTTTGTAAGTAGTATTGTAAAAGAATAGCTATTATATGAGTTTGCACTTCTATGGTCATGAGCTTACAACAATTAGATTGCACTATTTATACATATCGAACATCAAATTTGCATGATCCAATGATTATAAGCTCATGGGCACAAAAGCATCTTTTATGAAAATTGTTAATGAAAGTATTATTCCTAAAATTTAGTGATCCAACACCGGTTAATCAAATAGTCACTTTGTCAAGATTTGATATTGCGTGGACGAAAATGCCCTCTCCTCCTTGTAAATTCATATGGGTGTATTTTTCTCCCTCTATCTTCTTCATCCCTTTGCTTTCTTTATGTTGTTCACCATTGCGATGCCAGTTCCTAAGTCATAATAAACATAAAAAGAGGTCAATTTATTTCAAATCAAAATCAAGAAGAAAAATTTGTTGCGCAATAGTGACGTGTTTCTCATCAAGGTATTTTTTTTTTAAAAAAAATTGTGAGTGCTTAGTAAAATATCATTTTCAATTTCAAAATAAATTTTAAAAAATTGCTTGAACACGGTCATTTGGGTTCGCATGAAGGGATATTTTTGTTGCTGAATTCTCTACATAATTTGAGTTTCAATTTGTTTGGGTTTGTATTAATTTGAGAAGCTCAATATAATCTCGGTTTCAAAATCAAAAGAAATTTTCTTGAACACAATCACAATATTTGGGTTTGTATGAAGGGATTTTGTTTTTGAATGCTCTACGTAATTTGGGTTTAAAATTGTTTGCGTTTGTTGATTAAAGAATTATAGGTTGGTCTATTAAAGGCATGAATCAGTAAATATTGTCTCCTACTTCATTTTGCCCTTATATGTTAATGTTGTCTTTAAATTTCGATTCGTGTTATCATCATAGATAAATTAAAAATATTTCTCCAATATATTGTAAATTTCTATAGCCCTTTGTATTAATCTTAACTAATGGGTGCATAAGGTAGATATCCTAACTTACAAATTTTTAGAGAAATAACTTCGAAATTAAATTGCCAATATTAATTTTAATTTGAAACAACAAAAAATAGAAATACTTTCTAGAAATTAGATGCAATGACTCATATAACATACAATCTAGGATCATACCTATGCCTGTGGGATCAGTAACCTTGGACTGATAATTTGAAGGAGTATTATAAGCATCAAGCCTCTCTTTCGGGGCAACAAAATCGTCCTTCAAACCTCTTGGTCTTTCTAGGTTGACTTTTAGTTGCTCAGTAGATTCCTTTTTTACCATGAACAAAGGTTGTTAGATGATCAATATTGTATCTGTTCTGGTGAACTTCATAAGGGAAGGAGACAAGTGTGTTATGTGGCGCGTGAGGCCTTCCATATAATTGTTTTTATGTTCATATGGGTTTGATTAGGTTTGAGAACACTACAAGAAATTTCGTCACTGATACTCATCCATATGACGAAATTTCATTAGTGATGAGTCCTTCGATGATACCTTTTTCGCTAATAATTTTTTACTAACGGATTAAAAATCTATCGATGAAAGTATTATCATTGACGGATATCACTGACGAACAATCCATTGGCGATATTTTTTTCATAAATCAATTTTCCCTCGCTTTTATCCAAAAAAATAATAATAAATTACTTATCACCGAATGAATATTTCATCAATGAAACCAGTTATAATCGAGAGGCACATGTCCCTCAGTGATAGCCTATAATTAATACTGCTTTTTCTTGTAGTCGAACATTTACGTGTAGGTAGGTTTGCATTAAATGAAGGGTGTCGTGGTAATTTTACTTTTAAAGTAGCTTTTTGACAATTTTTTAACTACAACTAGGTAATCAGAGTTGAGTTGAGGGAAACTTTTGTATACTTTTAATATAGAGTGGTGCATTTATAGTTTAGGGCAAACTATAAGGGTGTTTTTGAAAATTTTCCTTAATTTAAACAATCATTATCACTATATTAATGTAAATGTTATTCATGCTATTTTTTTTATAAAGTCAATGTTGTATTTTTTTTTTTATAATGGAAGTTAGAATGTGATTAAGCATTTGTATTGACTATAAGATATAGAATTGCAATAAGAAAAAAATATATTACATATGATAATTTAGAATTGGCTTTTGTTATGCTCGTTTTGCGTCAAAAAGTATCATAAATATTATACTGAAATTTCATTAAAAAAAATGTGTTAAAGGATAGAAAATAAGTAACTTTGTGGATGAAATGAAGCCTAATTGTTTTTGGGTTATTGATTCTCATATTCACATAAGATGTTAATGATTTAAGTATTTAATTTGTGATTGCGTATATACCTAAATGTTATAACTTTTTATGTCAAATTATTAAATCTGAATTTTCAAAAGCAATTCAAGAAACAAATAATTTAATACAATAAAAATTATACAGGCAATTCATCACAACAACATCTCAAATAAAGAACAAACAAATGATTATGACAATAAAAAAAATTGAATTGTTAATTTTGTAAAGTAAGCAATGTGGAGATATAAAAGTCTCGATTGATAAACCTATAAAACCATAGCTAAAGACATTTTGTCACAAAACAAATTGTCATAAACTCAAGAAATTCCTATAAAGTGCTTCAAATAAAAAAGAAGAAATTCCTATAAAGGTGTAAGGAGTAAATATAGAAAAAAAAAAGACAATATAAATAACGAAAATACTTATTTGGTAGGTCTATATATTTAACTGGTACTATATATACTATATATTTTTTAAATTAAAATAATATCAAAACTAAGACAGATCGACCAACTTGATGAAAGCTATCAATTGTTATCAAAACATCATAAAAAATGTTGGTAAATATCAATTTTGGTCCCTAAAGTTTGGACCAAATAACAATTGGATCCTTATGGTTTCAATTTAAACAATCAAGTCCTTAACATATCAAATGCAGAACAATTAGGTCCTTGGGCCATGACCTCATGAAACAAAAAAACTAACAGAAAACATGTGAAATGCCAAAACTACCCCTTATACCTATTTTTTTTCTCTCTCAATTCTCTCCCTCAAGAACATGACTTTCTTTATCTAAAATGGGTAGCAGTGAAGAGGATCCCAACAAACCCATTTCCTTTTAGGCCCAACGAAGAAAGTAATGTTCATGTTTAACAGGTTCAATATGAACACACTACAAAGCTTTGGGTACTCTTCACGGAGCCTTATGATTGGTTCTTTCGTGAACCGAAGGAGGCCACCGATTACTAGCCATGTATTAACAACTGGAGACAAACGTTTCTTAGATCTAGGCATCACTAGTGTAGAGATAAGCTTGGCCACAATTAGGAGACTCATATTCAACAACTTGTTATCCATATCCATGGTTACTGTGATTCATAGAGTTTATATTGCTAAAACTGAAAAATCCAAAAAGAAAAAAACCAAAATATTAGAGCCACATTACTAAGAAATGACTGAAACTATTAAAAGTAAACTTTTTTTAAGAGCAAATTCAGTTCAAATCTATAATTTTTCTGCCAAATTGATTAATGAAGCAATATCTAAGTAGTTCGAATTCAAGTATCAAGCAAAGTGTTATTTTCTCATTTTTATGAATTATCGAATTGGTTGCCACAAAATTATGAGAACTAAGTCTCTAAAACATTAAAATGAACAAAAATTGAGATCTAAAATAAGAAAATAATTCCAATCATGAAAGCAACATAACAATACAAATCGAATAAAAGAAAATCACAATCAGAAAGATGATATAGCAAAGGAAATAAATAAACAAAAAGATATGGGTATAAGTGGTGCTAAACAAAAACCCATTTCCCTTTAGGACTTTATCTCTGTTTCAGAGAGGGAAACCATGAAGTTAAGGAAGTTGCTGCAAGCAGGGGATTGGTGGAAGCATCGGATGTTGTCCGAGGGGTGAATTCTCTTGGAGGGTATTTGGATGTGGTAAGGAGGGGAGACGGTAGGGATCTTTTGAGACTGTGGGACTAGGATGACGACAATAGCTTGGGAGTTGTTGTTTGGTGGGACGTTGATAGCAGGGGCTCGGATGGGCCGGTAGTTTAGTGGCGGGGACATTTCGAGCCATGAGGTTGGTGGTTGTACAAAGCTTGTTGGTCCACTGCATTTGCTGCAGCATGTGGTGATGGTAATATTGGTTGGTGGTGGTGGGGTTTAATATATTGAGAGTTACACATTTTGTAACTATCAAATGGCTTTTCAATAACCATTATTTGGCTATTTTAGTATAGCTAATAAATTGAGAGTTACACTTTTTATAAATATTTTTTAATTATTTCTTTTTTAATATAGCTAATAAATTGAGAGTTACACATTTTGTAATTATTTCTATTTTGAATTTTGAGTTAAATTCTTAGGCTTATTTGTATCTATAAATACCAAGCATTTTCAAGAGCCCAAGACACAAATTTTTATATTCTTCTTCTTGACTTATATACTCTAAGAGAGTTGTTTTATTACTCTCTATATATTTATATTTTTGGGCAATCTTGATCGGATCGGTTCATCTCCGCATCCTAATGGACATGCACATTGTAGGAGGCAAAGTTGGTAGCACATGGGGTTTAGGACATAGGAAGACTATAACGACTTTAGGACAATGGCTTTTCGCGACTCATAGGCCTGCTTCTTCTATTTTCTAATTTTTAATTACTCGTTTTATTTTGTTATAGAATTTTGTTTGATATCATATATGTTGTGTTAAAATTATTTTGATTTCTACAAATATATAATTTAAAATAGTTTGTTTAGTTTTTATATCACTAGTTATATAATTAATTTTTGTTCCAATAGCTGAAGCCATTATAAATTAAAATTTGTGTCTCTATTTACATTTTCTTTGGTATAAGTTATTCTAGAATTTGGTTGAAAATTTTTGCATTCTATATGCAAGAAATCTGTCAATATAAAAAAAATAGTTTGTTGGTTTCAAAATAATTTTATTTCAATTATTTTGCAGTTTTGTTAAAAAAAAATATATGTTTTGTTATTTTTTAAAACCAGTTTCAAAGATTTGTTCAAATTTTTAAAACAATTTATGTTTTAAACAAATTATGTTTCAATTCTAAACAGTGTCTGTTTTCTTTAAAATCCTATTTAAATATAAAATTTAATAAAATAAGTTTTATATCTATAATAAATCATAATAAAACTGTTATATTTAATTTTTAAATTTGTTTTAATAACAATTTATAGTACTTAGATTATTTTTGTTTTGTTTTAAAAAACAGTTACATATCAATTTCAAATTTTTTATAATAAACAAATAGATACAATGTTATTTTATAAAATTGATTATTTATTTTCAATAAAACATTTAAAAGAGAAAATTTGATATCTTATTGAAATTTGTCTTAGGTGGTAATTTGCATATTACTTAAGTTTGATATATTTTGCAAATAATATACACTATTTTATAATTAATTGGGTTTATTTTGTTTTAATTTTATTCATATAATTTTGAGTATTTGAAATATTGAACCTAATTTTATTACTCACAGAAACTTGATTTGCCTTAAGTAGTTCCTAGAATGGCATCATACGAGAAAACTAATAGTGTAAAAGCTGGAAAATTTGATAGATTTTTTTTAGGAGATGGCAAAAACAAATGATGTATTGGTTAACGGTTTTAGGTTTCATACCCCCTTTAGAAGACTTAACTCAACTTAGAGAGACATCAACTAGTGAGTCTAAAACCCCTAAGTACATATTAGGAGCTTATTTTAAACTATAAAATGATTTTACTAGTTTACATACTTTATGTTCTAGGTCTTTAACTTTGAACCCTTCAAGTTGATCTATATAGATTTCCTAATCTAAGTCTCCATTTAAAACTATTTTTTTGACGTCCATTTGATGTATTACCATGTCATGTATTGTAACGACCCATCCCGGGTTGGTCACCTCTGAGACGATGTTGTCACATTTTAAAAATCCTAGCATGACACATATATGCAACAATAAACAATAATACCAACATAAATTTTTACATCAATCCTCAACCCTCAACAGGGGAGATACATCATTCTGATATTGACTTAAACATTCTATACAACGTAATATGCATGAATATTTACAAATAAATTTTTATTTTATTTTCTCATTAGTCTGAGGATGTGGACACGTACGTGGCTTACAGATAATGACTTCGTCTGAATCTCAACTCACAAAACTATATGTCATGTCTGCTATCTGAAATCATTGTACAATGAGGAGTGAGCTTCACAAGCTCGGTGAATTAAATTTACTAGAAGTATTCAATTTTATACTTCTAATTACATTTTATAATTCAATTACTTCTAAAAATCCTCCGATATTCATTCATCTTTTTCCTCAAATAATTCTATAACAGTATTTTGTAATCACTACTCAATTTCATAATTTCCCTATTACACAATCTCTTCTTAAGTTATTCATCAAACATATTTCCATATTTCTTCCTTAGTATTTGTTGTCTCTCTACGAGACTCATTCCTTTATCAATAGATTTACAATCATAAATAACACTTTAACATATCAAGTAATAAAAATAAATATTTAAAGCAAATTCAATGCGTGAAGTTAAATGTTATTATTATTGGGAATGTCTTCCCACATGTTGACATGTTTTTATCTTACACCGGCTGCCTTCCCGGTTCTTTTATTTTCATTTAGACCGACTGTCTTCCCAGTTCTTTCATTCTCATTCAGATCGGCTACCTTCCCGGTTATTTTATTCTCATTTAGATCGGCTGCCCTCCTGGTTCTTTTATTTCCAGCACATACCAGTTATCACGGTTTTTATTTAGACCGGCTGCCCTCTCAGTTCTTTTATTTTCATTTAGACCAATTGTCTTCCCAGTTCTTTTAGTTTCATTTATATGCATATGAATAATGATATGAAATATGCATATGAACAATAATATAGAAACAAACATGAATTCAAATATTTAAATTAGCTATCCCGATTATTCTCATATTATTATTTTGAAAAATTTCACTAAATTCCTCTACTCATAAATCATATCAAATCATCAATCATAGCTCGTCAAGATCTACTAAATTTCCTCTCATCATAAATCATATCAAATCATCAATCATAGCTCATGAAGAATTTCGCTTATCGCCTTTATTATTAAATCGACTCATTATTCCAATAATATTATTTCTTATAAAATAATTCTCTACACATCTACTATTCTTATCATACCTATCAACCAACTTTCATCTATCGCCAAATCATAAGTTAATGATTTATTCTAATATTATCACTATATATTTCATATTTATCTTGATTACTTAAAGTATATCTAACTCACCACGTAGCACTTAGAGCTACCCGTAGATCACTTTCTTTGCTTTCCTGCTCCTCTAAGAAATTTCTCTCGGTTGTTGATCATCACCACTTGACATAATATTTATATTTATATTATAATTTATAATTTATTCTTCAATTCCTTCATAATTCACACCTTTTGAAAATTTCCACATTGAATTCTGAGAAATTTCATGTATATTAGGTCTCAAAAATAAAACTCACATTATTACCTTTTGTTTTTCTTTTAGCTTCCCGTGACTCTCTATAAAATTCTCTCATAAACATCTTCAAAATTATACTCTTTCAATTTTTTTTTGGTCCCCAAGTATTTAGAGAAATAGAGTAATTTGAATTGTAAAAAGAAGAAAACCAATCAAGATTTATTAAGTATAAAAAAAATAAAGAAACAGTCTATATACAAACTTTTTGCCCCCCTCCACTGTTCACCTCATGTGTTGTTTCAGGTGCTGCCATGTTTTTTGGTTTTTTTTTGTAAACCTTTTTTTTTCTTTCTTTCTTTTTTTTTCTTCTTCTTACCACACCTGAGAACGTCCAACTTTTTTTTCTTTCTTTCTTTCTTTCTTTTTTCTTCCTCGTACCCACACTTGAGCATGTTTGTTTTTTTTTCAAGAGAATTATTTTATTCAATAATAATTATTTCATGTATATAAATTATTTTAATTCCATATTATATTTATTAAATTACTTTTTTACCCTTACTTTACGAATACAGGTATTACATGTATAGATGCTAATGCTAAAAGAGTTATAATAGTAGTGATCCTAGCAACTGGTGAAAAAGTATCAAAATAATATATCTCCTCTTTTTGTGTAAAACCATTACTAACTTAACTTTATATTTATCTATACTTCTATGAGGTTTTAACTTTTTTCTGAAATCCCACTTACAACCATAAGCTTACTCCCAAGAGGTAAGTCAGATAAAACCCAATTATTATTCTGTATTATTGATTTAAATTCATTATCAGTCACTTCCTTCCAAAAATATGCATCTCCACAAGACATAGCTTCACTATAAGTAGAAAGTTCTCCTTTTACTAAAAACATAAATAATCTATCTCCAAAATTCTTTTCAATTCTAACTCTTTCATGGTGATAAGGTAGAAAGCAACTTACTCTTCTTTGGTTGCTAGCTATTTTGATTTCCAAGACCTTACAGAAACGAAAACCATATGTAACTATTTTATATATATGAGTAATATCTTTAATTTACCGTGTTCTTGAAAGTTGACTCTTAAAGCGGGAACATAATGTGACATAAATAGGTTTTTAATGCTATTATAGACACATTAATCTATTCAATACTAATAAACATCATAGCTCCTATCAATACATTGTGTTTAATACTAATAAACATTATTTAACATAAATATAATTAGTGATTGTAATTAATATTAAATAAATAAATTTTATAAACACACATTTAATTAGATGTATATGTATAATATAAATGTGAAAAATTAAAATAAGAATAAGAATTAAATGTTATATACATGTGGCGTAAACATAATATACATGACTATTTTATATATATATATAATTAAAAAAAAAAAAACAAGCCATTAATTGCATACATATTTAGTTTGACGAAATTGTCAATTCCATGCTAAATCAAATCCATATGTTTTCAAATGTTAATCTTTGACTGGTTTTTGTATCGAAATTGACAATTTTGCAATAGGCTATTCCTAAGGAGTAGAAGTATGATTTCCTTTTCCCCTTATATTTTGCCAATTTCAAATCATCGAAAATTGCATTTGAGATCTTTTAAAAATAATCAGGATGTGATTAGACAAATATATCATTGTGTTAATTACAAATTTTCAATAATATCATTTTGTCAAATATAATATTTCAAAATGTTTGAAACAGTTTTTGATACAATAGTGATGAAATAAAAACTATTTAGCGTTTGGTAAAACAGTTTTTTATTTTTTACATATGAGTTAAATTTAGTTTTTTAAAACCTACGTTTTTCAACTTATGAATCATTCTAAAAACCATTTTTTAAATGCTAGAGCAACAAATAAGTAGAATTTGGTGGCTTTAAGAATGCAAGTATCAATTGGGTTTAAGCTTTCATAATCATCTTGATTTAGCACTTTGGTTTTGAGTGTTACAGTTTTGACTTCCAAATGCATTGGTTTTTTCATTTTAATACAAAGTGAGAAGTTAATTAAGCTTAAATCTTATTAAAAAAACATTAAATAAATTGTTTTTGATTTATAATTATGCTTTAGGTTAATTATATCAGAGGTCGTTAAATTAGTATCATTTAACACTTAAATCCCTAAACTATGAATTTGTCATTAAAGATCTTCAAACTTTCATCTAATTATAATATAATTATTTTAAGCATTATTCATCGAAGATATTATCTTAAAAACTTATTAATACAATAAATTTGATTATATTTTCTTTACACTTGTAAAGATAAGTGTAATATGTCAGGAGAAAAAAAATATACTAGGAACCTTTTTTTAGTGTAGAAATGTTTTTGTTCTTGTATTTTTATTATAAAAAATTGAAAAACCATAAATTGCATAGTAATATTTCAATGGTAAGCAATGGGTTTGTTCTTTTTTTTTTTATAACTGTTATTCACTAAAAATCTTACTGTATAAAACTGATAAAAAAACCATATAACTTTTCTACAAAGTAATGTGACAATTGATTCCAGTCTCATAGGCTGGTGGTCGTTTTTAAATCATCCATATAAGAGATTGACATTTGATCTCTCTCCGTCATTGTATATATATATATATATATATATATATATATACAATAATTCGGCGTCAAGACATCCAAATATTTATGCTTAAAATAATAAGCAATAAGCTAAAATGCTCATGGTTTAAATGCATTCATTTTAGTTTGTAAATGTATATGTATATACTCTTAATGTTGAAGAGATTGAAATAGAAATTTAGGGTTTGTATATTCTGACTGCTTAATATTGCAGTATTATAAACTTATATTTATAGAGTGTTTACAGAAGAGTATCCTAATAGGACTAGGGTATATCAGAGTGTTCTAATAGGACTAAGATTTTCTATTTACAATAGACTAGAAATTCCTAATATTATTTACATTAGGAGTATATACATTTACACGCCCCCTCAATCCGAATGAGGTGAAACCACATAGAGATTGCTTTTATGTTGAAGAAACCGAGTTGATGACAATCCTTTTGTGAAGATATCTGTAAGTTGGGCATCAGTAAGAATATACCGGATCTGGACATCTCATTAGGCTACTTTTTCGCGAACAAAGTGAAAATCTATCTCAATATGCTTGGTACGAGCATGGAACACTAGATTAGCAGCAAGATAAGTGGCACCAATGTTATCACAATACACTCGAACTGAATGAGTTAAGAACATATGTAAGTCATATAGAAGTTAGCGAATCCAATAGGTCTCAACTATAACATAGGCAATGGATCAATATTCAGATTCAGTGCTGGAATGAGACACAGTCGGTTGTTTCTTTGCTTTCTAAGAAATAATATTTGGTCCAAGGAAGACAGTATAACCTATGGTGGATCGACGATTATCAGGACTACCGGCCCAGTCAGCATTTACATAGCATAAAAGAGAAATATCCTTTGCAGAAGCAAGAAGTAATAAATGATTAGTAGTACCACATAAATAGCGGAAAATACGTTTAGTAAGCTGAAAATGAGCTATGTGAGGAGCATGCAAAAACTGACTAGTTAGATTAACAGCATATGTAATATCAGGTCGGGTCATAGTTAAGTACTGAATACCTCCAACCATACTCCTAAATTTCGAAGGATATGCTAGTAAGTCACCCTCGTCTAGTGAAGGTACGGTCTGGGAAGGCAAAGGAGTTTTAACTGGTTTGGTTGAAGACATAGAAAATTTAAGTAGTTTGAGAGAGAAACAAACCAGTAGGATGATGAACATCTTCTATGCCAAGGAAATAATGAAGATCACCAAGATCCTTCATAGCAAATTGATTAAATAAAGTATAAATAAAACAAAAAAAGAAGACTAGAATTATTACCGGTGAGAATAATATCATCAACATACAGTAGTAAGATAAGAAGACCACGGGATGACGCAAGAACAAACATTGAAGTGTCTGCCCAACTATAAGAAAAACCAAGAGTAAGAAGCAAAGATCTGAAGCGGTGAAACCAAGCCCGAGTAGCCTATTTCAGACCATAAACGGCTTTGCGTAATTTACAGACATGAGTGGGACGAAGGGTATTAACAAAACAAGGAGGTTATTTCATGTACACCACTTCATTAAGATAACCATGAAGAAATGCATTCTTAATATCAAGTTGTTGAATCACCCACGAATAAGAAATTTCCAAGGATAAAACAGTACGTATAGTAGTAGGTTTAACAACAGGACAAAAGGTTTCATGATAGTCAATACTTGAGTGACCAACCTCGCTTTGTAGCGCTCCACAGACCCATCGGCCCGATATTTAATTCTGTAAATCCACTTACACCTAACTAAATTTTTTATTGGATCATATGGAACCAGATCTCATGTGTGGTTAGTTAAAAGTGCACTAAATTTGTCAGATATAGCTTACCGCCACTCATGATCTTTATTTGCCTGAGAAAAACAAGTTAGTTCAGTTTGCTGGGTAGTAATGGAAAGATAGAGTAATTGTTTGGGTTTTTGAATTCTAGTTTTAGAACAAGTGATCATGGGGTGACAAGGGGTAGGATGGGATGGTGGTGGAAAAGTGGAGGTAGAAGGAGCGCTTGGTTCAGAAGAAGGAATGACAATAGGAGTGGAAGAAGTTGAGGTTGGGGCTGAGGAGACGGATAAAGGAGATGCTAAGGGGAGAGACATTGGTGGGGTGGGTTGAGTGACAGGAGAGGAAATTAGGGGTCCAAGGGTAGACACCGAAAGTGGAGGCAATGAGGCAATGGGAGCCGGTGGTGGAGAATGAAGATTAGGAACAAAGGGACTAGGAACATTAGTTACTGGAGACATAGGGTGTAATATCCGTATTTTAAAAGTTGAGTAAGTGTATATTTTTATAAATATGACAAAGAGTTAAAAATCCCAGAATGGCTGAATAAAGATTTATGGAGACAAAGGTTTAAAATAAAAAAAATAATAATAAAAATAAAAAGTCAACTATGAACAATAAATCGTGGCAGCAGGTCTGCCACCTACTGCCACTGAAAGATTTATGCAAATGGAGTTTTGTTGGCTAGTGTAAGTGGAGAGAATTTTTAATGATGTAAGTGGAGAGAATTTGTAATGATGATGTTTTTTCTAATCATGATGTTTTTTTTGTATTAAAATGCTATCTATGGAGGACTTGAGGGAGAGAGGGGGGCTGCTGATTTTCAGTCGAGCTCCCCTATAAATATAAGCTTTAAGTTGTGTAATTGCATGAAGAATTTTTCCTATAATTCCAAATAATTCATCTGTGTTCTTAAAACACTTTGGAGTTTAAAAAAGGTGGAAGGAACAAAATTTTGAGGGTATTTTTGAAAATATTTCGGGAAGCTATCATAATAGCAGAAGGTAATAAGGTAATGTTATTTTATCATTTATAAAAGTTTCAGGAGGTTAAAATAGGAATTTTTTCAAACTGTGTGGTTTATGGAGAAAAGAAGAAATAATAAGAAATTTAAATTCCAATATTATGTCAAGTGTTGGTAGTCAGCAATCGGGAGAAAATTCGAAGAAGAACGGGAAAGGCAAAGAGGTGGCCCACGAGTAGCTTTAAGTGTTACGTGGTGAGTTGGATTTACTTCAAGTAGTCTAAATGAAAAATCAATTATTTAGTGATAATATTAAATTTAATTATTTAAGTATGCTTGGGTGATAGATGAAAAATTGATTTATGGGTATGATAGAAAATTTGGACATGTAGAAATATTTCTCGGTAAGAAGTAATATTTTCGGAAATTATAAGTTTATTTGAGAATAAAAGCAATAAATAAATTATTGATGAGACATACTGATGTTTTAACACGAATTATGACGAGATGAATTTTAGTGGATCTTGCTAAATTTTTATGGATGATTTAAGATGAATTTTAGTGGATCTTGACAAATTCTGATGGACAATTTGAGATGAAATTTAGTGGATCTGGATAGACTTTAATGGATTATTTGATGTGATTTGGGAAGAGAAGAATCTTGTGGAATTTTTATAATTTGATAAAAATCTGGATGATTGGATGTAAGAAATTTTAAAGAAACCTTGTTATATAAAATTTGTGGATAATTAGGATAGCCAAATTAAGTGGTTTGAATCTTTATATTGTTTTAATATTACTGTTTATATTACTATTTCATATCATTGTTCATGCACATATGCATTAAATAATATAACAGAAAGAACTGGAAAGGCAGCCAGTCTAATGAAATAACCGTGACAGCTGGTATATGTTGGGATGAAAAATAAAAACCGTGACAGCCAGTATATACTGGGATGAAAAATAAAAACCGTGACAGCCGGTATATACTGGGATGAAAAGTGAAAACCGTGACAGCCGGTATATGCTGAAATTAACCGGGAAGGCAGCCGGTCTGATGAGAATAAAAGAACCGGGAGGGTAGCCAGTCTAAGATAATAATAACCTGTCGACAGGTGGGAAGACGTTCCCATCATAATTACGTGTCAATATCCTCAGACAATCGAGTTAAAAACTTGTAAAAATTTTATTATAAATATTCATGCATTAATGTATATTATGTTTAAGTGAATATCAGATTTCTTTACCTCTCATGTTAAAGGATAAGGAAAAAGAAAAAAAAAATCTGGTAATATTATATTTATTGTTGCATATATGCGTCGTGCTTGGATTTTCAAAATGTGATGACACCGTCTAGGGGTGGCCAACCTGGGATGAGTCGTTACAATTTTAGTATCAGAGCATTAGGTTTTAAGATTCTGTAGACTGCATGAGAACCTAAAAAGTGGAAGATCTAAATAAATAATATTCTTAAATGCAGAGTCTGAGGATGACACGTGGTCGTGCGAGAGCTAGAGGTAGAGTTCAAAATCAGAGGGGACGTGGTAGACCCCCAATTTTTAGGAGGACTGAAGCAGAGGAGGAAGTTGAGTCGGTGGTTCCCGCAAGGGAACATGGTGATAGTGCAGCTGGTACGAATAGAGCTGGGGAAGTATCTAAAAGTAGGAATGAAGAATTGCAAGATGCTCTTAACCGTGCTTTAGAGAGAATTAATGCAGCCGAAGAACGGGCTGCTAATTTGCAAAGAAGATTAGAGGAAAGGAATGGAAGAGAACCAGAGGTAGTGAGGCAAGAGGTTCCTGATGGAGGGGTATTTGTAAATGAAATGCAAGGGGATTGTTTTGTGAGGTTTCTTAAGTTTAAACCTCAGTCGTTTAAAGGATCTGTAAATTCGGTGGAAGCTGAACAGTGGATTGAGCATGTGGAGAAATATTTTGAGGTCTTACCGATGTCTGATAAACAGAAGGTTGCTTTTGCTTTGTTTATGCTGGAATGTGAGGCCTCTCAATGGTGGAAGGATATTTTGCCTAGGATGAGTACACGAATAGATCAACCTTTGACTTGGAATAAATTTAAGGATGAATTCTTTGCAAAGTATTTTCCAGATTCTTTTCGGGCACAACAAGAAAGAGAATTTATCCACCTAAAGCAGGGAAATTTATCGGTGGTTGAATATGATAGTAGATTTGTAGCCCTGTCAAGATTTGTACCTGAGTTCGTGAATATGGAGGAAAGAAAATGCAAGAGATTTTTAGACGGATTACGCTATGAAATTCGTTTTAAACTCTCTTATATGGGTATAGGAAATTATGCTGTACTGATAGATAAAGCATTGCAGATTGAGAGAGATTTAATAGAGTTTAAAGGTATGAGGGATTGGTTGAAGAGAACTAGATTTGAGGGATCTAGAGGTGGTAGCAGTATGGGTGTATAGGGCGGGAGACCACCCCAGAGGGGGCGTTCTTTGTCACAAAGAACTGTAGGACAGACTCAGAGACAAGCAAGATCTGTTATTTTAGTAGCTCAGAGTAATACCAGTGAGACCCCTCAATTTGGGAGACATGCTATGAGGATTGGGAGTTATGGTAGAGGAATGAATATACCACCCAGGGGAAGTGGAAATTTGATTTATGATCAGGAGTCAAGGGTTTGCTTTAAATGTAATCAAATGAGGCATTTATCTCGGAACTGCCCTACACAGATATGCTCTGTATGTGGTGAGGGAGGACATGTTACTGCAGATTGTCCAGCGGGGAAGTCAGTTGAAGCAAGCATTGGAAGTGTCGGGAGAAGACCGATGGAGAGAGGCAGCGGATCAGGAAGTGTGCAGGGCAGAGGTCGAGGATCTATAGCAGAGCGAGGACGTGGTAGTCAGATTTATTCCAGAGATGACAGAGTCTATGCATTGACCCAGCAGAATGCACAAGCCACTCCTGATGTTGTTATGGGTATGATATCTATCCTTGGTAGGGCTGCTAGATTATTAATTGATCCTGGTGCAACCCATTCTTTTGCATCTAGTAGTTATATGAAATCTATTGATGCCAGTGCTAGTCCTTTGATGCATGTCATTATTGTTGAGGTTCCTACTCAAGATAGGGTTATTATCAGAACAATTTATCAAGGTTGTGTGATTAATATTGCTGATCGAGAATTTGAGG
This sequence comes from Bretschneidera sinensis, assembly GCA_023935145.1. NCBI lineage: Eukaryota > Viridiplantae > Streptophyta > Magnoliopsida > Brassicales > Akaniaceae > Bretschneidera > Bretschneidera sinensis. Next base: position 62,486,019 of record CM043704.1, on the reverse strand, counting down.
TTGATTTATTTCCTTTAGATATGACAGATTTTGATGTGATTCTAGGGATGAATTGGTTATCTGCATGTCATGCATGGGTAGATTGTTTTAGAAAAAATGTGGTGTTCAGGATACCCGAGCAGGAGAAGTTTAATTTTCAGGGAGAACGTAAAATACTTGTTAATTGTCTGATTTCTACCTTAACTGCTAGTAAATGGTTAAGGAAGGGTTGTGAGGGGTATTTAGCATATGTGGTGGATTCTAGCAAAGAGGGTAGACAGTTAGAAGAAATCTCGGTGGTAAAAGATTTTTCTGATGTATTCCCTGAGGGGTTGTCTGGATTGCCTTCCAATAGGGAGATCAAATTTTCTATTGAAGTGATTCCAGGATCAGTACCTATATCCATAGCACCCTATAGAATGGCACCAGCTGAATTGAGAGAGTTAAAAGTTCAGGTTCAGAAGTTGCTAGATAAACAGTTTATCCAACCTAGTACATCACCCTGGGGAGCCCCTGTGTTATTTGTCAAGAAGAAGGATGGGACATTGAGGTTGTGTATTGATTATAGACAATTAAATAAGATCACAATCAAAAATAGATATCCTTTACCCAGGATAGATGACCTATTCGAGCAATTACAGGGAGCTAGAGTGTTCTTTAAGATAGACTTGAGGTCGGGATATCATCAATTGAGGATAAAAGAGGGGGACGTGCCTAAAACTGCTTTTAGGACACGTTATGATCATTATGAGTTCTTGGTGATGCCTTTTGGGTTGACCAATGCTCCTGCGGCATTTATGGATCTTATGAACCGGATGTTTAAACCATTCTTGGACAGATTTGTAATTGTGTTTATTGATGATATTTTAGTATATTCTAAGAATGAAGAGGACCATATGCGACATTTGGAGATAGTGTTGGAGATTCTGAGGAAAGAGAAATTATATGCGAAATTCTCTAAATGTGAGTTTTGGTTGAATGAAATATTCTTCTTTGGGCATGTTATGTCGGGAGAGGGAATAGCAGTTGACCCACAACAAGTAGAAGCAGTGTTGACTTGGGAGAGACCCACGAATGTAACTGAAATTAGAAGCTTTTTGGGATTGGCTGGTTATTATAGAAGATTTATTCAAAAAATTTCTATGATTGCTAGACCTTTGACTAAATTGACCAGGAAAGATGAAAAGTTTAGGTGGTCAGAGGAATGTGAGAGAAGGTTCCAGCTGTTGAAAGAAAAACTGACTACTGCCCCAGTATTAATGCTTCCATCTGGTGATAAAGGATTTGTGGTCATAGTGATGCGTCACATCAGGGGTTGGGATGTGTATTGATGCAACATGGGAAAGCTATAGCTTATGCATCTAGGCAACTGAAGAATCATGAGAGAAATTACCCGACCCATGATTTACAATTGGCTGCCATAGTTTTTGCTTTGAAGATTTGGAGACACCATTTATATGGAGCCAAGTGTGAAATTTTTACTGATCATAAAAGTTTGATGCATTTACCAACCCAGAAGGAGTTGAATTTAAGGCAGAGGAGGTGGATGGAATTAATTTGTGATTATGATTGTACAATTCATTATCATCCAGGAAAGGCTAATGTAGTAGCAGATGCATTGAGTAGAAAAGCTACAGGGAGATTAGCTGCTTTTGAGAGTCATGATACTAGCCTAATGATAGAATTAAGAGGAATTATGATGCAATTGAGTGTCAGTGATAAAGGAGCATTAATGGAAAATATGGTAGTTCAATCTCCTATTATTAATCGTTTATTACAGCTACAGAGTAAAGATGAGGGAATAGAGAAAATCAGGCAGGAAGTGTTGAGCGGGAAGCCGACTGAGTTTAGAATCAGAGAAGATGGTATGGTAGTATCGGGACAAAGAATTTGTGTTCCCAATGATGTGGAGATGAGAAAAGAAATACTAAAGGAGGCTCATGATTCGATATATTTCATGTACCCGAGAAATAATAAGATGTACAGAGGGTTAAAATAGAATTATTGGTGGTCAGGGATGAAGAGGGATGTAGCAGAATACATTGGTAGATGTTTGCCTTGTCAACAGGTAAAATCTGAGAATAGACATCCAGCAGGTTTATTACAACCTCTTCCGATACCTGAGTGGCCATGGGAAAATGTAAGTATGGATTTTGTCTCTAGTTTTTCCCGTACCCAGAGAGGGCATGATGCTGTGTGGGTTATAGTGGATAGACTTTCTAAATCTTCACATTTTCTTCCTATTAAAACTACTTGGAGTCCAGAAAAGTTGGTTGAGTTGTATGTGGCAGAGATAGTGAAATTGCATGTAGTGCTCTTGAGTATTGTATCAGATAGAGATTCTAGATTTACTTCTAGATTTTGGAGGGGTTTTCAAGAAGCTATGGGTACGCAATTATAGTTTAGTACAGCTTTTCACCCACAAACTGATGGATAGACAAAGAGAATCATCAGAATACTAGAAGATATGCTGAGGGCAAGTGTACTGAGCTTCTCAGTAAGCTGGGATGCTTGCTTGCCTTTGATAGAGTTTGCATACAATAATCAGTATCAAACTAGTTTTGGGATGACACCCTTCGAAGCTTTGTATGGAAGGAGGTGTAGAACTCCAGTATGCTGGGAAGAAATTGGAGAGAGAAAGATATATAGCCCAGAAATGATAGACTTGACTACTAAAAGAATCAAACTATTTAGGGAGAACCTCAGAGCAGCTTAGAGCAGACAGAAAGGATATGCTGACAAAAGAAGACGACCTCTTGAATTCCAAGTTGGTGATTGGGTATTCTTGAAGATATCTCCGTGGAAGGGAGTGTTGAGATTTAAGAAGAAGGGAAAGTTGAGCCCAAGATTTATCGGGCCCTATGAGGTGATCGAAAGAATTGGACCCGTAGGATATCGTTTGAATTTGCCTATGGAATTAAGGCAATTACATAATGCTTTTCACGTGTCACTGCTGAGGAAGTACTTGCACGATGAGTCCCATGATATCACGAATCAGGCGATAGAAATTCAGAAGGACTTGACTATTATGCTAGCACCAGTCGGAATCCTAGACAAAAAAGAGCAAGTCTTACGCAATAAAGTTATTCTTTTGATTCAAGTATTATGGCGCAATAAAGATGTTGAAAAAGTCACATGGGAATATGAAGAAATAATGAGGAATGATTATCCCCAACTCTTTACTGGATTTCAGCAAGGAAATTTCGGGGACGAAATTTTGTAAGGTGGGTAGGTTTGTAATATCCATATTTTAAAAGTTGGGTAAGTGTATATTTTTATAAATATGAAAAAGAGTTAAAAATTCCAGAATGGCTGAATAAAGATTTCTGGAGACAAAGGTTGAAAAACAAAAAAAAAAAAAGTCAACTATGAACAGTAAATCGTAGCAGCAGGTCTGCCACCTACTGCCATCGAAAGATTTATGCAAATGGAGTTTTGTTGGCTAGTGTAAGTGGAGAGAACTTTTAATGATGATGTTTTTTCTAATCATGATGTTTTTTTTTGTATTAAAATGCTATCTATGGAGGACTTGAGGGAGAGAGGGGGGCTGCTGATTTTCAGTCGAGCTCCCCTATAAATATGAGCTTTAAGTTGTGTAATTGCACGAAGAATTTTTCCTATAGTTCCAAATAATTCATCTGTGTTCTTAAAACACTTGGGAGTTTAAAGAAAGGTGGAAGGAACAAAATTTTGAGGGTATTTTTGAAAATATTTCGGGAAGCTATCATAATAGCATAAGGTAATAAGGTAATGTTATTTTATCATTTATAAAAGTTTCAGGAGGTTAAAATAGGAATTTTTTCAAACTGTGTGGTTTATGGAGAAAAGAAGAAATAATAAGAAATTTAAATTCCAATATTATGTCAGGTGTTGGTAGTCAGCAATCGGGAGAAAATTCGAAGAAGAACAGGAAAGGCAAAGAGGTGGCCCACGAGTAGCTTTAAGTGCTACGTGGTGAGTTGGATTTACTTCAAGTAGTCTAAATGAAAAATCAATTATTTAGTGATAATATTAAATTTAATTATTTAAGTATGCTTGGGTGATAGATGAAAAATTGATTTATGGGTATGATAGAAAATTTGGACATGTAGAAATATTTCTCGGTGAGAAGTAATATTTTTGGAAATTATAAGTTTATTTGAGAATAAAAGCAATAAATAAATTATTGATGAGACATACTGATGTTTTAACATGAATTATGACGAGATGAATTTTAGTGGATCTTGCTAAATTTTTATGGATGATTTAAGATGAATTTTAGTTGATCTTGACAAATTCTGATGGACAATTTGAGATGAAATTTAGTGGATCTGGACAGACTTTAATGGATTATTTGATGTGATTTGGGAAGAGAAGAATCTTCTGGAATTTTTATAATTTGATAAAAATCTGGATGATCGGATGTAAGAAATTTTAAAGAAACCTTGTTATATAAAATTTGTGGATAATTAGGATAGCCAAGTTAAGTGGTTTGAATCTTTATATTGTTTTTATATTACTGTTTATATTACTGTTTCATATCATTGTTCATGCACATATGCATTAAATAATATAACCGAACGAACCGGGAAGGCAGCCGGTCTAATGAAATAACCGTGACAGCCGGTATATGCTGGGATGAAAAATAAAAACCGTGACAGCCGGTATATGCTGGGATGAAAAATTAAAACCGTGACAGCCGATATATACTGGGATGAAAAGTGAAAACCGTGACAGCCGGTATATGCTGGAATTAACGGGGAAGACAGCCAGTCTGATGAGAATAAAAGAACCGGGAGGGCAGCCGTCTAAGATAATAATAACCTGTCAACAAGTGGGAAGATGTTCCCATCATAATTATTCATGCATCTGCATCTGTTTTAATTATCATTGCATTATTTGAGATGCTGAGATGTGGTATATTAATTGTGAATTAAGTTATAGATGACTGGGTCTCATAAAAAGAGACAGCTATAATGATGAGATTTTTGAGATGCTGAGATGTGGTATATTAATTGTGAATTAAATTATAGATGGCTAGGTCTCATAAAAAGAGACAGCTATAATGATGAGATTTTTGAGATGCTGAGATGTGATACTTTTTGTGAATTTAATTATAGAAGGTTGAGTTTCATAGAAAGAGACAGTAGGGTGATAAGACTTACCTAAATGATGGACTTTTTGATATGAACCTCATTACGAGGTAATTAGGAGATAATTGATAGTCTTAAGGTGAACTAATGATTGAGAAGAAGAGATTGATAGTAGAAAGTTGTCATCAGGTTATGCGAAAATAATTTTTTAATAGTAAAGGATTATTGATGGAATTTGGAATACTTTCAGTAAATTTAATTCGCTGAGCTTGTGAAGCTCACTCCTCACTCTTCAATGATTTCAGGTAACAGTCAAGATAAATAGTCTGGTGGGTTGAGAATCAGACGGGATCTTTTTCTGTAAGCCAAGTACATGTCAATATCCTCAGACAATCGAGTTAAAGACTTGTAAAAATTTTATTGTAAATATTCATGCATTAATGTATATTATGTTTAAGTGAATATCAGATTTCTTTACCTCTCCTGTTAAAGGATAAGGAAAAAGAAAAAAAAATCTGGTAATATTATATTTATTGTTGCATATATGCGTCGTGCTTGGATTTTCAAAATGTGATGACACCGTCTAGGGGTGGCCAACCTAGGATGTGTCGTTACATAGGGGGAATGAGAAGATTGATGTAGGGATTCGACCGTAGTAAATACAAGTGGAGGAATATATGAGTGGTTAGGTGTAAGGGAAAGGACAGGTTCAGTGAGAGTAAGACAGGGAAAACATAGCTCATGGAAAATAACATGACAAATGGTATAAACACGACCAGTAGTGGGATCTAAACACCTATATCCTTTGTAATTTGGAGCATAACCTAAGAAGAAACATTGTTTTGATCGAGGTGCAAGCTTGTGGACTGCATTGGCAGTGAGGTTAGGATAGCAAGCATACCCGAAGACACAAAAAAAGATGTAATCCGGAATTTTAGACAACAATTTTGTATAAGGAGCTTGATTTTGTAAAATAGGAGTAGGAAGATGATTGATGATGTAAAGTGCAGTGTATGTAGTATCAATCCAAAATGACTCAGGGAGAGATGAGTAAATTAAGAGGGTGCGTGCCATTTCAGTAATATGTCTATGCTTACATTCAGCGACGCCATTTTGTTGAGGAGTGTCCAGGCAAGACATGTAAAAAGTAATACCATGTTAAGTAAAAAATTGTTTTAAAGGTATTTGATCAAATTCTTTACCACCATCACTTTGAAATTTTTTTATTTTGTAGAAAATTGATTTTCAACAAGAGTTTTAAAGGTAAAAAAGTGTTGAAAGACTTCAGATTTTTTATGCATAAGAAAAATCCAAGAATAACGAGAAAAATCATCCAAAAAAATAACATAATATCGATAACTCAAATTTGAAAAATAGGAGATTGCCAAACATCAGAATGTATTAAAGCCAAAGGTTGGTTAGTACAATGCTGAACAGAATCAAAAGATAAATGTCTAGCCTTGCCTAACTAACACTCCGAACAAAAACTAGAATATTTAGAAGTCAATGAAATATTCTTGCGAGTTTGTAAAAAAGAAAATACACTGGGACCTAATGATCAAGTCAATGATGCCAAACATCACCAAAGACTTGAGGAGAGACTAGTGCCAAAGGAGAGAGAGTGACTGAGCTAGGTGGAAGAGGGTAGAGGTCACCATTACTGGAGGATTTAAGAAGAGTTCTCCCTGTACTCTTGTCCTTAATAACAAAATGAGATGCATCAAAGTTAGTGAAACAGTTGTTATCAGAACATAAACGTTTAACATAAAGTAAATTATGAGATAATTGTGGGACACGAAGGACATTTTTAAAGTGAAGTGGTTTGGTGGAGGTGCATAAGAAAGTAGAACCAACATTATTAATATCAAGCAATTGTCCATTACAAACCAAAATTTTGGTTTTCCTAAAATAAGGTGTAAGGTTAGTAAGTATACTTGACTGAGGAGTCATTTGAGCGGAGGTAGTTGTATCAGGGTACCATTGAGCGACATTAGACTCACTAAGTGACATGGTAGAAAATGATTTTAGCAAGTCATGAGAGACAACAACATGATTGAACCAATGAAGACAAGTTAAGGCAAGGTGACCTGTGGTGTGACAAATTTGACATGATGTGGAGGATGCGCTAGGATGCGGTCCCAATAAACCTTCACGACTGTATGGAGAAATACCAGCAGATCGATTAAATATAAGAGAGAAGTGAGAGGACTGATTAGTACTTGAACCATGCTGGGGGAGGCACCATGACCAGTATTGTGGCCACGTCTCTGGCCACAATCCCGATAACCAGAAAGACCTCTGCCACGACCACGAGATGCACCAGAAATGGTGGTGGTGGCAAAGGTTGTAGGAGGGTCAGAAAGCTGAGAAGGGACCTGAAGATGCTTCAGGTGTTATTCCTAGAGGAGCAACTTAGTGCACAAATTATCAAAGGTAAAAGTGATATTGGTGTTGGTGAAATTTTCATACTCGGTAGGCAGACCTGCTAAGGCGTAAGAGATGAGATCTTTGCTGGAGAGAGATGAATTGATGGTAGCAAGAGCATCAGCTATGGTTTTAAGGTCCCAAAAATGATGTTCCATAGATTTGTTAGCTTTAGTATGTTGATGAAGCTTCAAGGGAAGGTTAAACTTATTTATATTAAACTTATCAAGGTAATGTTTTTCGAAGGCCAACCAAACATCCCTAGAAGTACAAAGATCATGGATGCCTTGGAATATGTTTGAAGTAAGGGTTGCATTAATCCAAGAGTGAAGGCATTGGTCCGTATGGAGCAATAGTGAGAAGGCAGGGTTAAGGGTTATGGTGCCATCACTAGAATAATAATATTGGTAGGAATAGGGAAAGTAACATCAACGTACCCGATCAGGTCGTAACTTATAAGGACTGAGAGAAATTGAGGGCACCAAAGAATGTAATTAGAATTATTGAGTTTGATATTAACCAGGTGGGTGATACTAGAAGTGGAGAATAGAGGGAGATTAAGGAAAGGTGGATGAGTTGGGGAATTAGTGAGGGAGGTTACAGACCCTAATGGAGGAATTAATTGTGTATTAGGCATTGTGTTGGTCGATATGGTGGAAAAAATAAGATATTGTGGTATTTGTGGTAGTGTGGCATCATAGGGAATGAGGTGTGTGGGACCGGGTGCTGTAGGAAATTGATGGGTTTATGGAGAATAAGTGGCAGGTGAGAAGGATAATAAGGAACTGAGTGCTAGAGGGAGAGTGATCAGGTGAGAGAGAGTGTGTTGATGGGAGATGATGGGTGTGGGACCAGGAATTGTAGGGAGAGTAGGACAATTAACAGGTGAGAGGGAGAATGAAGAACCAAGTGAAGGACCAACTGTAGTAACAAGTGAAGGACCGACTGTAGTTGTAGCCATGATTATGACAGGACCGGCTAATGGAACAGAGGGGACTGAGGAGTCACGTGCTGCGCTAGGCACATGGGTGACGTCCGCCGTGATGCTACTGGGGACCACAGCAAGGTAGGGGGTTTCAGTGAAGGGAGAGGTAATTGGAGCAACGTTTTTCATGATTTTGGGTTTAGAAGGAGAGAAACAAGTGTTTATGGTTTTTGGATCTTACTGCTTTGATACCATGAAGAGGTTGAAATAAAAATTTAGAGTTTTTATATTCAGACTGCTTAATATTGCAGTATTAGAAACTCATATTTATAGGGTGTTTACAGAAGAGTGTCTTAATAGAACTAGGGTATATCAGAGTGTTTTAATAGGACTAAAGTTTCCTATTTATAATAGACTAAAAATTCCTAATATTATTTATATTAGGAGTATAAAAATTTACAATAAGTAATGTTGTTAAAAAAATTAATGATTATATGAGTTCGAACTTTCACTGTCACGATCTTACAACAATTAGGTTGCACTATCTATACAAATCCAACATTAAACTTTTTATGATTCAATGATTGTGAGCTCTTGTATTCTAAAAAAAGAGTTGAATTGAATCAAGATCCTTTATGAAAATGTTAGTGAGACTGTTATTTCTAATCATTTTATTGGAAAAAACAAATAATTAATAACATACATGTTTAGTTGGGCGAAATTGTCAATTCTATTTTAAGTCAAATCCATGTGTTTTCAAATGCTAATCTTTGTTTGGTTTTTGGATCGAAATTGACAATTTTACGACAACTAATTCTTAAGAAGTGGAAATTTGAATTCTCTTATATGTTATTGCTTTAATCATAAAATTTCAATAATATCATTTTGCCAATTATTATATTTCAAAATGTTTGAAATAATTTTTTGTACAATAATATAAAAGTTGTTTAATATTCACTAAAATAGTCGTGGAGTTTTTGCTTATAAGAAAATTTCAGTTTCTTAAAATCTAAATTTTTTCAACTTCTGATTCTTTCTAGATTTTTTTTAATGTTTGGTTTAACATATATTTCTTAAAAATAAAAACCATTTTGTAAATATTGGAGCAACAAATAGGTAGAGTTTGGTTGCTTTACTATTGGTTTTGAGCTTCAATAATCATCTTGATTTTGCACTAGCTTAAATCTTATAGAAAAACGTTAAATAAATTTCATTGAAGGGATAAATTGCTTTTGATTTATAATTATTTTTTTGGGTTAATCATACTAGGGGTTTTTAAATCTCTAAACTATGAATTTATTATAAAATATCTTTAAACTTTTATTTACTTGTAACATAATTTTTTAAACATTATTTATAAATAATATTATCTTAAAAATTTGATATTGCAAGGGATTTGATTATGTTTTTTTTAACAGGTAAATGTAATATGTCATGAGAAAAAAAATATACCAATGCAATTTTCTTTAAAGAAAACACCAAATAAAGAAGAAAAATAAGTTTCATAAACGGCGAGTTTGGTCACAGAGACTCAATTGCACTCCATTATCCAAACTCGAGAATAAACCACCCTTGTACCCTACAACTATATTACCCACCAACGACAACAATCACCTGCACAACTCTATCCCCCTTCCTCTTCCTCCTCTCTCTCTAGAATGTCTAAAGGAACGGGCCGTCTCCTAAAGAGCGTGAAACAGTTTGCAGACGTTCAGTATAGGGAATTCACTACTCGTTATGGGGAACAACTGATAGATATTTTTGAGTTTCCAATCAAGCTCGTATTGTCTCCTTTCACTCTCGCTTTTGACATCGCTGGCGCTGCTCCTCGCGGGTTTGGCGTCCCTGAGTTCATCTGTAAGCTCTCTTACACTTCTATCTTTGTGAGTTCTCTTAATTTCTACAAGTTTTAGCAGGTTTTAGTTCACGTGGGTGTTCAACTTTGGATAATTCAGCTGTTGGTTTTGGGCGATATATGCCATTTGGTGAAATGGGTCACCAAGTGCTTGTTCATTTGTTAGTGGGTTTATCTAATTTTGGGTCTTTGGAGAGGATATCATCTGCATTGATGTAAGCTTAGAGAGTAGCAATGGTTCTCAAAATTTGTGAATTCAGTGATTGTTTTGTGTGATATATGTCATTTGGTCAAATGGGTCACCAAATGGTTGTTCATTTGCAATGGAATTACGTGTTTCTGGATTCCTAGAGGATGTTGTTTGAATTGTGTAAGGTGGGAGTATTTATGGTTTTCGAATTCTGAGAATTCAGTGGTTCGTTCGAGTGATACATGAATTTTGTTAAATGGGTCACCAGTTGTTTGTTCATTTGATGATGCATTAATGCGTTCTTGGGTGTTCGTCTGTTTGAGGACGTTGTTATCTGTTGAATTGATTTATACTTCAGACTACTGTTGGTCTTTAAATGATGATGTAACATTTAGTGTCCGTTCTGGGTGATATGTTTCATGTGGTTAATTGATCGCCAGGTATTTGTTTGTTGGTTTTTGGGTTTGTGTTTGTAGAGAAATTATTTGAAATGATAGATGCTTAAGGGTAATGTTGGTTCTTGAATTATGCATTGTTTCAGGTGATCTCCATGCATTGTTTTCCCCCTTTATTTTCTGGGTTCATGTATTATTGGGATTTTGGGGATTATATATCAGTTGAGTTGATATATGCTTACTCCAATGTTGGTTTTTAAAGTTTTAGGATTCAGTGTTTGTGTTGTGTGATATGTGTTGTTTGGTGTGTTTTAATATTCTAAAGTCGGTTTTTGTTCTTGTTGGAACGATGCCTGTTGAACTTTTATGTTCTTCTGGACTCTTTTGTTTCAAATTTTCAGGATTTAGTGGTTGTTATGGATGATGCATGTCATCTCTTTAAATGCATACCAGCTGTTTTCTCATTTGTTAGTTATTAAGTTTCCCCTCTTTATACTGGCTAAAGAGAGGACACTAGCAAATTAGACCAGATCCTTTAGATTTAGTTGTTTCCTCTATGGGTTGTTCACAGGGTGTTGCTATTCTTGGGACCTATGATATTGCATTAGAGCTGGGAAAGAAAGTAATATGTCAAAGGTAATGTTTAATGTCCCTTTGAATTTTTATTTGACCAAAGCTTTTCATCATTAATTTGCTCTATTCCTGCTTTCATAGGAGTTACAGTGCAACGCTTGTCATTTCTTTTTTTTCTTATCAAGAAGGAATTTCCCCCTGAAGCTCAAATAAGTTTGCTGCTTTTCATTTCATTGTTTCCTTTCACTAAAAAACAGTTCTCATAAAATGTTCCTAATAGTTTTAGGTACACGTTACTTATCAAAAAACAGTTTTAGGTACATGTTAAACTTTGAAAATAGTCGCAGGCATTTTTTTTTACGGATTGATTCTTTTAACCAATGTTCCTCAAATTAAGTTTTCATTTGGAATAAAAGTTGAATATAAGATTGGTGGTTAACCTATTAGTTTACTTCTTAAATTATGTGTAATGATCTACAAATACCATTTTTTTTTTCAGGATTTAGAAGATGGTGGAGCAATCAGTGTGTTGTATTCGTTTGAGCTCTTGAAATGAAAAATTTTCTATGTAAACCGTCAAGCTTTGCTCATCAGATCCCTTTTGCTAATCCAAAGTAGATATAATTTATTCAGTGTTTGTGATTATACTGTTTTGCATTAGGTAACATATCAAGACATGTTTCAGACAAGATTATTGTGAAATTACATATCATGAATCAATTGAATCATCATAATCTGACCGCTATTTCCACGTACTAATTAGATCCTTATGCAGTCAATCAATTATCTATATTCATTTGAAGGTACAAATATAATTTGGTTGAAATTTGCTGCTTTCTTACATGGGATTGATCTACGGATTCCAGGGACTGCCGAACCTGCAATGGATGGCAGGCACTGCGGTGTACCATGTGCAGAGGATCAGGGAAGGTTCACTACCAAGTGAAAAATTACACCCCGAGAAGGTAGATTGATCTCCAGTCAGTTTTGAATTTTGAATTATAAACCATATAAGTAAATAAGTTACTGGATTTTTTGAAAAAAGTTAAACACTTGTGGAGACTGGAA